>SRMA01027015.1:642540-695243 GCA_007224835.1 Danionella cerebrum
AAAAAACTGTCGTAGATGGTGCCGTGCAAAATGTGTGAAAATGTTTTTTCTCATTGAGGCAACCTTTGCGCCGCTCTTCCCACAATAACATGAAGCCAAACAAACCAATGAAACTATAAAAGTAATCACAATATACGAAAAAAAAAAAATACAAAATTTTTCAAAACTAGATCTATTATTCAGACCATCCCAGCTCCATGTGACTCGGTCTTCTGAATGCAAAGGTCAGAGATGTCTCCACACCCATTCAGACATGCAAGAGAAACGCTGGGTGCACAGTGAGACAGCATTATTCTGTTTGCCTTGGCTGATCTACTGTACAGGGTTTGAGAGTGAGAGAGGGCTTCATCTCCAGATCAATCCAATAACTTTATTTTTAGCCCGCTGTTTAACTTAAAGTAAAAGTTTAAAAAGGGGTAAAAAAAGGGATGCCAAATAAATAGTGGAAATGCTTCCTGATAAATATTAGAATTGATTCATCAGCATGCAGATTGCACAGTAAAATACTGGAGTAAAATGAACTTTATTCAGAAATTTGATCCCTCTCCAATATAGAGGTAAACCGACTCTGAAGAAGAGTTATTTAATCATCTAATTAATGAGTGTATGTGTTGATTTTTTCTAAATCTCTGAATGAAAAATCTGTCTTTTGGTTGTCCTACATATCTATCTATCCATCTATATATAAACGCACTCTATATAGAATACATTTTACTCTACTCAATTTTCCAGTGCATAGAGTTGCAATAAAAAAATAGCTGCATTTAAAAATGAGAAAAGCCACATTATTGTTAAAACAATGGAAATTTTGTAATTTTGAAACTTTTTCACTTTATTTGTGGTTGTCATAGCAACCATCTTTGTTTAACAACCAAACATGCAACAACCAACTAAAAGTTTTTAAAATACTTTTTAAGACCCCATGGAACCACAATTAGATTAAAATTAACAAAAATATGGTAAACAATAAAAATGGGTGAAATTAAACTTTGAAGTTTAAGATCAACCAAAATATATTCAAAATCAACATTCAGAACCTATAAACGATACAGTTTTTCCAGGGGTGGGGATTTATAAACACATAAAATAATTGCTCATTAATCGTATTAAAACTAAGTTTTTTTTTTATTATTTGTTTTTATGAAAAACAAAAGTAGTTGTTTTTTTAAGTATTTTCTAGATTTCTTATTATTTTTTAAAAATCACCTAAAATATAACGAAGGAGTGGAATGGCCAGTTTTTTGTTTTGCTATCAAACAGAAAATTGAATAATAAAAGGCATTTTTCTTTTTGTTTGTGTTCTAAAACTGAAAAGCGGGTATCCTGATGATACCCCATTCGACTCCAAAAAAAGCAGACCAACCCTTTCACCTCTTTGCATGGCACTTGAATGAAAGTGCTGAGACAGAGTGATATTGCATAATCCCGCTCACTCTCCTATTTAGAAACCCAAACAATAAGACCAGCCCAAACCAACTGGCACAAAGGCCTTGTGCAAATCACAATTGTAAAAGCTTAGCAAAACACTGAAAGGTACAATAGAAAAAAGCAAAAGGATGAGGAACACGTAGAAGGTTTTTTTTTAAAGATACACTGAACAGAGAGTAAAAGATGAAGGATAGAGTTTGTTTCTGTCCCTCAATGTTGTGTAATATTTTTTATTTTATTCTTCATCATCTGTTGTGTACCCATGCTAAACAAATCAAGACTTTGTAGACAACTCTTTCATGGTCTCCAGCCAATCACAAACCTTCCACCACTACTCACAGCCAATCAGCTTTCAAGGCCATAAGCCATCAGCCATTGCATTACTCAACTGGCGTGCTCTGTCTGGATCATAAAGGGAAGCCGATGTTGGTAATCTCTCTTCAGGGTTGCACAAATTCAACTTTCGTTTGCAACACAGGACGTTTGAACAGTTTAGAGATTCACCATTGGCTCTTTTAAAATAATGCATGAACAACAGTTAAATATTGCTCCAAAGATTAAGTTACACGTATCCTTTCATGACAACCTGCCGTGTACACTATTCTGAAGAACATTGACAATCTGGGATGGTAATTACTCGTAATCGTAAGATTTACTCCACATCTGGACCATTTTACCTCATCGGCTTTATTTATTAATAATGTATTTGCCATTAAAACAGTATTGTCTACTACTGTACACAATTTTACACTTTCAGTTTTGGGCTTTATTAATTGGAAAGTGGTTTTGAAAGAATGCACCCCATGGCCACTGTTTATAGAGAGTCCTTTGAATTACAGACTTCACGTTAAGTCAAATATTCTACGCCTTTGTGTTTGTGAAGTTAACATTATTGTTGTTTTACCTTGTACCTTTGATTTCTGTTCAAAGGACAATTTGGGGAGAGTGATCCACCCTGAAACTTAATAAACATTAATACAGTATAATTTTAAAGCTCAAAGTAAACAGTGTAACTAAATAGACAACTGTTGAAAAATGCTCTTTTAATTGATTGAAAATCAATGTCTGCTTCTGACAAAGTTTTAGCTAAACATGCTAAGAGACGGTTAGCCTCACATGAGTCACTAAAAAAAAAATCTAATTTATCAAGTCTCATTTGAAATATAAAAATAAGAACGGAAGAATCACAGCAAAGGTAAGAAAATATACAAATATTTAAAAGGATCATGGACTTAGAAAGCAAAATGTTCACGAATCAAAATGTTTTGTTATTTCAATAAAAAAAATCCTAGAAAGAAGTGACCCGAGTCAGAGTTCAATGCCGCTAACAGACACTGGACCTCCCTCGCTAGCACACAGCTCCACCTCCACAATCGTTAAGGCTTTATCATTTCAATCAGTCAAACAAAGGCAAAGCCAGAGCTTGCGGAGTAGGAGCTAATATCAACTTCTTCAAATGAACGACTACATTGATTGAATTAAAATGCTCTGTACAAAACAACTGTACTATGATCTAATCCTTTTCTGAACAAAATCAGAAATCAGGGATTCAGTGTTTGGGAAAAACACATATTTTTGTAAAAGTCTAAAAAAGGGAAGATTGTTCACTAGATTTTGAAAAAAAAATGTATGTTTGACAATCTAAGCTCTAAGAGCAAAGGCAGAAAATAATTATGAAAATAAAACCTTTCATATCAATGCTGTGTTGGTTGTTTTTCTATTTTTATTTTGTGAATTGAGCAATTGACATTGGCTGAATGTTTTCCCACACACAGATACACTCACACCCTGCCTCATACACACACTCACACGCTGATCTCTCTCACAAACACCGACATCTGTCCATAAGCATTCACGACGGTAGAAAGTTAGAACTTACAGGCCATTTCATTAAATGGGGTGGGGGAATAAGCCCTTTACTTTAAGTAAGTTTTAAAACCAACGAAGATTCCATAAAATAGCACCTTACAGTAAAGTAACTTCCCAAAGATTTCAAATCATATCGTTAGACAAGAGCATTGGAGAAAGAAGGAATTATTCTCCAAATTATTTATGGCAATTTAGAGAGACGTGTCAAAGGAAGTCGACTGAGACGCACATCACTTCCAGTATCTGAGTGAAGGATTACACATAAAAGAAACTATTATAATATATTATATTATACTATACCATTATACTAAACTATTGGGTTAGTTTTGCATGCAAATAATTATATTACGTATGCAAAAATACATTTTACACGTGCTCGTTTTGTAAATAAAACAATTGAATCAACCTCAATTTTGAATGTTTTGTTTCAACATATGTTTCTGGACATATGTTCCAAGGAGGAACTGAAAAAAACGCAGTTGACAAGTGCGTATTGAACAGAGGAGGGTGTAACGAATGTTTTGCTATAAAGCCGAGTGCATCGCTAGTATGAAGGCATTTTTTCAGGTGCAAACATCCTGCCATTTTAACTAAAACTCAGTTCACGCAGATGCCAAATGTATTTCGCATTCCCAGAATGTGATTATTTGTACGCAAAAATGCACCATTAAAATGACCCCATAAGAAGAGGCATTAAGTTTTGCTTTATGTAAATTTGACAGCTCCAGGTACACAATAAGTGACTTATTGGCAGTTTTCATCAAGACATTGAAGACAACTGGGTTGAATACAGCCTGAGAAAACTTTCAGTAAAAAAACCTCTCTCCTGAATTAAGCTTTCTACACCTTTCACCTAATAACGCCATAACAAGGCCAAAAATAAACATAAAAAGGAAAGACAATCTGAGTGATTAACTGTGATAAAAAGTGATAAACTGTGGTAAAAAATTAATTTAGGTCCGTAAACTTTAATTTTGTTACGTAAACTCCAATGGCTAAAACTTTGATACTCACCGAAGCCCCCATGATGATGAAGATGTGCACATCGGACTGGTGAAACTCTGCATCATCGTGCAGTTCTTTCCTCAATTGCCCGAACACTTCGGAGCGTGAGAGAGGAAGGCTCATCTTGTCTGACAACAGGTGAAGAAAAGATTATTCAATAAGTCTCCGATTTACGTCCAGTCTGCAGAAAATATCCTTTGGAACTTATAAAGTGTAATACACCATTAAAAACGATTCTAGATTGAGATTAAAAATACGTCCGGACACTTAAAATCACAAACAGTATGGAAGCATATGATTCTTTGATAACCTGAAACACCAGTCACTGTCAAGAACACAAGCTATAAAAACAGAATTCAGTCGAGTATACACTTTTCAAATTAGACAAAATTTTTCACCAGTTCTGACTAATGTGTGTGATTCTGTGACATTTTGAGGAGGTTTAGAGCCTCAAAAATGCACAGAAAGACGCAAAACTAAAATGCTCTGAGGAATTACAACAGAATTCTATGCGCCTTCGGTGTTCGAGCACTTATTAAACATATGGAGCAACCATTTTTTTGTCTTTTCTTTGGAGAACTCTCGAAATCAGCAGAGGGTCAATGACTTTTTTGACTATTATATTCTAATGCAATACCTACAGTGTCTGGCATCAGTATCTGTCAATATTAAGCATGCAACACAAATGTGAACAAATCACACAACGGTGCACGCTTCTTACCAAAATGCCCTGTATGTGGAAAGGGAACTTAAATGAAGCAATGTTTAACCATCAGAACACTCTACAAATATGTGTGTTTGGAAACACTTGATTTTGACTAAATCCCAATGAGTATATTTTCACAACACAGTGATGTTTAATACTGTTGATACAGACTCACAGCACAAAACTGCTTTTACAACAAACAAAAAAATACATATTCTCCTACCAGACTGTTCAATGGTTCTGGTCTGTGCTCTTTCTGAAGCATTAAAAAGGGAAAAACAGATACATAAAGCTAATGAGCATGAAAACGTAGCCTCTTGAACTTACCCTAATGTTATTAGCACAATCCCTTATTTAACAGGGCTCAGCCTAAAGGACTACGATAACAACCTGCTAATGATTTTATGCAAGGAATCATAGTGTTTAAAAACTAAACTAAAACCATGTTTTAGTTAAATGGGTTAAAGAAGTGATGTAGTAGTAGACTACAGTTACAGCACAAACATTGACTGAATGACAACGTGCTAAGTTACTTACGGTCGTGCGCTAACGATAAACCAAAAGCAGCGAGATTAAAAGGTGGAAGGGTTGTAACAGACTAGGAGCAAATATGTAACAATAACGACTACAGAGACATTTCTTAAAGACGTTTCCTCCTTCCCTGTAAAAATGGCATGGACCGTTTCTGTGATTTTATTGGTGAATAGAGAAACTCACCAGCGCTCGCTCGGCTGCCCATCATAGCAGGAGGCTGGTTCAAATGACGTCATGGATCAAACGACGGTTGGGGAAAAGGGAGGTGGGCGGAGACAACATTCGAAAGGGCGGGGCTTGGGGTACAGTAACTGACAGCAATGTTATCCAATAGAGAACATGTGGAATTATCTTCGGTCCAATGGCGAGGAGTCACAAGAATTGTCTCATGTATTATTCCTTTTGGCCAAGCGCTCGAGGTAAAAGTTTTTTTTAATGAATTGTCAGCATGACGTTGCAGATAATAAAATTCCCAAATTATGTTTTAATACATAGGTCATTGATATGAATTATTATTATTATTATTATTATTAATGGTAATATATGTTGTATATTTTATTTGTAGCTCTTCTTAATTTAACTGATTTTATCACATCAGTAAAAAAGTATTGCTTAAACTTTTGGTGGTATATGGTTTTGCTATTCAAAAGCGAATTAATAAAATTGGCCATCTTGGCTACCATCTTGGAGAAACAATGTCTTCTCTTCCTCACATCCTTCTATCCCTTCATTTAATCCCTATCACACTCTATGATGTTGCCCTGTGGGGGTCAGGCCATGACTTCCGGTGCTTCCTTTTCTCCTTTATGCATTTATGATTAACATTTGGGGCTAATCATACACCTCAATGATGTATAAGTATCTGCCTGTGTTTCTTACCATTGAGCACACCATAAATCCTATTTATTAAAGTCTACCACTCTTTTTGTTGAAATCCATCCCAAACATTCAAGGAACCCCCACTACTTCACTGTTGCTTGCTTAAATTATTATTGTACCGCTTTCCAGTCCTTTGCCTTCTGCTTCAGCCCAATATTTGAATTTGCTGCCATTTCAAATGTTCTCATGCATTCTTGAGCCACTTGGTCTACATATAGGCTACAACTCATCCATGACCACCAAACATGGCCAGACTTCTGAAGGTAGATGAGTGTACCTGGGACCCAATGGTTTCTGACATTTCTGAGCCAATTATGCCATACTCCTTTAGCGACGAGAAATTAGCTCAAGTGTCCTTGGCTGACCACTAGAATCCTCACCATTCCCCGTTTTTTTGTGTTTATACAAAAGAGGTTGAACAGCCCATCTTGAAAACACAATCTGGTTGGAAATCTTTATCCGGGGGAGACCTTGCTGACACAGTATGATTATGTTGTGTACAATCTTGGCATTATAATAAACCATATTCTCAACCTTACACTGGAAGCAGAATTGGGCTGTCACTCACCAAGGATTTTATTCTATGAGTGACATTGATGATCATTATCTACACTAAATGCATGCTGGAAGCAAATTCACTTGTTTAAATTCATTATAATTAATTAAATTTATTATATATGTCAATTATATTTAAGCATTTTTCCACAGCCGCCTAAAAACATGTGCATCCGTGCATAGATGTAGTCAAAATTATGATGAATTTGGTTTCCAAGATCAGCAGAAAGCTAAAGCTCAATTAGATCAAGGGAAAACCATCTGAAACTAATGCATTGTTGAGAGTTCACGTCACAATCCCGATGTCCTCCAATTATTAAGCAGTAATAACAGGTTCACAACAATTTTGATGGGCAATTACGGGTGGATTTTACCCAAATGAATTTGACGCGGACATGGCAAAAGGGGGTAGCGTGTCAGTATCCATGGCAACGCGTTAAACAGCCTCTGGTCTCGAGAGGCTGAGCCCATAGTTTTTTTTGTTCATGTTTGAAAGATCTAATACATCTTTTAAATAATGGCTTTCTTTGGCATCACACACTTGGGTTACCAGAACCCTTTCGCTGACAGGATGCGGTCGCCTGGCAAAAACAAGCTGCCACGAGGTAACTAACCCTAAAAAACTGGCTATGCAGCTTTCATCTTCATTTGTGAACTCCGTTGTTTTCGTTTTTCTCAGACCCATCAGAAGTGCTTCTCGAGATCCAGAACAGCCGATTTCGGAGGTGTAAGTTTAGAATATTAATCCTTTTCAATATCTAATAACTATTCTTAGAAAGAGGCGTTTTTTTAAATGGAATGATGGGCTAACTTGTTTATCATTGATTAGTAAGAGATTTTAATCGAGGCATTGGTACGTGCTCAGCAAAGACGTGAAGGTTACTTATCATATATTTAATTGTAGAGTAAAAAAAAATGAAGTGCATGTCAAACGTTTTAAATAGAGGGATGTTTGCCTGTAAACAATTTAGGGACCGTGTCAAAAGTTAGATACTTGTAGTATATTTATAGATGTGTCCAGTAGGTGGCAGGGGTTGTAGGAAGTGGGTGTTAGCAGCAGCATAAAAGCCAGTGTGGAGCGGTCTAAACTAAAGCATGAGTTGTTTGGCATGGCAAGATTGCATTCTTTGGTTTGCTTGAATAGAGCAGCTATACGTTTGGTCACTCTCCATTCTTATTTGGATACCTCACGCTATGACATATTGATATTCGATTTTTTAAAAATAAATGAGATGCCCCTGTCTGCAGACTGCAACAATATTATCCAGCTGCAATACTAGAGCTCAACCGAGTGTGTATCACATGGCTGCTGGAGTGAAGCCAAAACGTGGTGATCATCGCTGGCTGCAGAATGATTTCTGCCCAATTGAGTGGGAGGAGTGACATCATCATGTCCGCCATGTTTGTAGTGCGATGTCACTGTTGCAATGGGTGCACATCCTACTGATTGAAACGAAAACTTACAAAAAGTTATTTTGGGATATTGTTATTCTATTTATTTATTTATAGTTGTTTTGTATTTGTAGTTTCTTGTAAATATTTAACAAAGAAAAATTAACTCCTGGTGAAAACTAAAAATACAAACAAAATGCCTGCTACTCAGCGTTGAATCTTGATGCTGGTTCCACGGTAAACAGGGTTAGGCTTATGATTAGGATAGGGTTGGGGTGAGGAAGTACATCCAATAAGGAAGACACGTGGGCAGGACTTCACGTTCAGTGGGTGGGGCAGCACATTCAGCGGGTGTGGCCTTACCCGTCTGCAAACAGGGGCACGTCGTTAGAATTGGGGGTTTTGGGTAAAGTGTTAGATATTCATAGATACTGCAGTAGCCCCATTCCAGGATTGCAGCTAGATGCTACTCGACGGCAGATGGTTTAAGCCCCACCCACACCTATCTTCTCATTGGTTGTATTTCCAAATCCATCAACCATGGGAGGTTGATTTGATGTTTGAAGTGTAGCAAATATGCCATTGTTATGGGTTGCATTTTTGATCAGCATTGGTTTTGGGATGGCACAGTGGGTAGCACTATGGCCTTTCAGTAAGAAGGTCACTGGTTGGGTATGAGTTTGTATGTTGTGCCGTGCTTGCGTGGCTTTCCTGCGGATGCTCCAGTTTCCCAATCAGGACCAATTCTCTAAATCCCCCTTGGAGTGAATCTGTAAGTGAACGTCTGTGTTGCCCTGTGATGGACTGGTGATCTGTCCAGGGTGTACCTTCGCCTTTTGCCCAAGGTGCACTGGAGATAAGTCCCTTCAGATCTCAGTGACCCTGAATGAAATAAGCGGGTAAAGAAACTGAATGAATGTGTGTAGCTTTTGAGCAAAACGACTTACGGTGATATTTAATTGTTATTTTAATAATTTTACAGTTTATTTTAATTCATTTAATGTAAAAATGGAAACGTTCATAACCAAATGCACTCGTTGTTTGCTCTCTTTTTGAATTTCAATAGCTTATGAGCAAAATAACTTACAGTAATACGATAACGCGCTTAGTTTTACTTGGATGTTTTATTTGCTGAACATCTTTATTAAGTGGCTAACTTTCACAAGATGACACGTGTCCCTTTCAGCTCCAAAAGATGTTTATCGTGTGCCGGTGACAGACAACCAGCAGTACGGCTGGTGGATCCCCACTTATGACCAAAAGATGGACCAATGGATTCAAACACGTCACTTCCCACGAAAAACAAGTGAAATGACAAAGTAAGAATGACATATATTACAAACATGCATTATGTATATGAAGTTTTTCACATTTTTCTCATCTGAAAATCTGAAGTTTTGAGGAAAAAAAAAATGGACTGACTGGCTGGACCCATCTGTTGATTGAACATAGCTACTGTTGCAGATTCTAATGTTTGACCAAGCACAGGTTTAGAACAGTGCAGGCCACAGATCTAAGATAATGCTAAGAAAGAACAATCTAATGAATAAATATTGGTTCATTTACTCAGGTTTGTGAATAAGATGTCGAGGACCAACCCAGACTTCAGCCTGTTCTGATCCCAGATGACCCATGAGTGACACCAGGGCATTGTGGATCAAGAGGTGTTGGGGACACATAACTTGCATTCAGGATTTACCACCCAATTGCTTACCCGTACTGTACGCTTGTGCCAACAACTTAGATTTAGAGAAAAATGTTCCACAATGTATGTGATAGTTGTTTTTATTTTATGCATATACCTATACCTAATTAAATACATAATTAAATCTGAGACCAGCTAGATTTCGACATCATCCTCGCTTTGTTATAAAGAAATTAAAAGGCATATTTGGGGCTCAAATCGACCAAATTTTATCACTGATAATACCAAAAGCACATAAATATACACTAGAGTGTATTTCAATGTGGATACAGCAGTGCATAAATCCTTAGAGGTGTCTGCTGTTAACACAAGACCTGTGATATGGCGTGTGTTTTTCTAAGTTTTGTCACAAAAAAGCACAACGTTTTAGGGAAAAAAAGCACAACAGGTTTAGGAGAGGTTCACCTGGTTTTTTGATACAATTCTTAAATTTTTTTTTTTTAAATCAAGGTCTAAACAAACAACTGTCGGTTCTCAATTTTGCAGGCTTGTTGTGAAATTATTGTGTAATGTAATTAAAAAATATTAGTTAAAAAAAGAACCTGGGGTTGTGCTTAAAAACTGTAAAAACGGTAATTTATTAGAGCAAATTGTAAAGTAGTAAAACCTCTCAAAAAGCTGCAAACTTCAAAGGGTGAATAGACAGTCCAAATGAAAAAGCCTTATTTTACTATCAAGTAACCACAGATAACATCCAGGACCAACACTGTTTGTGTACTTTAGATTAAGATTGCGTTGATTTACTTTTGTAATGTAAGCTATTGTTTAATTAAGTTTATTATTTGGAGAGACAAAAACTTTTGACTGCTAGCATGGAGTGTTAACGCCGATCCATGCTAGCGTTAGCTTGTTTCAACTACAAACACCACAAGTATTCCGCTAAACATTTAGATCTATCATATTTTAGAACCAGTTTAGTAAAGTGTTTAATAAAAACTCATGATTAAATTTGGCTAACATTAGCATTAGCGCAGTGCTCCTAGACTATCATCAATAAAGGCAAAAATGCCCCAAAAAACATCCCAGTTGTAGCTAAATTTCTCAGGCACACAGAGAATGTGCTGCCACTTGCATCTAACAAACTCAGGATCAGTAAGCCTTCCTGGCATGACCTGCTTAGAACAAGCTAGTCCATTTCCAAGTTCTGCTCAAGAGTTTATTCTTAAAAATCATTCCGAACGTTCAAATGCATTTCATTGCTTTAGAATTTGAGCTGGACCACTGGACCAACCATAAAGTGGTCTCTATATGGTGCATCCTTTGAAATAAACAGGTCTATCACAATACTGGAGTACCGGCGACCGTCAGGAAGTCCTGGGTTATCACTAGGCATATTTGGTGGGCGACTTGATTGTGTTGAAGGCTGAAAAATGAGACACTCTTGAGATTAGAAGGCATCAAATCCCTTTCAAACACTTTCAAACTACCCAGGGCTTACTCTCCTATCTGTTCGTAAGCAAAAATTAATTCATTCATCTTCTAACCTACTTACTCCTTTTCGGGGTCACCGGATGGTGCCTATCTCCAGCACAAATCAGGTGAGAGCCAGGGGTACACCCTGGACAGGTCGCCAGTCCATCACAGCCAAAAAATATAAATTTTTTACCAAAAGTAAGCAGTAGTTTCCTAGCTAAAGAGCAGAGGTCTCTGATCTTTAAAATTAAACTAGTTTTCTAGCTGTGATGTACGGTATATGTTACAAGTGTGTTTGCTTTTCACCACAATGACAATTAAATAAACCACAAATCTAATAAAACAGACATTATTTTATTTAGATGGGAAACGTTTGTTTATATTCAAGAGGCTTTTCTTAAATGTACTTTGCAAAGTTGAAAAGCTCATCCCTTTTCGAATATTCTGGCTAAAATAAAATAATAAAAGAGAAAGAAAAAAAAGAGGTGAAGAAAAAAGGTCGATCAGCCCTGACCTTGAGTCCAGCAATGAAAGACTCACCAGAACTTCATTATTGTGTACGGTTATTGCACAAACTGGACTGAGCAGCCATTGGTACGAACATGATCAACTGTGTAGTAGTTTTCCATTAGTAATACGTGAATACAAGAAAGTTTTGGTTGTTTTGTAAGCAGTGATGCAGTTAGTAAACGCAATCGTCAAGGTTTACGGAGAATGTTGCGAAGAGGCACAGATATTATCTATAGTGATGTTTCAACAATTAAGGCAAATGCACTGGAGTCCAGTGCTTGCACCTCTTGTAAAGTAACTGGTTATCAAAATGCTAATGCAATTGAAAGAATTTTTAAAAACTTTTGAAAGATGCCTTTCATTCTGGAATAAAGCTAAATAAACACGTAAATAGCTATTTAGCCCAAAATAATTTCTCTGTTTCAGTACTTAAAAATTAACAAATGAGACTAAAATACCAATAAATAAATTAAAAATGACAAAAGTCCTCTTTTATTTTGTATTCCTTCTCATACATATTAGATGCCTATGGCCATAAGTCATTTTACACCTCAAAACAAGCTGCACGTGGCCTGCAGATTAGCTCAGGGACAATGTTTAGAGAGCTTTGTAGAATTGGTTTCCATGCAGCTGTGTCCAAGCCAAGCATCACCAAGTGCAATGCAAAGTGCTCAGTAGAGACACACTCTCTGGACTGATGAATCACACGTCTCTTGGCCATTGCCAGGAGAATGATACTTGTCTGAAGGCATTGTACCAATTGTGAAGTTTGGTGGTGGGAATTATGGCATAGCCCCTTAGTTCCATTGAAAGGAACCGTGGATGTCTTTCCAGACCTAAAGATTCAAGACTATTTCATGGCTCCTACATTGTAGGAACTGTTTGGGTAAAGCATGATCCCTGGATGGACAATTTCTATGTGGAAGAGCTTTCCTGAAAAACTGTTGAGCCCAACCCAAACAACCTTCAGAGTTGTGAAACCAGAAATTCTTGTCCAAGTCTTGTACAAATGGACTGCAGAAAGAACTGGTAAAAATGTGCATAACATTAAAAAGTCTTGCAGTCGCTACACTAGCCATAATTTCCATCCATAGATGCAAATTAAATTTATGTTCAAAAAAACTTAAGGCTTGGGTTAAGGAATTACCAAAACAACATTACCGATGTTGTTCAATCAAATCAATATGTTGGTTAGTCCATTAATGCCGTCCCATCGTGCCCCAGTTCCAACAGAAAAATGCATTGCAGATATACCAGAATAGCGCTGTATGCTTAAATTTAGGCGGCAAATGCATTTTCATCAAAGTTTATGCACATTTTCTCGTTTCAGATAAAAATATACGCGCATCGTGGGGTTTCCATCCAGGGCTTTTTATGTAATATTCAAAAATGTCCATAAAAATAGGGGGATTGAAATTCAGCTATTGTTTTTTTATGCGCAAATCTATCAAGTTTGTTATTTGGAGGTCAATAACTTAACAAACGCAACTGAACCAATGGAAACGTGTTATTAGAATAACGATACATTATAGTATTGTGCGTATTTTCTTAAATCTGTACTAAAAAACCAGACTGTTCTACCAAATATAATATTTACCATTCCGATCATCTCCAGACTGAAAGTACAGGCCATTTAGCTACCATGTATTTGTATTTTTTTTTCACACAACTTGTTATCTGATATCAGGTTTAAATGTTTCCGCTAGCTCTGGATAATCACATGGACTGCAAACCTGGTTTAGTCGAGGTACTGTATTCTTTTTGTTAAGCATCACTGATTGCAGTTGATCAGTTTGTACCAGTTTGTTGCTTGACCGACTCAATACTGCTCCCTCTCCTTAGCTGGAATGGAATCATAATCAAATAGAAAGGAACAACCAGAATGGGAATGGGGAAAAATAGGACACAAAAAACATCAAAACTTCAGGGAGTCAAACAAACGAACAGACCAACAGAAACTGAGAAGATACCACAATCAGACATGCTCTTGAGCTGTTTTAGTTTGGCAAGAAAGCAGCTAGAAACCTCACAGTGAAAAGAGTTATGCCCCTTCGAGATTACAAAGCACAGTATTCAGTCATAATTTATAGATATATTTCTCTCGATTTAAAAAAAGTCCTTCTAGAGTGAATTGGATTTCGATAAACTGCAGTACCGTGGTATCCAATGCTGTGGCTTTCCCACCAGATGCCTCCAAAACTTTTTTTTTTCCTTTTGTTGTATTTTGTACCAAAAATACTGCTTTGAAAAAAAGAAGAAAAGGGTAGAAAACTCAATGAGGGGGAAAAATCTTCTTTGAGGATGCATTGAAGGCCAAAACCTGGTAGTACTTCCAAGGAAAGAAAAAGATCCCACTTCTTAGCACAATTCCATCTAAAATTTGTCTGAAGGAAAAGCTTTGCATCCTGATCCAGTCTGCTGGTCGTCAAATCACTGTAAAACATCACCAAAACAAGACAAAAAATCAAAAAGCTAGGATGTCAGATTTTGACGCTTCCACAATTATCTCAGCTTCTTCTCTATTCAACAATTTGGTCTTTGGTCAAAAGTTCTTTTCAGAGACTGTATTCATACACACTCACAGACATATAAAGGTACGAATACTTTATAAATCTGCAAGTGTGCGCATTTCCACTTTTGCACAAAACATCAAGATCAAAATAAATAACTATTTTCAAACATGGAATAAACATGAGTACCTGTATTTATATTCTCTTGAATTAAAAAAATCCAATAAAGAAGGAAAAAAAAGTCTCAAAAAATTTAACTTGGAGGACAAAAATGCCTTATGTACAGCGTTTTTCTTCAGCAAATAAAGGCCTTTATTAAATAAACAGACTTTGCATCTTTCAAGCAGCCTGAGGCTTAAAAACAATCGCCCATCAAGGTGCGCGTCCACCCAACTCTCCAGTGTTTTTGTAAATATCTTCCATTTTTGTTTGTATCTTCAAGTGGTGGCATGGCTACATGTTTGTCTGGAGAAACCCTCCTCTCCAGGTATTTTGAGGATCCAGAAGGTGACTAGCGCAACGCTAACTGCAGGGTGGTCCGTTGTTGAGGAAGTAGGTGGTCATTTCCCCCTTTCCCTTGACCTTTATGACCCCTCGACACTCCAGTTGATAGCCTTTGCTGGCCAGTACCTGGTGCAAATCTGTGGTCACCTGCAGAGTGAGACATAGTTACTTAAGAACTGTGTGCTTTGCTCTAAACGAATGACGCTGGACACCATCAGTGATGTGAAGAATACTGAAATATCCCACTACTTCCCAAAAAACGTCACGTAAGTAGATTAAAAGTGTCTGTTCTAAAGGAACACTAATCTAAAACAGCTCAGTCATTTAAATAGATTATTTCTTCCTGTAAATTAAAACTGTAGCTCACATCAGAGCCATTTTCTTAGGGGTGTTTCTAATCAAGATAGAAACAGAAGAGAGGTAAAGTTACCAATAAGTAAAATCAATGTGTGATACTAGTGTAATGCAATCAGGTTTTATTCAGTTTCAAATACAAGTGTTAACAATACCACTCCACAGCGATTGGATGCTGTTTGGATTTGGGTTGTCAGGTTGTTTTTGTAGGCAGCCAGACTATGTCAGAATACCCACCCTGCCTTTAAAGGACCTTTGCCTTCTCTGGTACAACACTCGTGTGGAGATTTACAGTACCTGAATGCGGTCCGGCACTCCAGTGCTGTCCATGCGACTGGCCACGTTTACTGTGTTTCCCCAGATATCATACTGTGGCTTCCTGGCCCCGATCACCCCTGCAACCACTGGCCCAATGTTGAGTCCTGCACAGAGAAGATGTCTGTTTAAATAGTTGCAAATAATATCAAATTCAACCAAACTCAGTCAAACTTGTCTCAAAATAGTATGATGTATTTAACAAAATAATAATAATTAGAGAATTATTCACATTAGTGTAACTGTGGTGGCTGTTCAGATTACTGTCCACTACAAACTTACTTTTCACTGCCACGTATTCTTAGTCCATTTATTATTAAAAAAAATCTCAAGGGAATTTGAGAGAGATAAAGTATGACAAATAAATACTGCCACCTAGTGGACAGCACTGCTGCAATAAATTGACTCTCGTCGTAACCCTACACTCCACAGTAAAGTGTTTTTCAAGATAATTTTACAAAAAAACAAACATAAGGGTTGAACTTGTGTTAAATGAATACTTTAACTATTGTATTAAATTTACAGTGTTTTCCAAATTTGGTGATAGGAATAATATGGTATTAAAATGGATCGTTTTTACTGAAACTACTGGTATGATCAGATTAAATTATTTATGCTAAAATGCCTATTTAAAACTCTTTTAGAGTTACATTGTATTGTAATATCAGCAGAAATTAAACTTGTATATTTCCTTGATTATTACATCAGAATTAAGTGTAACAATGTGACCGAACAACAACATTTTCCGCTGGTGTTACAACATGGGGTTTAAATGGGGAAAAGTTTGTAGTAAATATTGAAACTCTTCAATCATTTCGACTGAAAATCTACCCGTTTATTCTAGGGTGACAATGTTCTAATTTCCAAAAAAGAGGCACGGCCTCGAGACACAAATTCAGACCGGCTTCTCAAGGGTTGATGAACACGCTTTATTTTGCTTCCACGCCGCACAATTAACTTCTGTAATAAAATTAAATTAAATCTGTCTCATAACAAAAAAAAATGTTTAAATTGTAACGAAATAATAGCTCTTGACTCTTTCCAGTTAATAAATATAATAAAATAACGTTCTAAATATGAATTCTTCTATTAGAAAATCCAGCTTTAACAATATATCTCGTAATAACTGTAATACGAGATAAATAATAGAAGAGTCTCACAAAGATACTAACTTAAAAAAAAGGATCTATACTTTTCATCTTTAGTTGTTTTCTTCATCCTGCGATGGGCAGACCCACACTCAAAGCAGCCTCTCTGCAATTACGTCGCGAAACAAAAGTACTACTGTACTGTAATTTACGTACACGTAATGGTCCAATGAAAAAGAGTGAACACTGGACATTTCCGACAAAACCCGCCCGGACTGGACGTAATAAGTGGACATTGCCAGGCAAAAGAGGAAGCTTGGTCTCCCTTTTAATCAGATTGAGTGATCTATGCTAAGCTAATGCTAAAAGTGCCACCACCAAATGTGGAAAACAGCTGAATTGATTTCAAATTGTAAAACATTGCGTTGTATCTTTTGGGGGTGCGGATGCGCTTCAAAAGATGGATAAAGATATGGATTATTTTATTACAAAAATGCTATTTATGTTTCTTTAACAAATATGTTTGAGCATTGAGCAGCAAAACTGTAAATGTATGACACTGAAACTTGTTTATTTGGTTTGAGTTCTGCAATAGAATAAGTATTAGAAATCCTACTGTTCTGAGATAGGAAGTTACATCACAACCAGGAATGTTCAAGCTCTTTAAATTAAGTTGTCGACAGACCTCATCTGCTGATCCTGATCTGCTTATTCTCTTACCCTCTTCTCTCTCTCCTTAAATCTTGATTCCAGAGTCTTCTATAATGGGTTATGATTTAAAAAAAACTCAGTAACAGTTGTACTTCTACCCTGAACCCTTCACCTCCATTTTGAGCACTGAGGTGAAGGGGTGTCCCATTTGTTTTGTGAAAGACGTAGAGGGGGTTAGTCTCATATTTAGCTAAATAATATCATCGTTGCACAATACAATAGTCACATATGACATGTCAAATTATCATTAGAATATGTTTATCTACCTGGGCCGAACCATTTGCTGAACCTTTAGAACCATCACACTTAGGGGTGTCCTTATTCAGATATTTTTAAGGCCTTCTTCTAACACTAAGTTTCAACGGCTAAGGTTAACGGTAAGTGAGAGGAAATAGATTTGAAGCAAGAGTTCAGCGATAAAACGAGATTTGATCAAGAATGAGAGCTCCAGGTCTAAGTGGGTATTGTGTGTGAGACTAACCGATCTTCATCTGGAAGTTGTTGAAGGAATGCTCATTAATGTACTTCATCTGTTCCCGGAGGTGCATGGCGTAGTCAGCCAGTGCCGTTATGTGTGACCGTCCTTCCTTGTCATAGGTGGAGTCATTGAGGCCAGATGCAGCCATGTATGTGCTGCCAATGGTCTTGATCTTCTCTAGCTGCCTGTACTTCTCCTCACTGATGATCTGCGAGGACAGATGGATGGCTGATTTACCACACCTACAGTGCACCAAGCTTCTGCCGGGAGTCATTTATTCTAAAAAAACTAACTTTAAACACATATTAGTAGGTAACACATATTTCTGACCTCATCAAAGTCGGCGATGATCTCATTGAGCAGCCTCAGACATTCTACTCCCTCATTGTTGGCTTCCAGCTCCACGTAAAATTCGGAGAAGTTGCTGATGGAGGCGAACATGACGGCCACGCACTCGCAGGACTGGTAATATAGCTCGTCGTTCCTCCTTTCTCGAGCCAGGAAGTGTGCAGCCACGTCTTTGGGCAGGATGTTATGGAGGAGCCGCCGGTTGTAAGCTTGAAGCTCCTCCATTTCCTCCTTCTCTTCTGTGGCCTGTGGAGAAAAAGAAGAGACAAAACTTTGTGGCTTTAGAAAGGTTCTATAATGACCAGACACCTGTCATAAAGTTTTATTTAACACTTTTATTAACTCCAAAACATGAAATTAAGTTTAATAATTGAACTTCGGTCACAAAATCTTTAGTTTTACTTAAATTAGTAAAAGCAAAAATGTATACACCCCGCAACAAAACCGGCCACATCTAGTATTTTGTACGAACACCATGATTTTTAAGGACAGCGCCAAGTCTTTTACGCATGGAATGAACAAGTTGGCGACAGATTGAAGCATTTATGTTTTTTCATTCTTCAACAATAGCCTCATTTAGAGCCTGGTGCTTGATGGAGTGTGATGCTCAACCAGTTGCTTCAGAATTCCCCAGGTGTTCGATTGGGTTCAGATCAGGAGACACTTGGTCAATCAATCACCATGTTCCTCTCCAGATATTCAACAGTAGCTTTAGAGGTGTGTTTGGGATCATTGTCGTGTTGGAAAAGTGCACGACGTCCAAGTGTGACGGTAGCATCTTCTCCTTCAGTGCACTGTTGAGTTCACGACACCATCAATGCCAAGCAGCTCCCCAACACCAGCAGCATTCATGCAGCCCCACATAAGAACACTGCCACCACCATGTTTTACTGTGGGCACCAGGCATTTTTCTTTGAAATCCTCACCTTTACAGTTTTAAAAGCATTAGTTCCAAAAGCAAGAATCTTTGTCATCGCTCCAGAGTACAGAGTCCCAGTAGACGTCATCTAGCACCAGTGTGCCCAAGCAAATAGGCGTGGTTTTTGTGCATGGGCTTTAGGAAAGACTTCTTTAGTGGATGATGCCATTCTTCCGTAGTGTGTGCCATATGGTGTCACAGGAAATGGTCACTCCAGTTTGGCTCTCTACTGATTTACTGAAATTGCTTGGACGGCCTGTAAGATAGTTGCATATACTTTTTTGTATCAGCTTTGCTGATGTCCTCTAGCTCTCACCTTTTTATGTTAATAAATTTTTTAAAGACTTTTTTCTTCCATGGGGAGCCATTCCTGACTGCATGAAATGGAAATGGCTTTTCTTTGTTAAGTAATGCCCTCTGCTGGACACTTCTTAAATTAATTATTCGACTCACCTGTGGTTGAACGCCTGTAAATAGAATGTTGTAGCCTTTAGCGTGGCTTTTTTCCTAATGCTATAATTGGGGTGTACTTATTTTTACCACATGGGCTTAAATGAATGTGTTAGGAAAATTACTTTTTTGTTTGTGCAAATTAACAAATCTTGCCATCAGTGGCCCACAGTATTTTGTAAAATAGTATCTCATAGAAAATGTTCATTCTGAAAAGAAAGTAAGGTTTTCTGATAAATGTAGGGTGTGTATTCATTTATGCTGAGCACTGTAAATATACCCAACAATCTTCTACTACATACTGCTCTTTGAAATGGCAGATGTTTCAATTCAATGTCTTTAGTTGTGTTCTGAGGAAGATTGAACATGTATGTAGCAAGATTCGGGTGGGAATTATTTACAGGATTTTTATCTTTGAAAGGCATCTATATAAAGTAGAAATTCCGACCTGAAGTTTCCAGAGGAAGTCCAGACGAGCCGTTGACTCCACTTGCTGTGCATGTAGATACAGTGCTAGCACAAATACAGTGAGGATCACTGGAGTCATGACCTTTAGGGACACTTTGGTCACCCTGAAAGCACTGCAACAATAGAGATAAAGTCAGAAGCTGAAACATCGGCCTGTATGAAAACCCAATAAAATTATGGCTTTCAGAGAAGTTCGCTGAGGAAAATACAGCATAAAAATGTAAAAAATGGACAAACAAAGTCAAACAAATCAGATTATGTAGTCAGCATATATATATATATATATATATATATATATATATATATATATATATATATTTAGTATAATATTCATCCTTTTAAATATTCACAACAGAAATTTTCCATTAGCAAATGCGAAATCACTATTGTTAAAGGCAGGATGGGTGATGTCTCTGAGACTACGTTTATAAAAAAAAAAAAAACAGAAGTTACTGTGGGACTCAAATCTGCAGGGAATTGGAAATCGGAGTAACCGGGAACAGATGAGTTTGGAACAAATGCATCTTAGACAGGACCACTGCTGGCCAATTGGGTGCTTCAAGCGGAAATGTAATGTGGTGCCCCCCACTGTTTGTTATAAATAAATGTGATATGTGCGCAGCTCAAAAGCAAAACTAAAATACAGTCTTTGTGAGTAAACATGTTATTTCAGCTACTCCCATTGGCTGAGCGTTATCACATGATCGAATGCGCGTTCACGCAGTAGGAATTCAGCCGTGTATTTACCAATTTTTTTTTTCTGAATAAAATACCCATGCAGATAACATAACTATTAACATTTCTTTATTGTTAACATTTCATTTCTTGTGAGCAAACAGGATAATGGTGTTCTCCTCTGGCAGTTGGTGCCTGACGCAAACTCCGTATTCTTCATGTAGGGAGTGGCTCTCTGACCAAGTTTATGGAATGTGAATTTTCTAAAATGTTAAAAAAGGTATGAATCCATTGAAAACCATAATAATTTACATACCACTGTTCAGTAGTTGTGTTGAAATTAGGCCTGAGGGAAAAGCAAATGAACTAATCATTTTTTGCAGCTCTCAAAGCGTTATATAGAACAAGAATGTTTACATTGAGATGTATCTTACCATTGCAGAGTTTCATTGAAAACACTATAAAGAAGAGCAGAAATATGTAAGCAATTGCAAAATAGTTATTTATTATTAAATGTTTGATTACTCAACAGTCTTTCTTTGTTCTACTTACTTCTAATAGTAAAGATAAACCAGACAAACCTTTCCTAAACCTTAAAAACTGTTCCAAGGACGCTTTGTTCATTGCGCTTTGTTTTGTGCCAAAATCCATATCACAGGTTTTGTACTTCCAAGTGTTATACCTTCTTTTCACCACTGGTGGTACCGATTTGGGGTCTGTACATTTTCACACACTTCTCACATTTTAATTTGAATTTCACATTGAACTCTTTCAATGTTCATTCAAAACACAAAATATCAAAACTAACAACCTTTTTGAAACCTATACATTATATTTGATATCCAAATTAAATAATAGGTGGGTTGCGTCATTTCTACGTAATTTAAAACAGAGGCTGTGATTGGCAAACGCACCGGCGCTTGCAGAGACTTCTAACAGTTAAATAGAGAAAAGAGATTCCCTTTTTTTGGTCTTCTGTTCCTCACAAAGCGGATAACTTCTCTTCAGCTACATGTTCTATCCTTCCTTCTCCATTCCCTACCCCCTCCTCCTCTATCTTCTTTGTCTCTCCCTCCCAATGCTGCATGTGTTCACCTGATTCAAATTTAACGTTTAAGTTAAATAAAGCCGTGTTTTTTTTCTGTAAAATCTTCTTGGTCAACATAACTTATTCAGTTCTAGCTAAAATTATTTGATCTATTTTATTTGAAAAAGATATGTCTGTATGACAAAGAGTCTTTAGCGATATTGTCTAATTTACTTAAATTTTTCCATTTTCTATAGTAAAGCTATTCAAAGTAGGTGTTATTGACAAAAATCATCCTATAAATATTAAAAACAACAATATTAACATCAATTTCTATTGTAACACTAATGAACAAGAACAAAAAAGGCCCGCTAGTGCTGGTGGTGCTACTCACAGGGCATTAGCGGTGACGAAGAGGTCAGTGTTGTCGAAGAGCACCACCTCTGGCCACTCCACCAGCAGCAGGAAGGTGAACTGGATGAGCAGCATCAGAGCCAGTTTCCCAATGCTGCTGATCTGCAGGAACACTGAGCAGGCCAGCAGCGTCAGCAGCACACTGTAGCTGAAATACTGCAACACAGAAGAGTCGGCAAATATTAAAGATTTAAAGTGTTTGTCAAGCAATTAGTCCGTAATTAAGGGTCCGTGTACAGTAAAAAGCCTAGTAATCAAAAATTTTAAAATTACATAAAAATAGGCTCATCCGCTGAGACAGGTTCTGGAATATGTGACCTCACATTCATCACATATCAGTAGGTTCAAGTAAAATCCAATTGGATATACTTCATGAAGCGCCCCCTGGGGGCCACAAGAAGCTCTCATTAAGAGACGGCGAGAACCCTACAGTTTTTCACACTCACTGAAGTCCTTATTTCCGATCTTTGTTCACTTTGACCATGACCCATGTTTGGGCCGAGCCCTACTGACTGAGCCACAGCAATACATGTTTTGAAATGTAGTTTTTTCAGGAACAATGGAAAGAAAGTGCAATAAATCTTTATATTCAGTTATGTGGCCTCATACCTCTGGAAATGGGCAGGAAGGGGTGTTGTTGGGACAAACACTGAGGCCATCGGCTGCAGCTCGCGACAGGTTGTGAATGACACAAGGGGTCACAGTCTCTGAAGACCAGTTATACTGCTCCGCTACACACTCAACCAGCTCCTGGGTGTCACAGGAAAACTGCAACAAATAATTTGAAACAATTAAACCCGGATCTGAAATCGAAGAGCTTACAATCCCAAGATTAAGGCTCTACAATATTTAGACCTAGTCCCTCCTAGCCCCATTCTTGTCCCACTTCAATCCCTATTCCTACTCCCCTTCATGCGCCTTGCCTCTAGGGCAGAGTTTCTTAACGTTTTTGACACTGGGGCCCAATTGTCCCTGTATAACGTGATTCAAGGCCCATTCAAATAACTTGTTAATGTAAATTGATTCACATCTTGTTTGATTTGTGTTTAATAATTTTTAATCATTTTATGGTTTATTAAAGTAAATTCTTGTGTCTTCGTGTCTAAAGTAGAATCTTTACCTCTGTATAAATGTAGCCTTTGAAGAGAGACAGGCATAACTTTTCTCTTCATTTTATTATTTTTTTTTTTAAACTTGGAATCAGGATCTCCCGTTTATTCTATAAAAAGTAGCACCAGAGAACAATTACCAGACTATAGAGTCAATGACAGAAAATAAAAATCTTCGGTCTGCGGTAAGACTCCAAGACAAGATGGAGTCCAAGAAACAACGTGGTCGTGCGACTGTCCAACAGCTCTTTTATTAAACTCTATTTTAAACAGCTATTTTATTATTGGAGCGAGTGCAGCAAGAACGTAACGGCGAAGTCGGTTCAACTCAACTGAACTAAAACAACAATATCCTCATCAAGTAAGTTTTGACCGAAATAGACAGTTTTAAAGTTAACGTTATTGACAGAGTGAACATTGGTACGTCTTATCATCAATCAGATCTCCTAGCGTTTGCCCTGGAAACTGCAGCAGCGTGAGACGTGGTGCGTCAGCAATTTGTGACCCTCGCAAGGAGGTTGAAGGTCATGTGTCCCGGAGCGGCAAAAAAAAAAAAACAATCTTCCAAATTCATTTTATTATTAATATTATTTATTATTTGTTTTTAATGTCCTCTAATGGATTTGAGTGTGGTTTAAAAGGTAAAAAAAAAAAAACTAAACTGAGGCAAAGAGCCACAAACTCTATTGGCGCATACCACAACGTGTGACTTACGCCTCACTGCCACCAAGTACTAGGAAACACCATTCAAGTCCCACAGCCCTCAGGTTCATAACAGATTTTTTTTTTGCGGCCCACCCACTAGTTGGCGCTCGCGGACCAAGATTGGGCCACAGCCCTATGGTTAAGAATGAATCTCTAGGTCACACAGATTGTTCTGTTCCTAGACAGCTTGACCGTTCATACCCATCGCTCACATACCATCCAGGCAGGGCCGGATAACATATTGATTATCTATTTCATTATCATATTCATTAACATATTCAAGGTCTTTATGTTTCGAGGTAATCAGTTCCACAAAGTTTAGAGTTCTGTTCATTTGAAAGGGTTTTCAGAATATTCGAATGTTAATTTCTCCCTCCCGCCACCTGTTCCAGTGGCCTATGTTTGTATCGCCACGTCTTCGAGTTCTTGATAACAGAAACATTTGAAATCATGCAGTGATTTGTTTAAAGACACAGTTGTGGTCTGTTTGGAAGGAATCACATTGTTAGCTGAAGTGTTAGAAACAACACTCGGGCGTGTGTGAAGAGATTTGGCAGCTTTTTGTACCATATTGACAAAGGCAGAGATGAAGACGAGGATGATGGTGAAGACTCCCACCAGTGTGCTGTTGGTGCGAGACTGAACGATCTTCTTGGACACCGTCTGCATGGCAGCGGGGAAGAGCTGCGAGACACAGGCAATTAAACTCATTGGTACCAGCACTGAAAGTGAATTCGAGAATTGGTTGGAGACCTACCTTCACACATGAGTAAATGGCACAGATGAAGAGGATGTTGGCAAGAATGATGAAGATACTGATGTAGATTCCCAGCATTACCAGAGTGCTGCAGAGCAAACCGGTATTGAGATTTAATAGATTTATAGAATCAATTTAATCACCAGAGCAATGCTCACATGTACTTTACCACGAGCCAAATGGTACACACTGACAATATTCACAAAAAACAATAGCGCTCATAAAAGAGTACAGTACTCATTGTCATCCTTTTATAGTGTTTTTATGGTGAAAGGAATGGAACTACTCTTAAATCCCTTTGTTCTAACAGATAAGGACCTCCAGCGCCTCCCCTAAGGGCATCAGATCAAAGAAAGTGAGGGATCAAGTGTGATTTGTATACTTTTATTATATAGCGCATCCACAAATTGCATTGTTGGTGAACCCAAGAGAACTTTATCATCGGTTCCATTATGGTTACTATGGCACCAGTTAGGTGCTTGGTAAACCTATTCATGATGACGCATCTCCTTTTGAGTTGATCATAGTCAAGCCAAATATTCTTATGCAGATGCGTCAAAGCAGCTTATATTAAATGTTAATTAAAAGTGGAACTACGCATTACATATACGTTTTTTTGTGGATCTTCTAAAGGTTATTGTAAACGATGTACGTTTCTATGCAAAAACATAAGCGTGAACCTCTTCAGTAGGTAGGTTATGCTAGTAAAGTAGGTTATGCTAGTAAAATGTCTTAGCATCTATCAAATCTTAGCATCAAAATCAGCATCTTGGCATCTATCAAATCAGCCAACGTTACACAGTTTATTTCCTTTTGGCAAAATTATAGATGTGCAATGTTCCCGGGAGAGTGGCAGGTTCCGGGTTTACAGATGTGGAGTGAAAAAAATGGAAAATCATTGTTGAAAATCCTGCAATCCAATACTGTGCTGATCCATTAACTATTCCAACTGTTCCTCAACTTATTTACAATATTAAAGAGTAACTAATATCAATAAATGTCATCTTAATAAGTCTAAAAAAAATTCTTATTTTAGATTTTAAAGCAACTAGTTACAAAGAAATTTAGTGTCAACTCAACTTCAGTAGTTGAAGTTTTCCCAAAGTTTTACTGAGTAAGTAAATGTTGAGTTTACTTAAAGCTAAACAAAATGTGGGAGAACTGTGTGAAATTAGTTGGCACAACTACAATAAATATAAATACAGTGGTACCTCGAGATACATGTGTCACTTGACGAAAAATCCAAGATACTTTTTTTTTTTTGCTTCAGGATACGAAAAAAATTATAAAAAGATATGTACGGCTGACCAAACTGGGCGTCACGTGACTGCAGTAAACTCACCACCAAAAGTTCTGCTCTCCTATTGTTCAGATAAAACCAATAATGGCTTCATATCTCAGGGTATCGCTGTATTGTTATATTACAGCTGGACGACTGCTCTCACTTTACACACTCCTGCACAGTAGATGGCGATATGCATGATTGCAGTAGATGGCGGAATGTTGTATCTCATCCATAAAGTAGTTTGGTTTAGTGAGTATAGCGAGTGGTTCTGGATGATTTTATGAATATCCATGGATAAATTAGTGTTGTCGTAGGTCAGGGGTCCTCTATACGCCAGCAGGCTAGATAATTGTTGCTTTATGTTTTTTTGCAAGCCCACTCGTGTAAGAGAAGAGTTTACTGAGGCATGAAACTCTCTGAGACATTTTTATCTGAATATTAAAATCGTACACATCCATTTTCAAAGTAATTACTGCAGAGGTCACCGAGTTCTGTCCTGGAGGGCTGGTGTCCTGCAAAGTTTAGTAACCCCTGCTTATATTTGGTTGCTGTTTTGCAGATAAATGCTTTAACAAATGAGATCGTCCTCTCTCCTGTATACTTTTTAAAGAGCTAAGATCAATTCTCTTCAAGAGTGAAGCATGCACAAGAAAGTAAGTTTTTACAAATAGCATGAATTTGGAAAACCTTTAAATCTCTATGCATTCATTTATTGTACATTATTTTTATTGTAAAAAGGGAGTAAACCACATAAAGGCTTAAAAACTATTAATCAACATATATTTAATTATATTTATTAAGAGTTCATGTCTGTGTGTTGATCACTCACTGAGGGAATATGACGATCTGAATGAAGGAGATGAAACAGAAGACCAGTAACGTGCATGCCACGTACCCACCGAAACGATCATCTACCTTCTTAGCATACTGGAAAATAGACAGGTGAAAATACATAAAAAAAAAATCACTGTTGAGGACAAATTCACAAATATTTATATGCATTTGCATTAGGTGATTTTGCATAACACAATTAAATTAAATTAGGCTTGGCATCCTGTGGAGTGTTATTTCAGTCCTGACATATGTTAAATAAAACCATTGTTCAACCAACTGTAGAATTTATTTCATTATGCATTTTAAACTGTTGTTGGAAAATAAAACGGAATTTACAGTTTTAAGACTGTAAAACTAAGAACGTCAGGTTCTAGATTGATTTGTAATTGAGTGTGTCAATCCACTAGGGGCAGCGCTCACAATTAGGAACTCATAGTATTAAAGAGAGAACTTGTTTGTAGTTGATTAAAAGCAGTGAATGTTTATCAATAAAACTGTGAGTAAACGATCTTCTGGTAAATATTAAATAAAATTCAAAAACAACAGAAGCAAGAAGTACCACATCTACATGGACCCAAGACTCGATCCACTTTGGCAGTTGGCTGTTGTTGATGAAAGTGTTCATCATATTGCTCTGTATTAAAACTGCTTCTGCTGGTGTGGGAGTGTAACGTGCTCCTACACAATATATCCTGCTGATTCCCCAAAATTATGCAAGGGTTTTTGCATTGGAATACAGTGGTACCTCGAGATACGAATG
The DNA here is from genome assembly GCA_007224835.1 of Danionella cerebrum. Classification (NCBI taxonomy): domain Eukaryota; kingdom Metazoa; phylum Chordata; class Actinopteri; order Cypriniformes; family Danionidae; genus Danionella; species Danionella cerebrum. The sequence goes on from SRMA01027015.1 coordinate 670,248, forward strand.
CTTCGAGTTACAAAATGTTCAAGATACGAAAGGTCTCGCGGGAAATATTTTGCTTCGAGATACAAAAAATATTGCAAGATATGAAAAACACCAACATTTCTGCTCTATTATACGCTTGTTAAGTCTGACGTCACGCTGCGCTTCCGGGTCCTGGCGCTCCATTCTCCCATGAAAGGGGCTGATGCACATTAAAACACTTTAAATCAGTTTTAAATCGAGTGAAACGTAATGTATAGATTACGAATAATGTACGATAACAAATATTAGAGTCAAGGTGTCGTAAAAGAACCAACATTTATAACGTGGAAAGTGCTGTTCTGTAGCGCAACTTAGAGAAACACAGTGACATGTTCTCATTACACTTGGGACTGTCTGAGCTTGTGCTTGAAACTGTGTTGGTGTCAGTAATTCCTGAAATATCTCGAGAAATTTAACTTTCATACGTAGTGCCGTAATGTTTTCTGCCACCCGTTTAACATCCTCCGACACATCGCTTCATTCATACAATTTTGGTTGTTTTTTATTCTGTTTTATTATCGTTTATTACATTAACAATGTGTAGATTTAAGGATTGAAGATAGTTACTTGATTTTTCTCTGGTTTTCCATTTTTTATCAACTTAAACTGTTGTTTTTGAGAGTCGTTGCACGGATTAGGCATTTTACATATAAAGCTTGCTTCGAGATACGAAATGGTTAAGATACGAAAGCCACCCTGGAACGGATTGATTTTGTGTCTCTGGGTACCACTATATATAGTGCCACAATACACTGCCACACCTCAAGTTACGGCCAAAACTGCTTGAGTTTTATAAGTAGAGCATTGCATCAGTGTGATAAAATACTGTCTGACCTTCTTCTCCAGACTTGAGGTCTGGAAGGTGAGCAGGAACTTCTTGACATGGTCTTTACGAAGCTGGTCAATGCTGCGGGCGTCAATAGCTCGACCTAGAAACTCATCCACCTCGTCCTCTGGGTTGAGAGCCTCCTGAGCGCCACGACTGTGTGTCAAGATACAAAAAAAAATCAAATATTAGATTATTTTGATGAATAAGCTCTTTATGATACAGGCCGTTGTTGGCAACCATCGTTTTCTTCATCCATAATAGCACCTTGTTAAGTCAATATTCCATGTGAATCATTTGTCATCACTGGGTGTTAAAAAGCTCCTTGCGGCTCTTCCATTGGCCATGTGATTGGTCATGCTTCAATGTGAACTCATGATCGAAATGTTAGATTTTAGTGTGGTACTCCTCCTGCAGGAACCCACAGCCCCTCAGATGAAACACAGGGTACACCCTGGACAGGTGACCGGTATTCAGCTCATCTCTCCCATTCATTTAAAAAATAAAAACATAAACCAATCCTTAAATCCAGTCTCCTTGACTTTCCCAAGCTGAGATAGAGATATGCCAAATTGGTTGCTATAGGGAAGTCACTGACATTGTAATGTTCCTAATGTCACTGTGAATAACTTAAAGTAAAACCCCATTTCTTTGAAATTTACCAGAGCTAAACAGTTTGGTTGCTAGGGAGCTGTCAGTGATGTCATAAAATAATTTATGTGATTAACATAATCAAACTTTAAATTCTTTAAATTCTGTTTTTCTTAAAGATATGAAGAGTTTGGTTCCAAAACTAGATAAACTGCATTAAAAAAACAAGTTGGTGCTAAATCTGATGTGCATTATATTCACATCTGAAAAGCCCATAGTCGATTGTCCAAAAAAAAAACACATTACTTGTCTATTCTGGAACCAGCCACTTGATTTTTCAGTATTCAATGTTTGTTATTGTATTCTGAACCGTTTCTTTTTAAAAAATAAAGATTTATATTGATCGTATGGATTTGTAGCATTTTGTACAAAAAAAAAAAAAATAGGGCAATGGAGTTATCGTGTTTTGGGGGAAAAATGTACACATTTTAAAATAAATCTTAAATTGGATTTAAAATTTTAATGTTTTGATGACTTTGATGTGCTTTATGAAAGTTTGGAACAGAAAATTTTGATTTACCTCAACCCACTTTTGCTTAAGAAAACACATTTACTCAACTCAATCAAAATTTTATGTATAATAATAAAAAAGAAAAAAAAAATCGTATTTTTGTAGCCTTTTCCATTTTTTCCCAATGGCCATTCCATTATAGGTTTATTCTAAGAGCCCTTTTGATGTATGGAGGTTCTCAGTTTGGGATAAGACTTTCTAAAATTTCACCCAATGTTAAGTCAATGGAAAACATCCTCAGCGATTTCCCAGAATTCCTTTAGTGGTAGCAGTCTGAAATATAGCAACTATAGCTTGAATGATTTAAGAAAGAGATTTTATTTTATTTGTCGAAAACCAATATCTTTGCTTTTACAAGTCAACATAATAATCTGCTGATTTGATGCATATTTAGTGATATAGAGTTGAAAAGGTCCAAAATTTTGCACCCATTGCCCCATACAACTACAATAAGTGAGTGTTAATAATGGTAGTAGTAGTTTTCATGAGCAATTTAATCTTTAACAGACTGAGTCTTCATGAAAATGTCAAAGAACAACGGGGCAATGTTTTCATTCCAACTCTTCAATGGAGGGTAAAGGTCTTTTTCTAGCAAACGTTATATTGTTGGGTTTTTTCCTGACTCTACTGACAACATGTATATGTCAGGGTTTTAATTTGTCTTTCCTTTGCTCATCACTTCCTCTTTGTTCATGTCTTATCTGAATGTCAGGGATATTTAGTTTAGTCTCTCCACTCCCTGTGGCTGGTCATAGTTCTTGTAGTGTCATAGCCTTGCCTTTCCTTGTTCACATCCTCTACTGTGTCACAGTTAATTGCTGGATGTCCAGGAGTATCTACCTGATCTGTGTGTGCTGCTTTAGTGCTCTGAGAGGGCTTGATACACATCACTAGTTGGAGATTCACAGAAACGTCCCTTGTGTTCCCAAGGGAGGGACCTGAAGTAGATCCTAAGTAGCTGAGGGTCAGTATCGTTGGAGACACAATCACATCAGAAAATCGCCAAATGCATCAAGACAAGGTGGTGCAGTTAATCAAAGAGGCGCTCGGCTGATGACAGTTGACCAACTGAATTTCCCTCATCACCCAGTAGAGACCAGACTGCATGGTTGTTTTTGAAGCTAGCAAAACAACTTACATTCGGAGATCATTGGGGGGACAGTGGAGACTGCTTGCAGAATCAGATACATGCTACTAGAAGTGGGCAGTGGATTTCGCCAGTTACTCCCTAAGCAAGGCCTATTATCGATGCAAAAGTTGCAGAGAAAGCATCATGATGGCTCATGGATAAACCTTATTCAGGGCGATTGGATAAGGGTGGCAATCCCAGATGTTTACTGGTATTTTCCTAACTGGGGGTACTTCCATTCCAGGTGTTGTTTACCTGTAATTGTTGAAGCCCAATTGGCCCCTACACACCGTTCCAAAATTTCGGTCCCAAGTTTCATACGATAATGTGCCTAGTTCGAAAAAAATGGCAGACAACTGGACATCACACATCTGACCAAACAAGTGAGAGATTCGCAGATCCATTCGCAGATCCATTTTTTAACCGCTGACCACATCCCAGTGGGGCTCATTTACACATTTTCATAGCGACTATGAATAATGGGAAAGAAATCACAAATCCTGTTTTCTTCACACTTATGTCAAAGAGCTCCCTGTGATCAGCCCCCAACAGAATAAACATCATGATTTTTTCTGTGTTCTTAGATTTCTTCTCTGTCTTCTTCTTTTCTGTTTGTGTGTGGTTCAGAGTGTATCTGTTGTACTGCAAACTCCATCTTCAGGCAGAGAGTGTCTTTGCATCGATATTTCCTCAACCCAAACAAAGAGTTTCATTTATGTTATCCTCAAACTCAGATCGGTGTGAAGAGGACTTTAGTTGTTTTCTAATGAACTCTTCCGGTATAAACTGTGTTCCCATGGAAAACAAGACCCTCTATGTATCATTTTAAATGAGATGGCCCCCACAAACGACACATTATTCAGTCCCTCCAGGATTTCACAATTTTTTTTTGTGATTTTTGCGATGAAAATTACTAATTTTGTGGTGGTAAGTCCTAGAAATTTGTGAAAAAAATTGCGATTTATTTGTAAAAACAAATGACTGTATAATAAGTAAAAAGTTCTCATTCCTTTATTTTTTATTTTATTTAAATAAATAGCAATTTAAAAAGGACAAAAGGAAACAAAATAGGACCAAAACGTATACAGAAAATTAATAATTTATGCATTCCAAGAACTTTTTTTTAATGAAGGCAGTAAAAATGTTCAAACTTTGCTAATAATCTACAAGTTGAAAATATACAATAATTCGCAGACCACCTCCGTCCTGATACGTGGATCATGGTTTCATCACTAGTAATGATACGCGTCCTGATATAAACGAAAACCATATAGATTCAACACAAATCGACACAACAACCAGACAAATAAAACACAAGTAATTTATGCTTACTTCATTGCGGTCACGTCCCGCGGCCGTCATCCTTGAACCCATCTCCGACATGGTTAGCTGCTTACGTTTCCTCCGATTCCACAGTTCAGTTTGTCTGAGATGTTTACTCCCGTTTAAATGATAATCAATTGTAGACTTCCTTTTGTGATCCAACACTTTATTACACAGGCTGCAAAATAATTTACCCCCACTCTCGTGCAATATTTCTGGATATTGCTTAGCCCGGTCTTTGGCAGTTATGAGAGGGGGCAGGTGCGACGCACTCGCGTTCGTCATTTCTGACAGACATCACGTGCGCAGCGTCTTTATCAACGTAAAATAAATATATATTTATTTTCTTATTACTTAAATATTTTTTGCGATTATTTTGCGGTTAAAGTACGAATTATGCAGGATTGCAAAAAAATGCGACATTATGTTGATTTTGCGTTAAATTCAGCGATCGCAGAATCGCGAAAAACTGGAGGGACTGATTATTACTGATTAACAACATGCCTACTCACTTGTCTTTGCTGGAGGTTTCGTCGATTCCCTGAGTGAAGAGAGTGAAAAGATGAGGAAATGATTGTAAAGAGATGCCAATGACTTAATTTGTGCTTCCTCACCATCTGTCTGAAGACTTTGGAGTCTTTGGTCCTGGAGAAGGAGCGATCAGGGACCCAACGTGGCACTAGGGCTTCATTTGAGTTTGCCCTGGTGCGCTGCATCTTGGCCATCATAGCTTTCTCTTCTTTCTGAAATTTACAGAGATTATGTTGAGATTAAGGGTTAGGGAAATTAGGGATAAGACCAAAATATTATTTTTATGGGGTTTTAACACAAGGGGTACCAATAATAGGTCAGCAAAACACTGTGGGCATAACATTTATATACAGTACTGTATAGTGGGAAGTGAACTTACCCTCTTCTGACTGCAGCCCAGCACCAGGAAGGTCTCGATGCTGTTCTCCTTCAAGTAGGGATTCCTCTCCCCTCCGAAACCTGGTTCCACCTCATAATCTCCGTTCAGATACTGGAGAGTGGCTTTCGTGATGTGGATCCTCCTGATAGAAACACCACAATGAAATGGGAGAAAAGCAAAACCTTGATTATGAAAGGAAATAAAACTGAATAGACACTAGCCGTGTTTCCACCTAAAGACGCAAATTAACTAAAATTAAATGTCACCCAAAGAATTTGTGAATAAAGCACTGTTTCCATCTAACGAGTCCAGGAGAACAAAATCGTCACTTCTTGATAGACGAGGACCAAATATCAAAAGAAAAATGGAAGTTGCTGCGTGACATGGCATGGAAACACTGCGATTGATAGATGCATGTGTAGCTCAAATGTGTGCAAAATGGATGTTACAGAGACACAGTTTAATGTAGTTATTGACCATAAAAATATAGTAAGATATTTAGTAAAAGGTAAATTATTTAGATTTTTCAAAAGAGTCTATAGTTTTTTTTAAAGGGTTGTGCCATTTTTGATTTGTGTTCCATATAATTTTTAAAAGTCAAAATTATTATATTCTATTTAAGAAAAGACAACATGTGTAAACTGTTAAACATAATTGTCATAAAACAGTTCAAAATTAAGAAAGTGAAATTAATTTTAAATAAACAATTTAAAAATTAAAAGATAAATTTTATTATTTTTTTGCAGTATTTATCTGTTTTCTGCTCTTTTTCATTCTAAAAAATATGTAGAAAAAAAATCTAATAACATTAAAAAAAAAAAAAAAAAATAGAAACATCGAGTTGCATGAGAAATCGTTTTCTTTAGTGAAAACGACTTCTGTGGGAATACTCTCACCCAGCTTTGCCTCCTGCCTCCATATGGTTCGCCAGAGTAACGTCATTGGACCAGACATCGAACTGCCATTTCCTCAGTCCCAGAACACCACAGTGCACACGGCCACTGTGAATGCCCACCCGCATGTTCACATTCACCCCTGTCACCTCACGCACCAGCCTGGAATACAAAAACACACATATTACATGAAAATTTAAACCAATTACTTTCAGGTGTATTACAAACCCAATGAAAGCTGGGATGCTTAACATTATCTAACTTTCTTACCATTTATATATTATTCATATTTTTCTCTCAGGTAAGGGAACGGAAATATAACTTATTACTGTGACTTATTATTGCATACCACCCAGCAATTATCAACACCAAAATATTTTGTTAATTCTATATTGTTTTGACATTAAACTCCTGACAGAGATTCCAAATAGCATCACTCTTCCAACATGGAGTTAGCGCAGTCAATGTTTTGTCATGGTATTGAGCCAATGTTGAAGATTAATAATTTATTTTATTTGATGAGGGGAGGCAGAGGGTCAGCAGTAGCTAAGAATCATTTAAAGAATCTGTCTTTTTGAAAAGATAAAAAACAATAAAGGGACATGGTCATCTGATGTCCCTTTTACGTGGAAGAACATGTATGTTTTTATAAAGTATTTTTATAAGTATATTTCCAGGGATTATAATTAATAAACAATAATAAATATTACAAAACACGTTTAAAACATCTATAATCACAAACCATAATATTTTTGGAAAATAAATAAGAAGCACACACTTTTCCAATCCTATCCAACCTTATTTATAGAGCACTTTATGGAACAACGTGCTGTGCAAGAGAAGGTAGCATCGTAAGTAAATAAAAACATTTGATAAAACAGCTACAGTGAAATCAAGAGGAGGAAGAAGTAAAACAAATGGAGTAAAAAACTCAAACTGAGTTAAAAGCCTTAGTAAAAAGATGAGTTTTAACCTCTTAAGCCCTGAGGCCTATTTTCCGAAAATCCTATACTTTTACTTTTTAAGGCATTTCTCAGCTTTTACAAGGCCTAAACTGCAAATCTTGGTATCAAAATGAAGACAGGTTCTTGGGGAGTGGTGTGGATGAGTTAATTTGACAGTCAAGAACACTGGGTAAGAGTAATTGATGTTGGAATGGCCAAAAAATGAACTCTGCCTAAAAAAAAAACACATGTTTCCCCCAATATCTCCTTATTTTACTTATAACGAAGCAAATAAACACAATCAATTGTAACCACTACATGTCAAGGACATCTGTAGCAAGTTTGGTGTTCATACTACAAGAAACTAATATTCTGTAAAGGTTTTGATTGAACAAAGTTCAGGCGTAATCCATGTTGGCACAGTTTGGCACAATTTGGCACAATAATTGAAATATGGAAAAAATCTTGTCCAAAGCTTCAGCTACGTTCATAGTCTTCTTTTCTTGCTTACGGGACATGATTTCAGCAAAAAAAACTCTAAAAGAAACGCTGTAAAAGGGGGTTGGAAGCTCATTTACCCCATCTTGTTGCGCTTTTGGGAACGTTTCACTCACAAACGCTTTGACGTCGAGCTTCTGCGTGTCCCTACCCCCCGACCATCTGTCCAATCCAAGAGCTCTATATATCGCTGGAAAGCTCTGATTCTGAGGAAGCCAATGAGATCAACCATTTTGAGACTGACGGGATCGCCAACGAATCACACAACGCGCAGCGTGGAGAGACCACCTCTTACGCACGGGGAGTCATTCCATATTTGGTGAAGTCATGAGGCAACGGAGCAACAAAAAAAATCTAAAATGGAGTTTCCGCGAAGCTATCGACCGGACATAACAACAAATGGACTTTTATCGCTATGGAAATAACTTTTTGTTGAAAAAACGGCAAAGGTAAGACAAGATTTACATGCTTGCTTGGTTTTCGCTGGCGTTTTTTCGTGGAGCTTTCGCTCCCTGCTCTGAAATACTTCATTCAATGTAAATGAGTTGCATATCGCTGGATTCAGCTGGTTGTTAGCTTTCATTTGATGCCATGGTTTTGGTGTTTCCGTTTATATTGTGGATACATATCGCACATAAACAAAAACGTGGTCATGAATTATACTCCGGACATGTTGTTGTTTATTTGCATGGCGCTCGAGCTGTGGTTCACGAATATGAAATTGAATTAGATACGTTTTTAGAGGAGTTTCCGCTGAACACAACAGTATTTAATATGTGTGGGTTATTCTCAGGGTTAGTGAGCTATGAGTGAAAATGTAACGCACAAGGGGGCAAGTCCCTGGTACCGGGGACTCTCGGGCTTAAGAGGTTAAGTGACGAGTTAAAAGAAAGTTGCCCCCACCCTCAGTTTTTTTTTTGGTACTGATTCTTTTAATTATTTTTTTTGACAATTTTATCCACTGTTCATCTCTGTTTTTGCACAGAAAAATATATTTCATTGACAAATGGGACATTTTATTAAGAAAATGACTGATTTTGATGATGATGTAGAGTACACTCACGAGATGGCTTCGATCATATCCACCCCCATCTCCACACAGCAGTGAGCGTGATCCGCGCGGGGCTCAGGTAAACCGGACACACAGTAATAACAATCTCCCAGGATCTTTATGCGCAAGCAGTGGTTCTCCTGCACACAAACACACAACAAACGTTGACTACACAGAGCTACTCATTCTGTGATGGAGTGTGTGCGATCTTTGTTTTGTACACCAGTGTGTTTAACGTTGAGGGAAATTCTTATTGAATTTAATGTTGAAGTCTTGTCTACAAGAAATTATTCTGTTCTAAACCTAGAGCATTCATTTCAATCCTGAAGTGAACAATCGAAGGACTATGGGGTTATTACTGCAGCAAAAAAAATCAGTAAACTATATTTGCAAATTTATCAAACCTCAAAAAATCTATAAAACTGTAAGAAACAAATAATACAAATCTAGACATCTGCTGATTTGTATTAAAACAAATATCTAGGGTCACATATGAATCACATGCTCCTTGAAAAATTTACCATAAATATGTTTATGTTATGGAAAAAACATTAAATCAATAATTAAGCATGATAAATGTCAATAGATAGTTTTATTAGATTGTTAGACTATTTAGGCTTTTCCAAGTAAACATGCCAATGAACGGGTTTATCTTAGTTTACTAAAAACATAATTTTTATTTAAGTATATAACCATTTATTTATGAAGCACGTTTGCAAACAACTTTTTGTGTCAAAATTAACCAAAAAGTGGTTAAGTCTCATCTGATGTTCCTTTTAACTGGAAGAACATAAATGTTTTAATAAAGTATTTTTATATTTCAATATAATAAATATTACAAAAAAATATCAATAATCACTAACCATTGTTGTTATGAATAAAAACCCTTTAATATAAACTTCTTTTATTAGTGAAAATAAAATTAGTAACAGTGGTTAGAAACTTGAGATATTACAAAATTGTAACATGGTAAATTCATTAAAAATGCATTACTATTTGGGCTTTTCCAAGTAAACATACCAAGGGCAGTTTTATCTACTGTTTCAGTGATTTGTCGACTAAAAACATAATGTTTAGTTTAGACCGTAACCACTTGTTTATGAAACTCGGGTTACAAATTACTTTTTGTGTCAAATTTAACCAAACAAGGGAGATTAACCCAAAAATTTGGATCAAGAAGAAGCACAATAAGATCCAGGAGTCGCTGTAGATTTGAAAATATACATTACCCATGACAGAAAAATGACTTGAAACGGGATAAATTACATCCTGAGATTTATGCAATACATCCAACTACAAGAAATTACTGACCTCTGTAGTTGTTAAGTGATGTTCTGTGTTTCGAATGCTTACGAAAATCAGTGTATCAGTGCAATTTCTGTATTTGTTTTAAATATAACATTTTCGACATTTCAACATGCTATGGGGGGGTCTACTACGTTCAGGGAGGATATTGTTAAATATTCTTGATGCACATGAAAAATCAAAAGGATCATTGAAATATAACATACAGAGGTCAGATTTAAATGGGACGTAACTAAAAAAACAAATAATGATCTGAAATCTAGTTGCAGAGCATCTTTGACCGTGTTCTGTATCTCACCGATGCCAGCTTGTCAAAGCGGGCGAAGAGCTCATTCAGCGTCATGACCAGCTCCTGAGCAGTGCACTGTGAAGCCAGGCTTGTGAAGCCCTCGATATCTGCAAACAGAATACTGAGACACAAAGCCAAATGAATTGAGTTTGGATGCTTCTCAAATATTTTCACCAATGACCTGAAGTTGAGATTGCGATGCAACTGTGAATTAAATTAATGTCCCACAACACTCGGCCTTAAACAATAATCTTTTATAAACTTTAAAGGGGGGTATTATATGTTTTTCAGGCATATAGTGTCGTTTTATAGCACACTCAAGTAACAAGTTTACTTACAGTTGGATTGTAATCGCTGTATTTGTGCTGCGCGTAACGCCATGATATTTTAAGAGCCCCCTCCTTCTTTCCGACACGTGCGTCATACTCCATGTGCAGTGCCACCATTTGTTTTCATTTTCCGGGTGCAGCTACATTTTCATAGTAAAAACATTAAAATTGTGTTTTTGCAAAATGGCAACGGAGGATATTGTACAAGCCTATGCACACGATCCTACATCGGACTAAGAAAGTGAGTTTTCGGCGGAACCGGAGCAAGTACAGAAACTTTTTCAAGACGTGTCTTCTTGGTAAATATCCTCCTGTAAATTTACACCGTTTTGTGGTAACATTTTACTAGGAAATTAAAAATATTTATCTTAATGAAACTATGTTTTGCTATGAAATAATAATACATAAGCTTTTAAACCATTTTTGACAAGGCATGTCATCCTTGGGAAGCGTAAAGAGAGGGCTCTCTCATCGGCATCCAAACATACATCTCCTTGTAGAAGTCATTTTGTAATCCGGAGAACTATAGAGAGAAGCACTCTGAACGAGGAGCTTCGTTGACACGTAGTGAGACCGGCTGTTGCTAACAGTAGCTCCTTCAGCCGTAGATGTGCGTCTTTGCCGGGGCTGGAGGGGGAGGAGCGGTGCAGCAGCAGACGGGGGACAGAGGCGGAGCTATGCAAAAGGGCTGGGGCTTCGCAAAACAGAGCGTTTTAGCACCCCCCAGTGTCTACCGCAGGAGATTCAAGATTACTCAAATATTCATGAATGATTCAAAGTCACGATTCAGGTGCATTTTTAATGAGAGACTGACATTATAACACAACATAAAGCTCAATAAAATAGATTTAGCATAATAACCCCCCTTTAATTCTTCTCAGATGTGTGAAACACTCTTCTTTTAGACAATCTCACTGGCTTTAAGACACTGTCTTTTTTTAATGTGAATAAAGATCTGTTTAGCAGCATATTTTCTCCACCATTCAATAAGCATAGATTACTAAAAACATGCTAAAGCTACACCAATTCTAGCTCCAGTAGAGTCTGATAGAATCTCACAAGAATAACTTTAGTTAACAGTAGGTTTTTGCTAAAAACTTTTTTTTTTAATTTTAGTTAAATTCAACCAACACAAAGACTGTTTCCATTGGTTTACTGCTTTTCACAAGCTAATCTTTCATGGCTTTTCAACTTATTGTCAGTAAAATGTGCCTGTATGACTTACAAAGAATCAAGACATGCTTTTTTAAATTTTAGTTTAAACCATAGCGGACAATTTAGGGAAAAAAAACATTGCCAGGCTTTTTAAACTTTCTATTCAAATTAAACCAACAAACAAGGTAATGATATTTAAGACATTTAAGAGTGACTTAAAAAATTCTCAAATTTTATTAACTGTTGGGTGTGGTTTGGTGAATGGCCAATGACTTCAAAATCAATATTCGTTTGTATGAGTGGTGACCAATCAATAAATGCAGCTCCTTGACCTAAATGTGAAAAAATACTTAACATTTTAAAAATATGTGATCTATAAATTAAAATATCTAAAATCTATCTAATATCTAAAAATATTTTGCTTTAGGATAAAAAAAGGTCAAGATATGAAAAACAAAAACAGTTCTGCTCTCCTATCCGCTTGTTGAGTCTAACATCGCGCTGCGCTTCCAGGTCCAGGTCCTGTCTAAAATTAATAGAGTAGATTAGAATATTTCTCTTTGTATAATTTATTCTGTTTTCAGAGTCTTATTTTTAAAACAACAAGATCAGACCCAGATGGACTCAGACCGCTATGGCTTATTTAAAGAAGCACTTTTTAGAAAAGACAAAAGTTTTTTGCTCTTAATAACCAGTGAAAATGTTAGTATACAAAGTAAGACATTAAAGAAACAAATGGTACATTTTAAATGATAATAGTACATTTTTCAACCGTAAAGTGTTTCTAGATTTGTAACAAACCAGCCAACTGTAGTCTATATATCCACCATTGAAAATATTAATTGTACAAAAGATGCCTTTTGGTGGATTTTCAACCTGTTTATTGTTGTGTGCTGGAGATCAACAAAAAGCCTCATGACCCAGACATAATCCTTTAAAGAAATGATATGGATGAACATAAGATATTTGTAAACGGTTGATGGCAATACTCACCTGACATTGTCATGTTTCTGGATGTAGATCTTGTGAAACATCATGTCTTCTTTCTTAGCATTGATGTCAGCCTTCATTTCCATGGCAACGTGCCGTGGCAAAACCGACAGCAACAGGCGCTCCTGAGCATTGAGGAGAGATGAGAAGAGAAGGAATGTGTGAAAGAAAGACAGAGACTCTCAGTTCAGCTCCTCACACTTAAGATCAAGCATCATTCTATTTGCCACTTCAACATCGGAATTGAGGTGGATTATAGCAGGAATCACTGGACTTGTTTTCCAACTCTTATCATTACACACAAACAGCAAAACAAAACTTTTAATGAAACTTGATCATGAAATTCTACAAATGTGTTGACATCAATTTGTTAAGTTTTCATGGGTCTGACACTGGCAAATATATATAAAAAAAATAAATGTAATCTGCTCAATGTATTTCGACGGGAGTCCAAACTACTTGGAAGAACAGAGACACGGTTTTAGTTAAGGCCAGAAGTGGGAGGCTAAGAAAAGTGAGAACAGTGAAGTGTGAGAACAGTCACAGTCAACCCACAGACAAGCTCCTAGGGGCCTACAAGATTTTGCTGTATGGATGAGAAAATGCTTCATTTGTGCCAGAGCACACTGGAGCTCGGGTTTCTCTGCTCAATAGCACGAGACCCAAATGCTCTTAATAGACAAATGACACCTCTGTTTAATCTGTGTTACATAGTGGACAAGCTACAAGTCTATTTTTGACAAAATATGTCTTCCTCTATCTTCACCGGGATCAGGATCACTTAGGGACCGCCTGCAAAGTGCCAAACCCAAAATATGTTTTGAACAGAAAATGGTTAATAGCTTCACTCTACAATGCTCCATTATGACTAAAGTCTCACAGAGAGAATTTCAGAATTTATTACATTCAGTATTTTGACATCAGAGATTTGTGATTATTTAAAAAACCCTGGAAGGATTTTGATAATTTATTCAGACAATATTAAGCTCAATGTCTGTTCAGAAACCTAAAAAGGTTGTACTGTTTTTTTTCTCAATTTTCTCCAAAGGGCTTCAAATAAATGCATTTAACATGAACTTTCACATGAAGCTTCAGCCCCATTTCCATCCTTTAAAAAAGCCAAAATTCTGTAAGTTAACCAGAAAATTTACCAAAACAATTTCAGGATTGATATTGTTCCAAGATTGACTTGTATTTCAACTCGTAAAATGCACCAATTTAACCCAGAAAGTTCTGAAACTTCACAAGAACCATGTTCCAAACAATGATCGAGATCACAACTTTGTGCAAAGTGGTGAAAAATATTCCCAACTCAGGATATTTTCTCAAATGAAGCATTCAGAAAAAAATCTATTCTCTGCACACGCCAAAAACTGAGTCGCTGGAGGTATGCTAAAGCACATTTGGACAAGCATTCTTCATTTTGGAATAAGCCACAAAATATTGAGTTAATTTTTCTTTTGTGGTGCCTAAATTTGAGCACAAGGCTATTTTTGCTTAAATGCTTATAGCATATATTCCATAAATCATATCAACTTTAACTTCCCAAATATTCATGTGTTTGTCTCAAATATGGAATATCTAACTGAACTCATTTCTTATCCAGACAACCAATGATTTATAAAGGATAATCATGAAAATGTACACAAACTTTTGCATACCACAGTATATTACTGTTTGATCAGTGATCAAACCCCATAGCGATTTGGAACCAAACTGTTCACTCAGTATATCCTCGCACATTTGTAATAATGAGCACACAAGGAGCCTTTTCATCAGAAGTCGAATCAAACATCAGAAAAGTTTAAATGTGCAGAGGAAGTTGATAGTAGTGTTCTTCACACACAAAATTTGGGTAGGTTTATGAACACTTTAACTTCATAACGTCGCAACTTTATAAAACACTGTGAAGTAGCCCTCAACAATCACAAGATTTATGTAAATGATCAACAGACCTAAGATGTTTAAACAACTTGAATATGGGCCATTGTGACAGAATCCACATCTATAAATGAGCTTTCTCTCCACTTCTGCATGACTAATAGATAAAGTTCTCATTTATTTCCATTCAAACAGTGTGCATCAGTGGTTCCCATGTGAGTGTGTATACAATGAAACAACCTGCTGCTGGTTCTCCCTCTGCAGGTGCAGGCGGGCCTGGATGTACCCTCGGGTCTCCTGAAAGGCCTGTCTCTGAGACACCTCGGCTGGGTAATGGGTGCAGATCCCTATGATGTTGGTGCACAGGAAGATCAGCACGTTCGCACTCAGCTGAGGGGAAAGAAAAAAGAACATTCACCCGAGGTGTCTTTTCAACGGATGTGTCTTCAGTGTAGACATCTGTGGTGGAAGCCTGGGAAGAGAAGGCCACCTCTGACCTGCTGAGGCTCCACTTCCTGCGGAGAAGTTTACACCACAAGAGGAGCTAAAAATGGAGCATGAAGCAGAGCCAAGCGTGTTACATCCGCTTGTCGAGGGACAAAGAGAGAGAACGATGGCATTTACTCCAGATCACATGGTTCACAGAATCACACTCTCTCCTTTGGATGCACTGAGGATTTTTTTTTTCATAATAACCCAGTTAAAATAAACAACGTCTCGGGTAAAGACAAATAAAACTAGTGCTTCTGATTTTTTTTAATGCCATTTATTGGTCGATGGTAACCAATACGACATGTTTTAAGCCCTTTTAATCATATTGAACATGATTTTAAAAAAGCGACCAATAGGTTCATAACAAAAACAAATGATCCACCAAAATCAAATGGTATAATTTGGTGACTTCTCAATTTTCCTCATTCGTTACATGCTCATTTTTGAACTGGTCACTGGGCAAACCTTAATTACAACAAAAATGAACCGTTTTGGAAAGACTCCAAGACTGAATGCCACGGTAAATACTTATAAACATCACAATTTCAGCCTAATAATTACAAAAAATATACATCCAGTCTTTTGTATTCAGAATCTTTGGCAACCATTTCATTGTCTCTGATCATTTTGACAAATTCAGGTATTATCTCAATCTCTGGCAACCCCTCTCACATGTGCAGGAATTAAAACAAAGCTGGCATCCCTCGCAGACTGCTTTCAAATAAACGAGTTGAAGAGCTAAGGCTTCAAAGCTTTGACTATTTCTTGCTGTAATGCACCCGTGAGCAACAGCGTTGTGAAGGATAGAAAATTGACTTTCTGGCAAAACATCTCTCATTTTTATGACCTTTGAAAGACCATTAAAGGCCTTTAAAGGTTTTAAGGCCTTATTTCACCATTGAAAAGATGTAAAACTTTAGATTTCTTTGTCCTTTTGCATTTTTACAGAATAGATGCGACAGTAATGTGACAGAAACAGAGGGGGGAGGCTTGGAAATGATGATGGGGTCAGAATTCGAACCCACGTCGCCCTGTGCAACTGCGCACATACATGTCTGGTGCACTTTACACTACACCAAGGGGCCAAACCACTGGCTGCCTTTAGTAAGTGCAGTATGTCTTTGTCACTCACTTCTAAGCTAGACAACAATATAAACACCCACTACATGTGCTGTTCTCTAGTGTCCAATTTTTGGTCTTGTGTTATTTACACTTTTACTTACTCCCTTAGAAAACAAGCCTTTTTCTTTGGAATCATTTTAAATGTTTTGAAACGGAGCCTTCTGTACATGATCTAGCTGCTATAAAAGACAGAAGGATGTGAGAAAGATTGGTGCTTAGTTATCCTTCCGGCGAGTTGCTTCAAATACTGTGCACAAGCGTAGCTAGAAGAATGGCTGCTGTTTTAAAGGCAAAGGGCGGTCACACCAAAAAGTGATTTTTTTTATCAATAACTGCCGTTTATTCATGGATGAAAATAAATGATCATCACATTTAAAAAGCATTCTGTTTTTACATCATATCATTTTTGCACAGTTCTGTACAATCAACCTAAATATCTATATTAATCGAATGCAGTGTGACCGGTCAGATTTCAACTTTCATCATCTAAAGATCAGACTATGATTCTTCTTATGACTCAAGTTTGACTGAAGAACCCTACTTAAATCAACTTTATACATTTTAGCTGCACACCTCTTTAAATAATTAAACGTTGAGCGATAACAAATAAACCAATAAATGTTTGACTTAATACAATAAGTAATGTTAATATTTTTCAACAGTCATTCATTCATTCATTTTCCTGGGGATCTCCTCACATTGGGCGAGAGGCAAGAAAAATATCTGATAAGTCAAAACATTCTTTGGATATTTAAAGGAAGATTTGCAGAATGTAATTTCGCAGAAATAAAGTCAGTGGTAGTACAGTCCGCAGTAAGACTGTGTGCTGGCCACACTGAAATCAAGCAGATGGCGGTGAGCTCTGTTTGCATTAGACTCTCTGTTCAAGCAAAACCAGGCCTGGAGTGTGTTCGTGAGTCAGTGTCCACATGTTAATGGTGTGGTGTCCACAATAACACACATCCACAGCAGTTTTGTGCATAAATTGGTCTTCCCAGTTTGAGGTGTTAAATGAGCAGGATTTATTACCGAGAAAAAAAAAAACAACTCAGCCTGAAAATAACTCTCAGACACAAGAACAATATTTATCCCTGTGTTTCCCCTAACATCATCTTTGGAGGGTGTAGCACCACTGAGATTTTATTACATTTTTTTTATTAATCAGAGCTAGATCATAAAAGCATAGCTTGATATGTGCTGCTGGTCTCCTCTTGTTTTCCTCGTACTACAGAAATCTCGCATTTTGATGCTTTTTTAGTAAAAAAGATGCAAATCCCATGTTCTGGTTGGCTGGTTTTCTGGTTTTTATTCAGCTCACGAAAAAAGCGCCAATTCTTGTGTTGTGTTCTTACTCCCAAATGGGTGAAATGCTCATTTCTATTGAGTAAGTTTATTAATTTTGTGCTATTGCCCTTCTATGGCTAGTTTTTTACACTATGAACTATGATTAATCCAATTTGAGATGTATTGAAGCGAGTATTGTTAAAATTACTGAAAATACGAGCAAATTAAATGATGAGGACAACAACATGAAGTGCCCCGACCTTCAGGGGGCAAATGTTCAAATGTTTTGCGCAATATTCTTGTGGACATTCACTTTATTCATTTAGTATTTCCAAATATAAAACAAACACACAACTTTGCAATAACAGACATTTTTGTTGTGATTTGTTGGCAGGGTGTGCATGTATTTATTTGACATGTGACTCCTAATGGCTGGCTCTTCACCAGAAACTGAGGGCAGCGCACACACTTGGGTCTGTTTGCGTAACCCGACACTTCTCTCCTTCACACTCTATAGATTCATTAGCAAAACACATAAGAACCATGCAGAGAGAGAGTGATTGTTTTTCCCTATTCTCTCTCAGGCCATATCCACTCAGAGGTCCGTATTTATCTTCATTTGGGTCACACATGCATGGTTTTGAAAAAATGTCCACATGAAAAAAACTCACACCATGAAGCGATTAAACTGGCAATCCAAAAAGTGGCAGTGCAATTCTAAACCCAAAGTTATTTTTTCCAATCACAGGTCTCAAAGTAGCTTTTTGAATACAAATTCTAGTATACAGTTTAGAATGAGATTCTTATGATCACAACACTCTCTTAATATTATTTTAGGGGAGTAATCTTGAGTCTTTACAGAACATGACATCAATGAATTGCAGCAAAGGTTGTGGCACTGTGTTTGTAATCATAGACAGGTGTCCTCAACATCCTTGGGGACATTCTGAGATCATTCAGGGAACTAACTATTTCCAGCAAGGGTTGAGGTAGTAATCTTGTAACTTTAAGCCAACATCATTAGCTGTCGTTACACCAGTTTGGACATTCTGCACTATTATGGTTATTGTACTATTAGACATCATCCTCTGCACCAGTTGGGACATTCTGCAAGCTTTAGGAGAACCTGAATGTCTAATGAGGGTAATGGTACTATTAGCCATCATCCTTGACAACAGGTGGGACATTCTGCAAGCTTTAGGGGAACCTAAATGTCTAATGAGGGTAATGGTACTATTAGCCATCATCCTCGACAACAGGTGGGACATTCTGCAAGCTTTAGGGGAACCTAAATGTCTAATGAGGGTAATGGTACTATTAGCCATCATACTTGACACCAGTAGGGACATTCTGCACTTTTGGGGTTATGGTACTATTAGCCATCATCCTCGACACCAGTAGGGACATTCTGCACTATTGGGGTTATGGTACTATTAGCCATCATCCTCAACACCAGTTGGGACATTCTGCAAGCTTTAGGAGAACCTGAATGTCTAATGAGGGTAATGGTACTATTAGCCATCATCCTTGACACCAGTAGGGACATTCTGCACTATTGGGGTTATGGTACTATTAGACATCATCCTCGACACCAGTAGGGACATTCTGCAAGCATTTCAGGAACCTTAAATGTTTAATGAGGGTTATGGTACTATTAGCCATCATCCTCGACACCAGTAGGGACATTCTGCAAGCATTTTTAGGAACCTTAAATGTCTAATGAGGGTAATGGTACTATTAGCCATCATCCTTGACACCAGTAGGGACATTCTGCAAGCTTTAGGAGAACCTGAATGTCTAATGAGGGTAATGGTACTATTAGCCATCATACTTGACACCAGTAGGGACATTCTGCACTATTGGGGTTATGGTACTATTAGCCATCATCCTCGACACCAGTAGGGACATTCTGCACTATTGGGGTTATGGTACTATTAGCCATCATCCTCGACACCAGTTGGGACATTCTGCAAGCTTTAGGAGAACCTGAATGTCTAATGAGGGTAATGGTACTATTAGACATCATCCTCGACACCAGTAGGGACATTCTGCAAGCATTTCAGGAACCTTAAATGTCTAATGAGGGTAATGGTACTATTAGCCATCATCCTTGACACCAGTAGGGACATTCTGCAAGCTTTAGGAGAACCTCAATGTCTAATGAGGGTAATGGTACTATTAGCCATCATCCTTGACACCAGTAGGGACATTCTGCACTATTGGGGTTACGGTACTATTAGCCATCATCCTCGACACAAGTTGGTACATTCTGCAAGCATTTGAGGAACCTTAAATGTCTAATGAGGGTAATGGTACTATTAGCCATCATACTTGACACCAGTAGGGACATTCTGCACTATTGGGGTTATGGTACTATTAGCCATCATCCTCGACACCAGTTGGGACATTCTGCAAGCTTTAGGAGAACCTGAATGTCTAATGAGGGTAATGGTACTATTAGACATCATCCTCGACACCAGTAGGGACATTCTGCAAGCATTTCAGGAACCTTAAATGTCTAATGAGGGTAATGGTACTATTAGACATCATCCTCGACACCAGTTGGGACATTCTGCAAGCTTTAGGAGAACCTCAATGTCTAATGAGGGTAATGGTACTATTAGACATCATCCTCGACACCAGTAGGGACATTCTAAACTATTGGGGTTATGGTACTATTAGCCATCATCCTCGACACCAGTTGGGACATTCTGCAAGCTTTAGGAGAACCTGAATGTCTAATGAGGGTAATGGTACTATTAGACATCATCCTCGACACCAGTAGGGACATTCTGCAAGCATTTCAGGAACCTTAAATGTCTAATGAGGGTAATGGTACTATTAGCCATCATCCTTGACACCAGTAGGGACATTCTGCAAGCTTTAGGAGAACCTCAATGTCTAATGAGGGTAATGGTACTATTAGCCATCATCCTTGACACCAGTAGGGACATTCTGCACTATTGGGGTTACGGTACTATTAGCCATCATCCTCGACACAAGTTGGTACATTCTGCAAGCATTTGAGGAACCTTAAATGTCTAATGAGGGTAATGGTACTATTAGACATCCTGCAAACATCCAGAAACTAATTTTCCTTGTCAGTGTTGTGACAATCATTTCGTAATTATTGATTGATGTCCTGGACATCAGTAGAAACATTCTAAAACCAGAAAAAAAATCAAGTTCTATGAAAGTCATCTTGTGAACATTTATTTGACCAAAGTTATAGCAGTCATCTTGTTACAAAAGCCAAAATGATACCATTGGGAACGTTCTGGGAACACACAGGAAGTTTGTGGCAGTCCAACCAAACTTAAAATTTCTAGAGAGTATTGAGATATTGAGACCATTAGATCCTTGATTACTTAATTTTTTTAGTAATGCACTATTCATACTGAACATACTCTGTACACCCTGGACAGGTTGCCATTTAATCACCATTCACAACTGTAAGTAATTTTTAGACGACAAAGTATAGACTGTGTGCAACAAAAGATGCTAAGACTGTGAAAGCTCTACTGCAAGGTACATTGGGCAATCCTTGAACTTTTTAACCTTTTAACTCTGAGATGGCAAGACTAACAAATGTGTTACCGGACTACCTCATTAAAAAATGGAAAATATGACAATACGCAAAAATAATTGCTAACCCCAAGTGACCATTCCTTTGAAATTGGGGGAAATGGTTGCGGTGGGGATAGCTATCCTTAGATCGTTCACTCGGGTTATATTTGTTTCTTTACTACTGTGATTTAGTGCATCGTTGGTGTGCGAGTAGAAGCACTCAATTGCCTGCTGCTCTGCGTTTTTCTACCTGTGGCTGCTCTAGATATTATATAAAGCCATTATGATCATTGCAGATTATGTCCAGCCTCTGCAGCCTCTGGAGGGGGAGGGGTTGAGAATATGCCTCAATCCACAATGAAACCTGTAGAAAAATTCTTTACATGTCCGTATTAAACTGGAACCCTAAACTGCAACCGTACAAATATTAATAAATAATAAGTGGATTCTATTTTCTGTTGAACAAAGAATGTTTCTATTGGACTGGAAGTCAGACACGTGATTTAAACTGGAATTATCTATATAAGTCTTATCTTTTCAGACTGGTAGCCCTATAGAACCTTCAAACTTGTGGATGATATCAGTCGGTGCAAGAATACACCAATCCCTGTGGGTCTAGAAGGGGCCATTTTATTTACCACTGACTTTCAATGGTCATTGGAAACTAAGGGGAAAAGGCAACAAAAATATCAAGAAGAAACATCAAATATTAATGTGTATTTGGGTATGTTAATCATTGTAACAACTTAAATGTATCATGTAAGTGACTGCTCCCTAGTAACCAAACTGTTTACCCTAGCAATCACATTTTCTGAACTCCATCTCAGCTTTGGCGTATGATGACAACATGGGGGTTGGTTTTTAATAGTGTATAGTGGCAAAGGCAACATTATACTATGTTAGTGACCTTCATAGCAACCAGACTGTTTACCATTACAACCACTTTGGTTTATGGCTCTTGTGGTGACTCAGGGAACACTATATTATGTGACAGACCCCTCCATAGCAACCAGGCTGTTTACCATAGCAGCCAATTTAGTATTTCTCTATATCAGCTTAGGAAAATTGTGGAGAAACAGGGATTGGTTTATGTCACTTATTGTAAACGGCACTTTTGCAAGTCCAACATCAAATTTTATGTACATTGGCCATCTAGTTAAAATGTTATAACAATATTTTATAAAAAATATTGCCCAAAAATTCCGAAACACATACATATCTAGATATCCAAAATAATAAACATCTATACTGGCCAGAAAAATACCTGCAATAGTTGAAATGTTGAATATATTTTTGGTGAGCTATTGTCAAAATGAATAACTTGCAGTGGTTTACTTTGACAAGCTACTGATAATAACATTCAAAAGCTTTTATACTTATTAGAAAATTTGTGATTTTGTAATAAGAATTTTTCAGGTAAGAAACACACACAGATTCGAAAACCTCACACCTGCTCGAAGACCTGAGCCTGTGAGATTAAATGTGTAGAAAAGGGTCCAGGTTTGAGAATTTAGCTGCGGCCCTTGATTTTCTTTCAGCGACTGCCGCACAAATTCCACAAGATCTTTCAAATGACTCCTGGGGTGACCTCAGAGCCCTCCATCAGGATGAATAACAACAAGTATCAAGCTTCAGTGTCTACACTTACTTTACAGCTCCTAATGGAATATTAAACGAACAAATGAGGGTTAAAAGATAGACAGCTTGTGAAATGACACTTTTTACTCAATGATTTTAATTCTACTTACCTGTGAAATAAAAGGAAAAGTTAGTTATTTTGGGATGATCAGTGGAAGACTTCAACATTCCTGAAACATAACTAGTTGGAACTAAAACCTGAGGCACTCCCGAAAAAAACACTGCTCAACCCTGATGTAGATACTCCCTAAGATGGTTCCTTTGTAAATAAATGAGTTGTTTTGGCAAGAGTTACAATAATGGTTCAGTATGGATTCTGAAAACAATAGCCAGGTTACTATAAGGCTACATGTAGATGCATCAATCAGAACAAAAGCATTTATTGCTTTAAGTGAAGAGTAATTGTCAAACAGTTTAGCACACAGGAGTAGAGAGGTTTTTAAAATAGTCATATTGTACAAAAAGAAAACCTAAGCCCTTAATGCTCAAAAAGACATCTTGGTTGCCAATAGCCTTTTTGGCATCCTGCGATCTTTATTGATGGAGCCTGTTGTGGTTTATACATGGCATCAATAACGTATTGCCTATCAGATACTTAGAAACAACTGACTTGACCGTACAGGTAGGGTAGGAAATTTCAAGAAGCCCATGTTGACTTTTGAATTTACCAAAACATACATCCCGCTAAATCAAATGTGCCCGTCCCTGAAAATCCCACTCTCTTAACGCTCTCTAAACATAATGAGAACACAATCCCCTAAATGCTGATTGCTTTCAAGTTTGTTTTGGTAGCCAGGCCGACTCAGTTTCCTATAGTGTTTTTTTTTATATTACAAACCTGCCTTTAATGGATGCATTATGAAATAAATCCTTCAACAGAGTAATCATTTAATGAATGTTAAATATTGTCTGCAGTGCACAATTCGGCTTTTAGCTAAATGCAGCATTAAACAAATCAGAGTAAACTTAAGCAAGCGTTCGACTATTTCTTCAGCATTCAATGGTGGGTAGTACCAAAAGTTTTTTTAGTTCCCCAAAAAAGAGAAAGTGCAACATCCAGTTTCTTAAAGTAAATAAAGCATTGAAATAAGCCCAAAACAGCGCACCAAGAGGGGTGTTAAAGCAGAAGTGAGAATATAATTAGTCATATTTGCATTAATTATAAAACATGTACATAAACACAGAGCAAAAAAGGTGTATTGTAAGTAATATTGTGGTGATTTAGAAATAAAAAGAACAGTTAAACAAAATAAGTGCTTTACATTTAGAAAAACAATAAATGGCTACTTTAAGTGAACATTAAAATGATTAACAGGTTATTTATTAGCAAAAAAACCGACAAAACAAAACAAAACAGATAAGAACCAGGGTAATGCAAAGATTCAGAACATAGGTTCTTGAAATGCTAAACCATTAAAATAGCAAATAAAAGTCATTTCCTCACAGGGCAATGACTGATAGTACTTTTGCTTCCTGTTTCGGCCAGTGGCTTATGGAAGCATCTGGAAGCTTTGCATTTGAATTTAAGTGCGGCTACTCAAAACATACATCCGTTGCTTTGAAATCTGTGTTGAATTGGGAGGCCAGTTAGAAACTAAAGAAAATATGCCACGCCTCCACTAAACCTGGCTGTAATCATTGAAAATTTTCAGTGAGATTCAGTCAACTTTTCATCACTGTCTCTAAAAGAAGCAAGTAATAAAAGTGATTTGAGCATAACGTGCCACCAAAGATTGCATATTAGCATTTAGCTAATCAAGTTAACCAGAAGAGGACTTTCTGGTTCTAATGTAAACACAAATAAGACTGAATATGTGAAGTAGAGCAAGCCTCAATGTGAACAGGATATGTAATATCCTGTTCAATAATGCTGTGTTACTACTATGGCTTCAAAAATGTCACAGCACACAGAAAACATAAACTGTCTCTTCATTGTGTAAAAGTTGTATAGTTTAAATGCTTTTGGTTTGGTAACTTTGGGACAGTCGCACTAGATCTGTTCACTTGCAACTCGCTAGCATTAAAATATACATTTCTTCTGAAACTAAAAAAATTAATAGATTTTTGTATTTATTACTTAGTTTTGATATTTCAAAAAAATCTGCTGCTTAATATAATTTTCTATGTTTTTGTCCAAATTTATAACGTCATAATGTAAATATATATATATATATATATATATATATATAT
>SRMA01027015.1:695263-705586 GCA_007224835.1 Danionella cerebrum
ATATATATATATTTATTTATTTATTTATTTTTGGGGGGGAACATATATTTATATTTTGGAAAAATAAATCATTTGTTTTATTTATACTTTTGATATTTTAACAACTTATTATAATTAATCATTTGAATTATTTATACTTTTGATATTTTAACAACTTATTATAATTTTCTGCATGTTTTTGATCTAATTACATAATTTGAGTATAATAAAAGTACAACAGTTGTTTCGCATTTTATTGATTTATATTTTGGATATTTCGCAACTTTTACTGAAAAACAAATTGTGCCCTTCATTTAAGGTTTACAATATCAAAATTAAACATCTTCAAACTATATGTGGCTTTTGTATTTTTAAAAGTTTACTTTCATACATAAATCTGTAGTTATAAGTATCAGACACATTTAATTTTCTAATCATAACAATAGACACAATATTCAGAGTCATCGTTAGAAAGAGATTTCTATTGAGTTTCCATCCTTGGAGCTGACGATCATCGTGGATGGGGTAGAGTTCAAAAGAACAAGGTTTTACATCAACAAATTTTGGGATATTCTGCTTTTTACAGAGCTTTTAAAAGAAACAGGTTTTGAACCATTTGAGCCTTTTTGTTTCAACAGTAAAATAAAACAAGAAACGGTTAAATCAAATATGGATTTTCCACAATCCATTTCAGTAACTATAACAACTCAAAGATGTTTCCAATAACAGAAATCTTCTTCTGAGACTGAGTGAACCACATGCTTTGTCTTCATTTGGAAAAATGCCTCCTGAAATCTCTCCACTCACCTTCCCCTCTACAACAAGCGACAGCAACAATGTGTAAATTAATATAGAGATATCGCCACTCATCTCTGTCTAACAAACAGCAGGACCTTTAAAGCTTCATCTCATCACACACTGGAGTGAGCTCTGCTTCAGTACACTGAAGTAACATGAGCTACTTAAACAAACCGTGTTAAAATATTCAGCCTGGTACAATTCTGTAAACAAAGAGCCACAAGGACACAAATATGGGTGTCTTCACTCGTCTGGTTGGGTTCATGTGATGCGTACAAAGGACAACAACTGAAAACTTGTGGCATTTTTGCTTTCACATCACCCAGAGTGCACTGGCTCTAGATATTCATCTGAACTGAAATGTAGTAATGTGACAATATCCACATCACTGATTGGCCAGTCGTTGAGCATATTCCATATACTGCTTTCTAATTGGTCAAGATTAAAGTAAGAAAAATTCTCTGAACTAAACAATGAAAGGGAAAATTATATATGTACTTTTTTTTTGCTCCGATGCTTTTCTATGACTCCGCAGAGCATTGTGAACTGAGAACTGAACAAAATAGGTCCCTCAATAAAAGCTTTTGTCCGTTGTGTATGTTCTTGGTTACGATGAGTTTTAAAAAATTAAAAAAAAAAAAATCTACAGTTGAAATACCTTGCAATCAAATAAATTGCAACTTTAACATTTTAGTCATGTTCTGTCTTCTTTTCCCAGAATTATTTATTTTCACTCCTTTCTGCATTGAGTAGCTTTTTGTCACAGTGGACTAAAATTCTGAACAATAGTTCTATGGAGCTAAAGTCCCGCCCTCCTCTGTTTTCCTCTAATCATCAGCATGGTATATGAGACTAGAATGCTTTTCCATCTAGGGCTGATTTGTGCACAATTTATTTCAGCGAATTGAGAATGGGCACTTATGAAATTTTGGAAAAATCATGTCCCGAATAAATTTTTAATGAAACGCCAAGGATTAAACAAATTTGCAACGACTCAATGTTGTAAGGGACACTTGGCAACCCTAAAGGCCCCTACAGATCATTCAGAAACAAATCTTCATCTGGGTCGAGGAAATATTGATGCAATGACACTCCCTACCAGAAGATGGCGTTTGCAGTACAACAGTAAAACACACAGGACAACAGGAAAGAAGACAACAAATGTGGAGAGAAGAGAGGATTTGTGGCGTACTATTTCTTTCCTGTAAGAAGGCGCTATGAACATGTGGCATGAGAACCACCGAGTGGCTCTTTTACGTCCTATGCACATCATCAAAAGAGCCAGCTTTCGATCGTTTGTTTCGATCGACCAGCTTTGGTCAATTACCTTGCGAAAAACAAATCAGTTACGGCAGTACTAAACTCATTTTTGTTGATGTCCCATTGACGCCCGTGGTGTTCGAAAATTCAGATCGGTCTGTAGAGGCCTTAACTGTAGCGAAGTTGTTACTAAATATAATCGTATCAAAATATTATGATATTATGTGGTGCATTGATGAACAAGATTCCAGCCAGTGGCATAAATAAATTTGTTTCTTCTCTACTGGCGTAACCTTATAACCAATATAAACAACTCAATTAACAATTTTTAAAACTTTCCAGCATTTATCTTGGCCGCACTGCTTCCCGTAGATTCAGGGTAGCCATTTCTTTTGGCTTTTTTTGTCAAATCAGACTTAAGCTTCAATGAGCTGCTTTGTAAATGGCATCTTTCCAGGACCTTCAGTGAGAGAATTAATTGACCCCCACACATAGTCTAAAAAGATTAAAGATTCAGAATTCAAAGGCCTGCTAGCATGTGCATGAACATGTCACTATTTCTCTGTCCTCTCATTGGTTGATGATTATAACCAGCAAGTTGCTACTTCTCCTCAATGACTGATATGAGTATTTTGGTGTACTTCTTAAAAAATATCTGGATATAACTTAGCAAGCCATCATTGCATGTGTCTTAGATTTTATTTACGTCTTGTATGTTTTTGCCGATTTATACGTTGATTCTGAACTTTTTGCAGTTCAATTGTGTCATATTCAAGGTTTTCTTTCTTTAGACACAAAAAGTTTCACCCTTAAAGCATGAAATTCCACTTTCATACTTTACATAATGTATTTGTGTGTGGTATTTACAGCTTCTGTAGTTGTGACATTGTCTATTGTGCTAAACTAGATCAGTTTACTTTTACTTAACTCTGCAGTTTTTTTCTTAAATAAAAAAATTATTTCTAACAATAAAAATTAATAAAAGAAATTTTGACAGAAAACTTGAGGAGGGAAGCAGTAACGGTTGCCTGGAGGAAAGCAGCAGTTTTATGGCATTCATTTCCCCACAACTCATTTAAATGTCTATCAATGGTTGTAATTAATAAAAAAAGATCTGAATTGAGACGTGGAATCGGGTTTTACCAGCTCTCTCTAGTTCACACACTAATACACTGCCCCGAGGGAGGGTGTTGGCTGGTGGAAACAGGAGATGCTATTGTCAGTGTGTATGAGTGTGTTTGGGCCTGGTGTATTCTGTGTGTGTTAATTGGTTTCAGAGAGAGGAGACACCCGGCTCTAGCTCAGAAGAACGGAGAGAGAGAGATGTACAAACCGAGAAAACATGGATGTAAAATCGTGACAGGTGGATTCCCATGTTTTATATACAGTGGTGTGAAAGTGTTTGGCCCTTACATCTTAATGTTTCAAATCATCGAACAAATGTAATTAACAGTCAAATACAACGCAAGTCAACAATTAATTCGGTTTTTAAATAACGGTATTTATTATTAAGGTAAAACCAAATTCAAAAGTACATACAGTAGCTCTGTGTGAAAAAGTGTTTGCCCCCTAAACTGGTTAAGTCACGCTTAGCACTTGCAGTGAGTCTGCTACAGCGCAGTGGACGAATCTTGGCCCACTCAACTTTGCACAATAGTTGTAATTCAGCCACAATGGAGGGTCTTCAAGCATGAACTATCATTCCACAGCATCTCAAATGGATTCAGGTCAGGACTTTGACGAGGTCTTAATGTTGATCTTATCTTCCCAAAAGTCTTCGGGATCATCATTTTTCCAAAGTGGAGTCATGAACATTCACCTTTAATGAGACAAGTAAGACCTGTTTGAATATTGTTGAGGGGTCTTTTGTAGCTTCTTGAATGGGTTGTGGTAATTTTGGATGGCCTGCCACTCCTAGGTAGGTTGTCCACTGTTTCATGGTTTGCCATTTGTGGATAAAGGCCCTCACTGTGGTTCGCTGCAGACCCAAACTTTAGAAATGGGTTTATAACCTTTTCCAGACTGATAGATCTCAATTTACTTTGTCATTTGTTTTTTTATTTTTTTGGATCTCGGCATGGTCTCTTGACTTCAACGACCTTTTGGTCAACTTTACTTTGTCAGGCAGGCCCAATAGAGTCCTAGTGCAAATAGGTGTAGAAGTAATCAGACCACGATTTGTTGTGTTGTCTTTGACTGTTATTTACATTCGTTTGATATTTTTTTTATGTTAGTAGAAACTCCTTAAGATCTGTTGTAGTTTGAGAGAAACAAATCATTACAGGCAAATCCCTTTTTTAGGGAAGAAAACATACTTCAATTGGATTCTAGACCTAAAAAAACTGACAATTTCACATTTGAAATTAGAAACATGTTTAAATATATAATATAAATGTAAAGCAAAAACCTAGTAGCAAAGAAGGTGAGAAAATCCTGGTCCAGATCGTGGGAAACACACACATATTCCCTCCCCCCACAAACACACTAAGATAAGCCTTAAATGTGGATCCGTGAGTCACCAGCTCCTCTGCATCCAAACACCACGATTAAAGAGCCATGCATTCACGTGCAGGGCTTAAAAATAGATTTATGACTCAACGCATCATACTATAAATAGTAGCTATGGCCGTGCTATTCACGACTGATAGCTGTAAAGCTCATGATGTGCTCGACGTCTGCAAACAAGCAGCAGATCTGGGATCAGTGCAGAATCCACTTTAATGAGTGGGAAGTGTCCATGCTGAGGGATGGATTGCACCGTATAACACTGGGAAATCTACAAGGGGATAACCATTGAGAAAGACTGACAACAAAGGTCACACTGAAGGGATTTATGATGAATATGGCAAACCTGTATGAGGAGCAAGCAACCTCTACAAAAAAAAAAAAAAAACATCATTTTCAGGGACAGTTTGATGGTTCATTCATCAAGAAATCTTTCACAATTGTAATAAAATCATTGAAAAACTTGGTTCCAAAATGATATCATAAATGTTAAATTGAGAAAATATGAGGTTTTCATGAAAACTATTCATTTTAGTTTTAAACTGTACTAGATCATAATGATTTTCAAATACCATAAAAAAGTAATCAAGGTTTTCGTTTTAAAAAAAGTGACAATTGTCATTTTTCCACAAAATTATATACATCGATGACAACAAAAAAACTATTCGTTCATTCCATAAATTTAAACTTATGTTTTTTTTCCTGAAAAACAACAAAACTACAAAAAAAGAACAATATTTATTGTCAACTATATTGAACCACAGCCTGCTATATTTTCAAAAATGACATTCAATTGAATGAAAACAGGAGTGATATAAAATTTTGTAAAAGTATATCTTTTATTTCTTTTTTAAGATTTATTTGCATTTTTATGAATTTCAAATGTTCTGTGCAAAACCATGTAGGGAAAATAAATAAATAATCATATTTTTATTTTAAGCCATATTGCCCTGCCCTAGTGCTGGGCGATATGGAAAAATCATATATCACGATATGGATTATTTTATATCACGATAACGATATATATCACGATATACCACAATAAAGTACGTTTTCAGTTATTCTCTGAAAAGTTTGACAAAATATTACTTTACAACAGTAATGCAAGATGGCACATGTGATTTCTTTATGGCGTTGGGACATTTTTTCATACGGTGTGCATTTTATGAAAGACTCTTTAATTTTAGGCTGGCTATATTTTTTTCGCCACTTGCGATGCAATATTTAATGCAATATTTTCTTTAGTAATTAATAAAATTAGGTTAGAAACGATAGAAACGATAAAAGAGAAATAGGACGATAGACACTTTTCTATCGTCCCCACGATATATATTGTCATATCGCCCTGCCCTACCCTGCCCTATCTCAGAAATTCCTATAATGTTTACATCCAAAGTTAACTGAGTTCATGAAAATTGAACCCGTGTTCATCATATCAATAACTTCAAACACTTCTATTGGTTCACAGACAGGACGGCTACAATCACGTATTTGTTACCACAATAACTAGCAGAGCTCAACACATTCATTTACTGTGACAAACAAAGCAACAAACTGTGTGATGTGCAACTCTTGATCTTCTTGAACACATGCTGTGGAAACACGAGTACAATATTATAATTATGATATTTTTGTGAACCAAAGTAAAAGCAGTTCAAGGATTTGCTCAAGCACTTATATGCCGTTTTGCTGAATTGAAATGCCTACTTTTCCATTTCAAATGCCTACTTTTTAATTATTTTGCTGATTAAATAACAATAGAACGGGATATGCCAATATGTCTCTAAGAGCATATGCCAGTTGTTTGCCCAAAGAGACCAACAAATGTAAGTTATTTTGCCATTTATTAAAGTTTTAAAATGACAAAAAAAACAATTTTTATGTTAGATTTAAAGTCCAATGCCCACATTTGGAAAAGGAAGTGTAATTTAAACTAGATCAATTTCAATACAATGGCTTGTAAAATTGGATTGATTGCCATATAAAACAAACCCCAAGTGACAATGATTTTTATTAGTTGAGACTGACATACCAAAATTGCATAATTTAATGACAAAATAAAATGTTCCCTTGTTACCATAAGTATTATACACCAACCCACAAGTGTTTAATATGTACCAAAGCTGAGATAGAGACAAGCAGATTTGGTTGCTAGAGTAAACAGTTTGTCTGTGAGACATTTTCTTTGCCCTTTCTCTTTTTTTAATGTCCATTATAATACAATGGTAAATATTTGAGCCCTTCTTGAGCATGAGGTTCAAATACTTTTGCAAAGTAGTTGCTATGTTCTTACACAGACTGTTAACCTCCACAAGTGTGGTCAGTTCTAGTGAGGTTCTCAGTTCTAGTTTTAAGTTTGTCCCCATGTTAAGTCAATGGAAAATTTCCCAGCATTCTCAGTGATGTCCCTGAATTCTTTAAGTGGCACAAGTCTAAAAACATTTAGCAAACCAGTTTGGATATCTTGCCAAAGTTTGGTGGTCGTAGCTCGAACGGACCAGGAGGAGATGCGTTAAAATGCGAGAGACGAATAACAATATGTTGGCTTTTACAGGTCAACAAAATGACACAAAAATGCTAGTTTTACAGGAATAATGAGCCATTATTAGTCTAATAACATCAATGTTACACAATAGACTCACATATGGCATGTTAACCTCTTAAGCCCGAGAGTCCCCGGTACCGGAGACTTGCCCCCTTGTGCGTTACATTTTCACTCATAGCTCACTAACCCTGAAAATAACCCACACATATTAAATACTGTTGTGTTCAGCGGAAACTCCTCTAAAAACGTATCTAATTCAATTTCATATTCGTGAACCACAGCTCGAACGCCATGCAAATAAACAACAACATATCCGGAGTATAATTCATGACCAAGTTTTGTTTATGTGCGATATGTATCCACAATATAAACGGAAACACCAAAACCATGGCATCAAATGAAAGCTAACAACCAGCTGAATCCAGCGATATGCAACTCATTTACATTGAAGTATTTCAGAGCAGGGAGCGAAAGTTCCACGAAAAAACGCCAGCGAAAACCAAGCAAGCATGTAAATCTTGTCTTACCTTTGCCGTTTTTTTAACAAAAAGTTATTTCCATAGCGATAAAAGTCCGTTTGTTGTTATGTCCGGTCGATAGCTTCGCGGAAACTCCATTTTGGATTTTTTCTGTTGCTCCCGTGCTCTCATTACGTCACCAAATATGGAATGACTCCCCGTGCGTAAGAGGTGGTCTCTCCACGCTGCGCGTCGTGTGATTCGTCGGCGATGCTGTCCGTCTCAAAATGGTTGATCTCATTGGCTTGCATAGAATCAGAGCTTTCCAGCGATATATAGAGCTCCCGGATTGGACAGATGGTCGGGGGGTAGGGACACGCAGAAGCTCAACGTCAAAGCGTTTGTGAATGAAAGGTTCCCAAAAGCGCAGCAAGATGGGGTAAATGAGCTTCTACCCCCCTTTTACAGCGTTTCTTTAGGAGTTTTTTTTGCTGAAATCATGTCCCATAAGCAAGAAAAGAAGACTCTGAACGTAGCTGAAGCTTGGACAAGATTTTTTCCATATTTCAATTATTGTGCCAAATTGTGCCAAACTGTGCCAACATGGATTACGCCTGAACTTTGTTCAATCAAAACCTTTACAGAATATTAGTTTCTTGTAGTATGAACACCAAACTTGCTACAGATGTTCTTGACATGTAGTGGTTACAATTGATTGTGTTTATTTGCTTCGTTATAAGTAAAATAAGGAGATATTGGAGGAAACATGTGGTTTTTTTTGGGGCGGAGTTAATTTTTTGGCCAATTCAACATCAATTACTCTTACCCAGTGTTCTTGACTGTCAAATTAACTCATCCACACCACTCCCCAAGAACCTATCTTCATTTTGCTACCAAGATTTGCAGTTTAGGCCTTGTAAAGGCTGAGAAATGCCTTAAAAAGTAAAAGTATAGGATTTTGGGAAAATAGGCCTCAGGGCTTAAGAGGTTAAGGATCATTTGCATAATGTGTTTCGGGAGAAGCAATGAGGACATAAGCCCACATCAATCCTCTCATTAACACATGCCTTTATAAACCAAGTCAACCCTTCTCTCCCTGACTCAATCGGAACTCGCCTCACTATTCCACCTTCCTGCCCTTCTCGACACATGTGGGCTTACAGTTACCCCTTGTAGGTTCGCAGCTACTACTCACAGTCTCACACTCACATTCAAGATTGGTCCAGATGTTCAAATCCTGTAACTATAATTTGATTATGTTTCAAATTCTAAAAACTACCAGGAGTAGTGCATTAGCTGATCTTTCAGGACCTTTTGGATTACATAACTTTGTCGGGGAGTCTAAATCATAGAGCATTTATTTTCAACCCTTCCTCTCCTTCAGTTTGAACGGCAAAGAAGAAAGGCTCAGGGGTAGGGTTAAGGCCATGTCTACCCCATGTACCCAGGTTGTTTCACTTAATGTACAAAAAAAAAAACAGTACACATTTGTCCATTTCCACATGGACATTCAAAAACCATGGCATTCATGGCATTTTTAAAACGAGTATTTAACATTGAACTTTGCAAAATTGAAAGCACCTCAAATTATACGAAGCATAACAACAACGAAAAACTACAACAGACTGTTTTTACACGTTCCCTGGGTGCGGAGCATTTTTAAAAGCGATTTACCCAACATGAAAACAGTGCTGTGGACCGTGTAGCCGTGCAGAAAAATACTTGTTTTTCAAAATAACCGGGGTTTTATGGAAAGGGCTTAAGAGGAAGAAATGAATAGACTTACGGGAAACAAATAATGTAAATAAACTGGCCAGTAAGAAATGTCCTGCTCGCAGTCAACTATTCCTCTGGAGATCTGGCACAGCTTTAATTAAAGGATTGAAATGTGTCCTGAGCAAGTGTTCCTTCCTCCAGTAAATGGGCCAAACGTTCTGCTTTGTCTTCATGATTGCTCATAATCAAATGGCCTCCTGCTCACATTCCCTCCCACTGCTCAGTTAATGGCTGTGGTCATACATTGACCCTTCGGACAAGGCCTTCTCCTGTCCCCAAAAAACTCCTCTCACACATACACACATGCACAGACACGTACACAGAGAACAGTACAAAGTGTCCCTTGAGTAGAAGCACCGAGGTCTGGATGACAGTGCTTAGCATGATGCTGACATTTTGATTAGAGGAGCACAAGGAGGGAAAAGGATCTGTCATTCAGCCACGCTGCCTGACCTTCATCTACCCCCGAGATCCTTGGCTCAACTCACAACACACTGCTCCCGCCTGATAGCACGGCCAAAACCTGGCACATGCTATGATTTAACACACACAGAAACAAGACGATGCTTGCGAATGATAAGTTCTTTACAAACTAGAAGCACATACGAATACAATTTTTGGTCAATGATTTAAAAAAAAAAAAACATGTATGAAGTGTGAACACCCTACAAATAGCAGTCAATGACAATATTTCTAGAAATTCTCACCTTAGCCAAAGTTTACAAAGAAACCTATTTTAAGTGATCAAGTGTTGTAATTGCAAAAAACACTAGCATTGATCAATTCTGTAAGCTATAGCGATTTTGAACTTTTGTTCACAATGTCAATAAATAATTTGTTTGGCCAATTTCAGCAGTAGAAAACAAAAATTAAAGCTGCAAGCAGCGATCACAGGGGTCAAGCACCTCAGGTGCCATCAACCCCAGGACAATACCTATTTTTGTAGCTAGTGGTTTCTTACAGAAGTGTTTCAAAATTAGGGATGTCCCGAGCCGATCGTAA
>SRMA01027015.1:705606-810687 GCA_007224835.1 Danionella cerebrum
GCCGATCGTAAAGATCGGTATCGGGGCCGATCGAGGCATTTTTTAACTGATCGGAATCGGCTCTATGTATCGGACCGATCGAATGTTTACGTCAGCTACGTCACGCACATGTCGCAAACTCGCATGTTAAACTCGCATGTTGTTTACTACTTGCAGTACGGTGCAGTGTGGAAGTATTTTAAGTTGGAAAGTGATTCTAGTCTGGTTGTAAAGTCAAATCGCATATTTGCACTTCGTATTAATCAATGGGAAAAGAAATTAGGCGGAATTAATGAAACCGAAAGTATTCGGCGGACGCAGTTGGCTGACGGAAAATGGCGAGGAGATACGGGACTTCCCGAAGAGATACGACAGGTGCCGAGTGAATGCGGAAGAAGGAGAAACCCACATGGCAGTTGAATGCACCCAGACAATCGGTGTGAGAGCTGGAGAACGCGGTCGCTGAAATAATAAATATGCAATCGCATGTATAAGGTTTAAAGCTGCAACAGGTGTGAAAGGGGAAACATCAGCACGTGGTCATCTCAGGGACACTGATGGTATGATTAATGACTTTTCTATTCATAAAGGACTTGCATATGCATCGCCTTGTTC
Source organism: Danionella cerebrum (assembly GCA_007224835.1). Classification (NCBI taxonomy): domain Eukaryota; kingdom Metazoa; phylum Chordata; class Actinopteri; order Cypriniformes; family Danionidae; genus Danionella; species Danionella cerebrum. The sequence goes on from SRMA01027015.1 coordinate 706,201, forward strand.
CTGATTATGTGCAATATGGAGGACTATTGTGATTTGTTGCACTTGTGGTTGATTATATTTGTGCGTTATATTGTTTGTGCACAATATTAGTTAATTATACTGTTCATTTGTTTAAAAAGTTAATGTAAAGTGGAAAATACTTGAATAGCCAAATTAACGAATACTGAGACAAAGTTTATTAAGAAAATGTCTTTATTTACATTATATTGTGTTTCTTTTTAAATCAGTATTGTAATTAATGTTTATTTTGTATATTTTGTTCCCTTTCGAAGGTTATCAACCTACCGCTATACTATTGCTACTGCTGTATTGCTATCGCAACTACTGCTATTGCTGCTGTATTGTTGGACAAACACAATTCAAAATACAAATGCTAAACAGCTTTGGAGTTGTTCCCTGTGTCCCCTGTTATTGACTGAAGCTCTTTCGAGTTAGAAGCAGATACTGATGTGTGGAACCCATAATAACTCGACACTGGTAGCTACATGCAACGTTTGCAATGCGAGCATTTCACGCGGTGGTACTAGCAAAGCAGCCTTTAATACTACCAACTTGATAAGGCATCTTAAAACGAAACACGACAGAATATTGCGACTTCACTGAGCGAACGCAGGAAAAGGCTAAACCATTTTGATGCACTGCTGAGCTATTTGGTTGTCAAGAGTACACACTGGATTGATTTAATAACCTGCATGCACTTAAAGTGTGCAATTAGCACAAGGAAAAGACAAGTATCGGATCGGGACTCGGTATGGGTCGATACTTAAAATTAAATGACTCGGATCGGATCGGGGGCTCAAAAAACCTGATCGGGACATCCCTATTCAAAATTAATAAAACTGCAGAAAATGGAACATTCCGAGTGGTCACCAATGTATGCGAGTGGTGCAGAGTGGAGTGGGTTGATTTTACATGGAACTAAAAAGTTGGAGTGTGGAGTTTTTCTCTCCCTACAAAACTGATCCAAGTTGAAGGAGTCCGCTTGATTATTTAATTATTCTTTTAACTACTATTGTTCTTCTGTGTGTTTTATTTATTATAATGTTGTTTTCATGTTATCGTATTTCAGCTTAAAATGCGAGTTTCGCACGTGTTCATAATATTCATTAAAGCGTGATTGCTTTTTGTTCTTACGCAATTGATGACATTTGATGACAGCAGGGAAAAGCTATGTCTGAGCGGACTGAAAACAAAAGTACTTGAGCGAGGAGGGCGATATAGTGACGCTCCACTCCACTCACGTAGTCTGGTGGCCCCAATCTGATACTGTACAGGCAAGCTTTAACAACTTCCTGTTTCATTGTGAAACATCCAAATTCAGCAGCCAACCAAGCATGGACCATTCAACGAAGCAATTTAGCATGGCAAAACTATTTCGATTAGGTTTGACTGAGTATGATTAGAGAAGGATTGGACCTGCTTGTAAAGACGTGAAATAGTTGCATAATTGAGTGGACGTTACGTCCAAAACAACTTCAATCGAAAACCAGTCCTTATGGTCTTGGTATTGTAGGAAAGTACGAATCTTCTACGAAGTTTCTTTTGTTTATTTCTTATTGATGTATGAAAATCTTATTTTATTCATAAGTGCCTATCAGTTCATAACTTTTTCTGTATATTTTAACCATTTTACTTCTCACTATAGAATTAAAACTACCATAAAGTAAAAGATCTTTTCTTTGCATATATTCTTTTAGGTTAAACACTTATTTTGCTTACACTGCCAGAAAAACGCTGTTTAGTTCTAAAAATGATTTTTTTTTTCATGTAATAATCATCTACAAAAGTCAAGTCAATGCTGTGAAAGCACAACCAGGCACGTGAATGTCTTCACGCGATGTTAAACGGTCACATTGATACTGTTGGGCCCGGTCGATTCACTAAATGAATAGCCATCACTGCAACAGGTTACCAATTAACAGATAAAATAACATTCTGTGCTAACAAGTACGCATTAGAGGCAGATCAAACCAAAACAACACTGCATTTTCCATTTTTGGAACTGCATCAACTACGTATATGAAGAGCTACTGAGAGAATACAGGGATCCAAGCCATAAACAGAAAAGTTCACAGTGCGAGTCTATCATGTGAAGACAATAAAGCCATTAAGAGGAAGTCAAACAAAGTTGCGGCTGTAAACGCTGTGGGTGGAAATGTACATATGGTCAAGCATGCAGGAATTCTTTTTGCATTATTGATGATCTACTGTACAGCATTCCTTCACAATTCAGAACTTGCTGATTTGCAAACAAAGGAATTATTGTGAACAGCCGGAAGAGGGTTAAATCCTAAATAATGCTCAGGGAAGATTTGATTTTGGGTACGTATTTCCGAAATACATGTATGAAACTGTATGATATTCTATTAAAGAAAATAATCTAAATACTAAACAAAATCTTATAGCCATTACAATTTTGAAGCGTACCTGAAATGCAGTGGCTGTAACTTTGAGGAACCTCCAGTTTAAAAGGTGCTTTGTGTAACAATATATTGTCTTTAACAAGAAAACGTCCACTCAGAATTGGGCTGAAATATAGTATGTTGTGATATGCAATTGTACTCCCACCACCCTTCAGCTTAAACTCCTAATCGACAAAGCGGGTTCCCCCAAAACCTTTTGCTAGATGATGGGTAAGTTCTCAATTTATTTGGACCTGCCAATCATAACCAGTAAGTAGGATGATAACAATTGCTGTAGTGTTCTCTGTAGCATGGAAAATAGGTGTGAACACGTCATAAAATTAATCATTTGTTCAAAAAATCTAATTAATTTATATTGAATTCTGAATCTTATTAACAAGAATGTTGTTTTCTCAAAGGAAATGAAGAGCATATTTTAATTGTGGTTCTTGTTCTTAAAATTTCCACTATTTTGTCTTAAGCCGTGTGTAGACCAAAAGAGACGAGCACTGGAGGCCAGCAACGAGAGTGTGAGGGACAGCTTGTAGGCGTGATAATGCAGGTCATTTGATTGCAGTGTTTACATTCGGATGTACTTTTTTTGTAATTTTAAGCAGGAAAAGAGTTCATTGTCAGCCACTCATTGAGAAGCGACTAAACAGAAGTAAGGCCATGAGCTGGGCGACAAGCTGTGACATTAGAGCTTTAGGGTTAGATTTAGTTGATAATGAACTCAAACATCAATCCTCTAAATAAGATAATGAATAAATGATGATAATGTAAAAATATTAATGAATATTATTGATCGTTGGTTCCAATTTTGTTCTCTACCTTCTTATAGAATCATGGCACAGTATCACATGAATGAAGATTACATTTCTGAAAGAAATAAAGGATCATTGTTTCAGTCACATCATGCAGCTGTAGATTAACTTGTTAAGGTGATGACAGCGTTTCTCTCTCTTTTGTCCTTTCTGGTTGAAAAATTTTAGTGGACAAATCTTATGTCTATCCCTAAGCTAGCTCTCGCTTTTGAAACTAAAAATGCATTAAGAAGTACTGTAACTGTGTTTATTTTTCTTTCTTTAGCATTACAGTAAATGTTTTGACTAATGTTAATTTGTGGCGAATTAGAAAGTGCTAGTGTTAGCTATTTTTAATTATAAAAACGATAATTCATTTTGTAATATCAATGTTGAAAATTACTTTCTATTGTATTAGAACACGTACACCTGTGAAGAGCTAAATATGTTTTCTTGTCAACATTCTCCCAAAAAAAAAAAAACTTCCTTTCTGTTCGGTACAATTTGTCCTACAGGAGAATGAAGACAGATGACTATTTTCATCATGTTTTGCATTGATGAGGTAACCTTGTAATACAGGGATTATTTCAGAATTTTGGAAGAAAACACATGTTGCTCACAGCACATTCATAATTTGAAACCCAGCAAAGACATACATGGCATTTGTTTAGATATTCTGTGGAACAAACAGTTCTATACATGAGGTACAGTCAGGCTTAGGTCAGTAAGTTATATTTTTACACATACAGAAACATTTAACATCAAATCAGCTAAGAGTTCCTTGTCTTGATTATATATATATATATATAAAGTCAATAGAAAATGAAAAGTCCATTGAAGGGAACCTTTAAGAGTTATATATATATAAAAATCTTAAAGGTTCCCTTCAATGGACTTTTCACCCAATGTGAACTGAGAGATGTTGAACCAATGGGAACCAAAATTGGTGCATCTTTAGCAAGACATTAATTTAAGAAATGTATATTTCATTTTTTTTAAACCTTTTCAACCAAATTATAAGGGCTTTCTTTTCTAGTTGTACATGAAATAAGATGTTTTGTAGGATATTGTCATCCATTGCAGGAATTGAAAACATAAGAGTGAGTATAGGGAACAACGACAAATGGTGTGAGATAGGTCTGTAGTTGGGTGGACTACCCATGATCAGGTTCAAGAAAGTAAACCCTCCTAATATTGGTGCTAAATTCCAACCCCAGTACATGACCAATCCTATCCCCTCTAACCATCCCAATATTTTCCTTTCTAAACATACGCCATCCCACTTTGTCCCAGTTGACCAAAATTCCTCTTTAGGGATTTTAAAAGCATCTACCTGCTTCCAGAGAAACTCATCCTCCTGGTTGATCCTCCATGTGGTCAAGAGATGTATGGTGGACAACACCCCTCCGCTAAGAACCGCAGCCCTCATCCTCACAGGCAGCAGAGTGTAGATGATGTAGATGAAGAAGACCGACCACCAGATACCCTCCGAGGCACTGCGGGGAGCCACCATCAGCACCCCCAGCACCTGCACCACCATCAGTACTCCAATTACCAGGTAGCTGACCATCCACATGTAGTCCTGGTGGAAGCCATTCCGGTTGCACACCACCATCAATGCCAGGAACATCGCCATGGCAATGGAGAGAACAGAGGCATAGAGCACGTGCGGCGTCCCATGCACACAGTGGAAGCTTAGCATGACCCCGCAGACGATCACCAGCACACCCATGAGCATGGTGAGTGAGCTCTGGTTGAGCCGGAAGAAGTATCGCTGGTACAGACGCTCCAGTTTACGAGACTGGAATTTCTTAGATTGGAAAACGCGAACCACCCGCTGCCAACAATCAGCCGCCGTTACTGAGCCCGTCCCGCTGGCGGTGTCCTCACTGGAGCCGTCACAAGCCGAACCGTCCAGTTTGCGACCTTTTCTTTCATTGAAGCCAAGGTCGACAGATTTGAGCCCCACACCTTCACCCCCTCCGGTCACTGCTTTGCCATAGTGGTCTTCCTGCCAGCCACAGCGCATTCCAAAGTTGCCCCCTCCTACTCCACCTCCAGAGCGGGTGGGCTGGGCGTGAGGGGGCTGGGGAGGGGGCTCCATGGCTTCTGCGTCCTGCAGGCAGCTCATGTAGCGTGGGGTGCAGAGAGAGGAGCCCAGCTTTCGCTTGGACTTCTTGCCATTGCGCTCAGCCCAGGCACTCTTGCGGTCATCCACTCGGGCAACTAAGAAGCCGTTGATCCAGGACATTCTGCATAGAGACAGGAGAAAAACTAAACATGGTACTACAATTTGAGAAACAAGTTTTATACCAATCCCATCACCTATCAGTGGGTCAAAGGCAGGGGTACACACAACACCTTCTGACCAATAGGTTTTGATTCCCCTTTGATTGGGCTGCATAACCTAGTTGAACCGAGCTGAGTCGGGACTATTTTTTGACTAGCCAGAGATTGGGAAATATCAGACAGACCACAGATCGGGGCATAAAAATAGCTACTGTGTATTTCATAGAACAGCACTCATCACAGCAGATAAAATTGGCAACAAGTCAAGTCAACCAAATTTAATAAATATTTTTATTCTGTTTTTAGGCCGATGCTTCAAAGTAGCTTCAAATAAAGAGAAGCCTAATGTGGATTATGTTTTAGAACACAAAATTAGATTCAAATTTAGTTCCATTTATTTAATTAACCTAGAGAATGAATTTTAGACGTGTTATGGAAAAAAAGAAGCTGTCAGGGAGCAAACCCACACTAACAATTCCAATTCAGATGGGGAGCTACATAGTGCTGGTCATTTATCAAAGGACCTTTGAACAGCACTAAACGAAATAAATCCACTTTTGTCGAATGAGATGCACTCTTAAGACGCAGACAACCGTATCCAGTGTGACTGGTAGAGGTGTGTGAAACTACTTTGACGTTGTTTAAACCACACCCACTGTGATCGTTAAGATGGGGTGTGCGATCTTAGGGAGTAAATGTTGATGCTTGAAATCAGGAAAACAAACACGCCCCCCGACCAAAGGGGTCTCTTCACAAGAGCGCCACCTCACACATACAAAGCAACCTCAGCGTCCGATGCTAGCTGTTCGCGCGTCCTTAATTCTCTCCAGCGATGAGAGAGTTTGACTTTGTGTCTTATCAAACGCTTTTTTTTCTTTCTTTGTTTTACGTCATTTTTAACTTCTTGTTCACACTAATCGGTAATAATCGCAACTCGTGCTTTGCTGTCTGTCTGATTGGCTACCCTGTCTGTTTACCTGACTGACCCGGGCCACAGGTTTCCAAGCTTTTTAAAAAAAATCACATTGAACCCAATTGAAAGGCAAGCAAAAAACACTGCACCTAAATGTGCAGAAGAGAACTGTTCTGTACCATGCTGTGCTAATACACCAATAGAGGCACATTTAGAAATGTGGCAGTTAACAGAAGTTCAACCAGAGAAACATACAAAACGTTGTTTTTTAACTGCGTTAACTTCAATACACTTACTTTTTTTCTCTGATTTTAAGGTATTGGTAATTTCTAAACTCAAGAGGGTTCTCCCTTAGGGGACTTTCAAACCTGACTTGTTTAGTTATTTTAGTTTAGTTACTTGATTATTTGAAACTAGAGTTCACATTTCCTCTAAGTTTGGTTCATTTGGGCAGGTGAGAAAGCAACAATCAAAAAAAATATTGGCCCATAGGTGGACTAAAAAGTGATCTCTGTATGCTTTCATTTCGAGAGTAGTTTGTTTGTGGTGAAAACATGATCAAACTATGATCCGAACTAAAAACAAATGAAGATGACAAAAACTGGCTTTTTGAACAAATCCTGCTACCGTGGGCGCGTACACGTGGCTTTATTGATTGGCGTCTCTTTTTACAAAGCAGCTTTTATAATGGCAGCTCGCAGTACTTTGTAATCCGAGCATCATAAGCGCACAAATAATGATGTGCGAATATAATGATAATAATATTATGTTTTTCCTTTTTAAACAATGTTTATAAAATCCCCAAACGCTCCGAGAAATATAGTATGTTCACTCCGAGACACCGACCCAAAACAAAGTTGGCCACTCAAAAATAATGCTTTGATTAGTAACTTTGTGTGACTTTCCCAAAAGTAATTTGAAGCAGCCTCTTTGAAACACTTTCTAACAATTATTCTAAACATGTATTTCAAATTCACCATAAAATGTCTTACGCATCGCAATTTGTTTTGTTAATAACTATTAACTTTTTAATAGATTAAGAGATTCGCATGGGTACTGAAATATACACTTAGGAAAGTTACCTGTGTGGGTTTTGGTCGGCACCCCAGCCCTGATCTGGCTGTCTGAGTCACTCATTGAGAGCAGTGGTTGAGCAAAAGCACAAAGGTAGAGTTCAGATGAGAAGTCTGTGGGTCAGGGTCAGATACTTTAAACTGGCCCAGTGATTTTGAAGAACTGGAAAAGACACTTCAACAGGTGTGTCTTCACACTTTCACACCTGTGGGTGAAAAAAAAAACAAATAACGTTAAACAATTAAACCCAACAGTTCCATTCCTCGAAACCCAGTCTTGTTGATAACCAGTCAATATAAAGCCTGAGCAATCAAACATTATGGAAAGCACCAAACTCATTTCCCTAAACATTTGATTGATGTCAGCTCAACAGGCAGCTCTTTAATCAACATTTAAAGCACTGATGACCAACCACACAGTGTTTGACTTACACACTTTTCAACTGAGAAAGCAGTGAAATATACTCTAGTGTATTTTTAATTATTATTTAAGATGCTAAATTGAATGAGTCTTACAGAAATGTGTGAGTGTAGATAGCTGACGCTGTTGCGACTAATGATGCATACAATTTTGAACACAACCTTTTCTAGTCGTTTCCCATTAAAGAAGAAATTACTTTTGTATTTAACAGCTAAACAGAATTGTTAACCCGGAAAAACTGCATTTTTGACCTGTTGATACTAAATATTGCGCTAGATTCTCTTTAAACGTGAGGGACTGGGGACACAAAATGTGCAAAACTGGAATTTTGCATAAAATATTTGTGAATAAAGCACTGTTTCCATAGAACAAGTCCAAAAGAACAAAAACGTCACTTCCTGATAAACTGGCACCAAATATGAAAAGAAAAATGGAAGTTTCTGCGTTACGACGAGACCTTAATTTATAAACAATAACATGCATTGCATTGGGGTTTATTCTGTAAATACGTTTCCAATGTAGCAAATTTTTCTTTATCTTACTCTGTTGTGCTCATCATCTTAGTGTTTTTTTATGCAATATTCCAAAATGCGCATAAAATTGAAATTATTGGATTGGATCTCATAATCATTGAAACTCCACAAGGGATGTGTCAAACCCCAAATCAAGAAAGATTGACAGCTATTTCGCTTTCCAACTTTTGCCTCACCAAGGGGCTCGCTGATGGTCTTAGAATAAACCCTGCTCACGATACGATACATACCTCGATATTATATCTACAATATAATATGCAACACGATCCTTTACAACACTATCTTTAACTAACTACTGAAACTATCATTGGAAAAAAAATTTATTTAAAAAGCGTTGGAACCACAAAGTTAAGAAGTCTAGGGTCTAGTTTGATTTATATGACAGCATTTGAAACCATCCCTCCACTAGGGGGAGTGTTAATGTTTGCATTAAGTCATCTTTACTCTAAGTGATGGAGAGCTAATTTAAAACGTGAGTAAAGGATCATTGTTTTCTAGTCAATATTACATAAAACAAGAAGAAAAGGTAAAGAAGTTTCAGAAGTGACTAGAATCACAATCAATATAGACTCTAGCTCCTAGACGATATCTCCCAGTTGCTCCATGATACATAATGTGACAATTTTGTATTGCGATATATTGTTCAACATTACATTGATACACCCCTAATTATAGCACAGTCCCATCTTGTTTAAAATCTTGTTCACAATAGCCTTGAAGAGCTCTTTGAAACAGTAAAAAGACAAGTTGGGTCTCACCTTTGTACATTCAGCAAAGGGTTCTATAGTTTTTTTCTTCACTGTAATTAGTACTGTATACTCTTATGTCTCTATTTTATTATGTCGGAATAATAAAATCATACGTTTACCTGAACCCCATTGAAGGCTGTTGTTGAGAACTAATTGAACAGTTAGTGCTAAGAGCTGGTTTAATCTGAAAGCAACAGTCGGGGGTTATCCTACCTAATCAGACTATGACAGATTATTGGCAGTTAGACATAATCTTCTTAAACAGACCCTTTGCTATCACTCAGGCCTGCCGGAAAGCAACTAACACCTTAAACATTGGAAAACAAGACACTTTGTTTAAATCAGCCAATTTTACATATGTTCTTCAAACAAACAATTCAAAATCTAGACTTGGACTTTGTTGTTGGAAAATGCATAAATAAAAACATCATTGTCTAACCAAACCTTCACTTGAGTTTTTATAATCATTTATTCTCATTTGTGGGGTTAAATGAATTCGTGGAATAACTTTAATGAGTTGCCTTGATGGATAGAAGCAGGGTCGCTTAGTCTGTGTAAGCGAACCAAGGTGTGTTGTCCGAAAGTGCCCAAAAAGCCACCCCAGAGAAGAAGGGACAGAAAAGGAATTTTACTGTAAAACCATCCCTGAAGCAGGGGGATAAGGCAGCTCTTTTGTTTGCCAAAGCTTCATTAGATACATAAATCTGACACACGAGCTGCTCCTCATCATTTTGAGTCCAATTCTCGGGAAGCCGAGCTGTACCCACATAGTAAAATGTCATCCTAGCCTTTTTATCAATGCTGTGTAGGTTGTTTTCCTAAAATGAAAGTGGCATCAATGCAATTGTTAAGCTCTGTTGTGCCTGAAGTAAATAATACTTTCAGTAATACTGCTTTTTTTTTTATAGTGACTAGCGCTAAACCTAGCTACTTTATCTGAGGTTCTTGACAACTTTTAGTAACTATTGTCTCTCAGAAAGCAGCAATGTCTTTGCCCAGCCCAAGCTCATGCATCACTCTCAGACAACCTGCATCACAATCTGTTCTTTTAAGGATGTGAAATTAGAGATACTCACTAGATCACACAGATTCACGTGATTGGATCTTGCGCTCTGTTCTCAGGAGAAATTTGAGATTGTGGCTTATGATAATAAAAACAAGGAATACTGGAAAAGGTCACACATTTTCACAAGAATAGTTTGCTTGTACGTGTGAATTATTCATCTCTAACACAATATCCATTGCTTTTTTCTATTCAATACAAATATAACTCAGCCTTTTGCACTTTAAAAGATGTTTTGATGTTTTCTCAACACAAATGGAAAAAACTGTGTGAAGACGACAGATCAACTTTAAAATTAATTTCCTTTCATACTATTCACCCTATCCAATTATTTTTTTTCATTATTTTTTTCATGAATTTCTATTTTGCTTTACGCATTTGTGTTTCTTTAATTTCTGGTTCTTTGACATTGAAAATTGCATTTGGTGGAAAATCCTATTTTATACACATTGTAGGGATACCTGGGTCAATGTATAAACAACCCGCATCCAGCGCGCTTCCTGACCCGCATTTTTTTAAATGTAGTAAATGCTCATCATGGGCATAGCTGTGTGCGTCATCTTCCTCCCAGTTATTCAGCCAATAAAATGAAGGCTATGTACTGAATAGGAAATTGTGTCTTTCATTCGTCTTTATTTCGAACGACCTGACCTCACCCGAATATCATTAAAAATATTTTTGATTACTCTAAAGCCCAGGTAACTGCAGGTGACCACAGGAAGTTAGACTAAAGGTGCAATTATGCTTCCCCATCAAGTATTCACACAGCCTACGCTGGTGACATCTTAAACCCATCTTAACCCGTATTTATGTAAATGAGGGGAAGGACATCATCTAACAATGTGACATCTTCTCACTCTGGAGTTTATCTGCATGCTTTTGTTACACTAATGTAAATACACAACTGTTTGAGAACACAAAGCATAACATAGAAACTAAACCACGACTAGCATTTATGACGTAATACTGGCCGGATGTGTTTTCAAAAAAAAAATAAAGCCAATATATTCACGTAAAAATCTGTAATCTGGTTAATATCTTTGTTGGAAGCACTTCTAATTTGACTGAAACAAGCTGACAGACGGGCATCCAATCACAGATGACTTTGGGAAAATTGTGTACCGCCCCATCATGGACAAAAATAAAAGTAGCTTGTTCACAGAAATCTATTTTTCGGCTCACGAGGATCTATTATTCTGCCTATTTTCAAGAATGGGATCCTACTTTCTGACAAGTATCGCGGCTAATCAACGGCAAAAAGTTTCGTACAGATAATAGATCAGCGCGGTCCGAAAATAGATGCAAATGAGAGGGTGACATCCAACAACTTTTGGGCCAGCCTATAGAATCTTTTCAAGAGAAATCAACATTTCAGGTGAGCCCAATTTCTGCATAATGAATGGGCGGGATCAGTAGTAGCTCAAGATCAAATAAAAAAAAAAAACTATAATTCGGAAAAATCCACTTTTTGAAAGACGGGATAATTCTTGTAATTTAAGGCATTGAATTACCGTACATATGACATCTAGTGATGATGACCAAACTCTTATTGAAGCTGAACTAACACTTAACACAAACAGCCCATCTTTTCTGACAGTATCAGTAGAGGCAACGCTTAAAAGCACCAAAAGCACAACATTTGTGCGCATTGTGTTCCATCCTCAGTAACATTAGCATCGTAACATCCGCGCGCTTCTGTTACATAATGCAAATATACAACTGTTTTCCAGCCTCTTTTGCTTAAAAGGGAGCTCCATCTTTCTAGGATGCCTTATTCCACAGATAATAACAACAATTGCGTATTTTTTTCGACGGACATCGGTGCTCTCCATTGGCTTAACATGTGCATGCTGCATAATTTGAGCGCTTCATCGATGGCTCATGTTGCTAGAAGAACTCTGCAGCATTTCTCCCACAGGCCGTTTGGAGATGCTCCATTACATAACGCGTGTGTGCAGCAGTGACCGTGTCGAGGCTGTTACTGTAACAGTGTGCGGTGCAGCACATCATGTCACACCCGACCGACAAATGCGTTTGTGAGCTGTACTCCCGTCCTTCCACCATTGAGCTCATTCTAGCGCACTGTAGAGGCCGCAAAGCTGTCCGTGCGTGCGGTGGACATGTTATAAGATCATAACACGAGAAACATTCCAACGCATAAGTCATAATCGCCTTGTTTGACACTCTCCCTGTCACACACACACATCTCGCCCATCAGATGGACATCCTTCTGCCGTAGCACCGGATCATGACATTTAGTTACACCGGTGGCGGCTGGTTCGCTTGTTATTTCACATCTTTCCTGGCACTGTTCGACCTTTAGGGTAACGTGAGCTCGGGGGAACGTTAAATCTTCAGTGTAGCCCTGGCGCGTAACATTTTTCACCGTGTAAAAACAAACCCCAAAGCAGCGTTGTGGCTTTCCCCCCTATACACCCGACTCTTGCCCTCTGTCCTCCGCTTGTATAACCGTTAGAAAGCAGCCGAACATGAGACATGACCGACACGGCAGGCAAAAGCTCTGACTCACCGTGGACATCTCCGCGGTTCGGGCTCTTGCTCTTCAGGCGGCGGCGGAGGAAGCTCAAGCGCGCGGTGCTTCGGTCGCTCTGTGCTCTTGTCAATGGCAGGGCGATGTGTGTTTTGTTGGCATCGAGGACGCGGGGACAGAGGGCCACAGACGCTGGTGCTCTGCCTCGCTTGTGCTCCAGTCGTTTCCCAGCCTCTCCCCCTTTCGCACACTCTCAGACACACAAACGCGGTGCCTGTGCCAGTCAACACTCCCCCTAAAGGCCTGAGAACACCCAGCTCTGCAGTTTCCTCCGCATGCACTATCTATGTATCCATCCATCCATCGTTCCATCCATCCAACCAATCAAAATACCTTCTACGGAAGTATAAAGTGGAAAAGTAATTTTCTTATTGGACTTTCAAACTCTTATACATTTATGCCTTTAACCAAAGTGACTTTTGTTCGAGAGTAAACGCAACAAACAGTTTGCCACAAGTTCATAAGACATCCATGCGAAAGAGGTTCGAAAGTTTATTCAGAGTTAGAGGTGGTTTGTTATGTTAGTAAGTGCTCTCGAAAGAGTAGTTTTTAGAAGAGATGCAAAATAACGTTTTTTTTTACCAATATTGATGACCGATATCTTTCAGGCTGATACCGATAACCGATAACTTCTCTAAGATCGTGACATCAATACTTTTAATAAAAAGCTTTTTCACTCTTTAAATGAAAATGATACATGTGTTGTCTCTTAAAACAATGTGCACCATCTCTTTTAAATATTCCACCACAGCAGCACGGCTTCGAATGTTTGGTGAATCAGTGAACCTGGAAGCTCCTACAAACACAGCACCACTCGGTACAATTTAAAGTCTGTATTGATCCACTGCACAGTCATGCTCGTCAAGCTTACAGGGCAGCCATCACAAGTCCATGGTGAAGCTTGTGTTTTACATTGTTATCAATCAGAGTATGAATAACTCTGTCGATCACATCATATTTGGATGGAAGAAGTAAGTGCGAAAAGTAGTGATGGCTCTGTATTATGTTCCATGGCTCTAAACATTTTATCTGTCTTCTGTCCTCAACGAGGGTGAAGGGCTGGTCGTCAAGCACCATCAAATGTCTATGGGTCATGTCTAGAAAATGGTTTAGTTTCCTCAAGACTTTCACGGATACCGTTGGCTTCTTAGCAGTGCACTTGTTAGCATTTTGAGCTGCCTGGGCATCCTCAAACAGGTTTAACACTCAATGTAATGGCTATGTTTAAGGTGACTGACAAGGTTTGAAGTGTTAAAGCTAGCGCTACTTTTGTAGCATAAAACTACTGAACTGTCATCTTCAGAAAGTTTAACGAAAGTCCCATACCATTGACGCCATGTGCTCTGTTGCTGATCCATACTGAAGGCTGGTTGTGATAATGTCACTTGAAGACAGAATCATTTAAGGTCTCAGTTCTTTCGCCCAAGCTGACATAAATAATATCCGGGAAAAATGCATGATATCGAAATGACGTCATGATTTCCTGCAATCCACCCAATAAACATCAACCCTGAGAGTTATCATGCACCCCTAGTTTTTAGTTGCATTTAAAGGTTGAGACTCAGCTTTTCGGATTTGTACCGCAAGAGAATTCCATCAGCCAGGAACTTTGAAAGAGAAAGTTCAGGTGAGGGATTTTCTGTCTCTCTACGATGGAACCACTTCTTGGACACAGGTCATTTCTTGGACACAGGTATCTAAAGGGGTTGTAGAACTGCAAGAGTTTGTGAAGGTATGATGGAGCTGATAGGACTTCTGTTATTAGAGAAAGGACTTTCTGCACCTCTTCAGTTGTCCATTGTTGAGTCATTCATTCATTGTCTTTTCCCACTTCTTCCCTTTCAGGGTCTCCAGCCAACTTTGGACAAATGGAAGTGGTACAGCATGGACAGGCTCAGCCCTCCCCTGCCAATGGAGCTGGAGGAGCGAGAGCTGGCCCTATTGATGCATTTTTTTGGTCTAGTTGGGGAAACTGGAGTACCTGTAGGAAACCACACTGTGTATCGAATTACAAACACAAAGGGCCTGAAGACAAGGCCTCCTTGTAGTCATAAAGGCCTCTAAACACCTAAGCAAATTTTTGAACCGAAGTTTCATACAAGAATGCGCCTCGATCAAAAACCATATGCGCCAATGGGAGCTCACACATCTGAGCGAACGCGTGGTACCAATGAATAAGAGTTTGACTCTACCATATCGGATTGGTTTTTCACAAGAAGGACAACCAATGAAAGAGCAGGAAGAAGAAGATGATGACAGAGAAGAAATATAAAAATACATTGAAAAAATCATGGATGTCGAGCAATTATACCAGGGGTGCTCATTACGTCGATTGCGGAGGTGCTACTGGTCGTGCTACTGGCGTGAAATTGAAACAATATCAGCCGATCATCCATCCTGTCACAGTTCAGTAAAGTTAGCTGCAGATTCACGGATTCGGTTTTCTCTGCTCAATAGCTCGAGACCAGAATGTTCTTAGTAAACAAATAATACCTATTTTTAATCTGTGTTATGTAGCGGACAAACTACAAAACGTTTTTTATCAAAACAAGTTTCCCTCGGCATTCGCAGAAACACATTACCGTCTATGAGCAACCCGCTGACATGGAATCACTTAGGGACCGTCTGCAAATGACCAGATCCAAAATATGTTTTACCCAGAATATGCTTCATACCTTCATTCTAAATTATTATATTACAACCAAAATCAAGCAACACGCCACTCCTCACCTGTATATTGTACTGCACGACTTCAATAAAAAAGTGAAAAATTTATTAAAGCATCATTTTTATTCTTGATTATTTGGATCAAAGCTCAATTGCTCACATAAAAATCACTCTTTTACCATCAATTCAGGTCACACACAACTGTTCTAATGATTCAATTCAGTGCAAGTCATCAAATTAAACTTAGGTTATTACAAAGAATGTAAATAATTAATTATTATGTGTGTTTTGTCAATTCTCAACAAAGTTGAAAATAATTGTTTGTTGATTGATGTTTTACATTTTTTGTAGCGGGTAGATCACTTTGACTTGGTCATTTTAAAAGTAGCTCGCAAGCTGAAAAAGTGTGAGCACCCCTGATTTATACTGTTGGTGGCTGATCACAGGGAGTAGACGAAGAGCATCCTGCTGAGAAACCATCCAAATCTCAATTTGGATCCTGTGTAGAGGGCTTAAGTATGGATCTAGTCTTTGTATAGAATGCCTAATGGTTTTTTACATCCTTCAAAGTACATTTACATCTATAGAATGCCTAGTACCACTAATACCAATGGTGAAAAGGCACTACTTTTTGATAAAGAACGTGCATTCAGATGTGAAAAAGTCATATGTGTCAAAAAATATTGAAACATACTACCCTCATGTGTTTCAGAAGGTGCTATCCATGCAGGCGGCTGTGACTTGGTACATAATTGGCTCTATTTCACACATTTAAGGCTGGCAATTTCGGTATTCTATGGAATGCTTAGGCAATGTATGAAATATTAATATGGATTGTTTCATACTTTGCCGGATCACATTCAGGCAGTTTTTACAATGACCAGACATTCTACAGAACGCCGCATTTAATTGGTTGCCACTAACACATATGCTGTTATGTCCTGGGGGTAAAATGTTATACCAAAAATGAGTCCCAATTTCTAAACTAGAGGTAAAAAACACAGAGAAAAACCTTATAATGTTTATTTAAATGTTTTCCTTTGTGTATTAGAATCACATGGTATATTAGAAATAGCATGTTTTGCTCAGGTTGTGCCTTTTAATTCATATATAAACCACCTTGCAACTGTGTTTCCTCAAACATAGTGCCTGATGTTTTCGCTGTCAGCCCCAAATCACAGTCACATCAATTCTCGACACCTACCGCTTGATTCCGTTCTCAAACCTTTAGTGACTGCCACAGGAGTCAATCACATTCACATGATTGACATCACAGTTGCTTCAGTGTGGCAGCATAAACAGGAAGCAAGAGCCTTTAGTCACACAACACCTTGAGTCACAACTACAGTCACACCAATCACAGCCAGAATCACATTTAACAAAATACATAATAAAGGTTCGCTATAGGTGGCATTCGGAACATATTCTTTTCCTTGGCGCCTGTTCCCAATATGACAACACCCAAAGTTGCAAGAGTACTGTATTGAGTACTGCGATTCAGTAAGAACGCCACTCTTTTGAGACCAATTGGTGACCTTCCAGAGAGAGTTTGAATGTTCTCACCATGTTTGCTGGGTTTTCTCTGGGTACTCTAGTTTCCCCTTCAAGGTCAGCTTAATTCAATACTCTAAATAGTGTATCAGTGAATGTGTGGTGGACTAGCTACCTGTCCAGGTTGTACCCCCACCTTTCACCTGGAGTGTGCTGGAGACACCAGCAGAATCCTGTGACCCTGAAAAGGAAGAAGCAAATGAATGAAGATTTTTGTGGCTTAGTTTACACTATAAACTCAAAGGTTTGTAGTTACGATATTTTTATCAGAACTTTCAGATATTTTCTTCATCCTTATTGCTGGTTAGGGTTAAAAATCTGTTGGTTCCAATCTCCAGCTCACATTGGGTGAAAGGCGGGGTACCCCCTAGGTTACCAATCACAGGGCAACATTAGCAGAAACAGTTCAGCATGACAGATGGTATATGGTCAGGCTTAGGCGCATAGTGAGATAGAGGGATCTATTTGGAACCTAGTATACCAAAGAGCCTTCTGAAAATATTATGGACTTTATCAATGAAATGTTATTGACTATGGTCTAACAATTGGGAAAGGTAGTAAAAAATTCAAAGAAACACAAACCCAGGCCCCGGCATTGACCAGATTCCTTCAAGGAATAGGTCAAACAGGTTGTACAAATCTCAGTGGCAAGAAGCCACCCAGAAAATCAGGACCCCAGGGAATGAGGAAGAAGGTTTTTCCATCAGAGATGGAAGGACTTTCAAACCAAAGGGCCAGAAAAATGTACTTCTTCTACCAGATGCAGCCTAATACACATAAACGATACTTGGTGGATTATGTGACAAATAGCTTGTTGCTTGTTCTCACTGTGCCAAATATGCCTACAAGAGTTTTTTTATCAACAAATCCTGATGAAAGATCCTAAGCTCACAGAAAACCCACACTCACCATTTCAATTTGCATGGGGAGCTATAATTTTATTTTATTTTGATGTGAAGTGAAACATTTGAGTCTCAAGATCAGTTGTTTCGAGCACAACACACAGTAAATAGAGCTTATTAAGGGGTGGCACTTCAGATCTGATATGTTCCAGCAGTTTATCACTGTGCAGGGTGTGAGCTGCAGTAATGTGCATGAGTTATCAGAAACCACACCTCTGAGTTTTGGTGTACTTATATGTTATCTATTCCACCCAATGAGCCTCTCTCCTCATTTCCAAGACATAATAAGAAATTCACAAACTGATTTTTGTTTTTACATTCTGTATATCAATAATTTGGGCAAAGTTAAAGCAAGGGAGACACCGGGCATGTCCAGAAAAAGCAAAAAAAAGAGAGATTTTGACATAATTTTAATATTGATATATATTGTAAAAGATTCCAGAAAGAGATTAAAATGCACTTTCCTTGGTATTGTTCATTTATAAAGCACTAGAAAATACAAACCGCCAGAAGAGGGCATTGCAGTTCTCTTATTCGTCGACCAAGTGTGGTCTCTGCTGCCATCTAGAGGCTATTGTGTATATGAACATATTTTGAAAATGTAATATTTAGGGGTTCTCTTTCATCTTCATCTCTAAGGTGTAGACGGAGTTTAACTGGTGTCTGTCTGAATTAAAAAATGAGAATGTCTAAACTCTAGAGTGTATACACGCCTGAAGTGTGCTGGAGATATAGGCATATTAGGGGAAAAAACAATTAACAATTTAGGGAAGCTTTAAAAGTAGTCTGGAGTCAGAGCAACTGCGTACCAGTCCTTCTGCAAAGCTCCAGACCAAATCCAAAGCATCTTGGTTTAATACACAGATATTTCCGTTCACTTTCTTGACTGTGGGTCAATGTACATGTGACACAAATGGTAATTATCACTGCATTTTGTAATATATATTTTTACAGAACGTCCACATCTGACCTGAGTGGCAAATTTAGCTAGCTCTTGGGAGAGATCGAGTGACAGAGAGAGAGAGAGAGAGAGAGAGAGGCACATGACCGAGATACACACTCACTGGATTTGTGTACACCTGTATTACACTTTATATTAATTGACATGAATCAATTAGAACAAATCAAATTAAAAGCATCGTATCTGTGCCGTGGAGAAAAGGATTTTTGTTGTTCAGTGCTCTTTTCAGATGAAAGTTATTATCGTGTTTCATTTGGAAATTAAAAGCCCAGCATTTAGAGGGAGAGTACACTCTTTAAAAAGGTTCTTATTGGGTTCTTTATCCATTTGAAGGTCCTATATAACACTTTTTGCTCTAAAGAACCCCTTCAACTCTTTTTGGTTCTTCACTGGTTCTTTGTGGTTTTTGATGCACTGTTGTGACACTTTGGTGTAAAGAAACTGTTATGGCCTTTTTGGTACTAGTGGTTCTTTGTTGCTTTTAATGTGATATACAGATGCTGGTCATTTATATCATGCCAAAGTTTATTTATATTATTGTTAAGGATCACCTTTGAACGCTGCAGAAATAGCACCAAAAAACGCTGTTAAATGCCACCAAAAAAGGTTCCCCTATGTTAATGAGCCAAAGGATCAGATTTGGTTCTTTTTATAACCTTTTTTTAGAGTGTGGAGATGAGCAGAATCAATGTTACTTGACGTCTTGTGAGAATATTCCCCATTCATTGACAATTTTGCCAGTCACGTTATCTGCTGAGGTCGGTCCACTGAGTTTTCTGAAGTTTTTAGCATGTAAAATGTAACTATATATTTGTACTACTTTACATTCTTCAAATCTGTTGAAAATGGACACATTCATTATTTACATTGACCAATGAACAACAAAAAAAAAAATCAATATTTGGATTGACCACCCTTCATCAATCTCAATCAATCAATCTTTATTTATATAGCCCAATTAAAAACAGAAAAACAAGAATACAAAAAACAGAATATTGTACAGAATAAAACAATGTAAAGTATAAACAGTAAAACATAGTGCAAACGCGTCACAAACTACTAAGTATTAAAAGCCATTTTGAACAAATGTGTTTTGAGCCTAGATTTAAAAAGGTTCAAATCAGTGATTTTACGTATGTCAAATGGTAAATTGTTCCACAGTCTGGGACCAGCCACAGAAAAAGCTCGATCACCCCAGTGTTTGAGCCTGGCTCGGGGTACTTTCAAAAGAAGTTGGTTATTTGACCGTAAAGTGCGACTTGATGTTCGAACAAATAAAAACTCGGTCAAATAACAAGGTGCTAATCCATTAAGAGCTTTAAAAACAAAAAGTAAAATTTTAAAATCAATTGCAAAAGAAACTGGAAGCCAATGAAGTGTAACAAGGACTGGGGTGATGTGCTGACGTCTGGGTGTGTTGGTTAAAAAGCGAGCAGCAGCATTCTGCACAAGTTTGACAAGTTCTGCTGTTCGACTGACAGCAGTTTGAGAAACACCGACATAAAGTGTGTTGCAATAATCTATTCTAGAGCTAATAAAAGCATGAATAGTCCTTTCAAGGTCGGTTCGATTTAAAAAAGGCTTTACTTTAGATAAAAGGCGTAACTGATAAAAACTAGCTCTCACAACACTGTCAATCTGTTTATCGAATTTGAAGTTGTTGTCAAAAATAACACCAAGGTTCCCTTCAAAACAGCAACACTTCTTGATGTTGTTATTGCACTAATATTGCACTTGCACATCGTTTCCCAGGGAAAGCAGGAACTGACAAAAAATGTAAGTCACTTTGAATAAAAGTGTCTGCCAAACGCATTAATGTAAATGTAGGTTGTTCCAAACATCTTGAGGAATTAGATGTAACTAACTGTGGATGTAGCTTTCTCACATCGCTCTGTCTCTTCATGTAATCCCAGAGACACTCAATGATGTTAAGATCAGGGCTCTTTCTCCACATCACCTTGGTAGCAACATGTGGCTGTTCTTCACCCAGTTTTAACCCTCGTACACAGACATTTCTGTTTCAGTTCATGACTGGGATTCAACGTACATGTGACCCGAACCCGTTTGCTATAAGTGGCAACTATCACTGCATTTTGTAATATATATATTTCTACAGAACGTCCATGTCTGACCTGAGTGGCAAATTTAGCTAGCTCTTGGGAGAGAACGAGTGACAGAGGGTGGGAGAGAGAGAGAGAGAGAGAGAGAGAGAGAGAGAGAGAGAGAGAGAGAGAGAGAGAGAGACGCATGAACGAGATACAGACTCACTGGATTTGTGTACACCCGTATCACACTTTAATTTAATCGGTGTGAGGGTAATATCGAAGCATTTTTGCGGACAGTCAAACAGAGCCTTTTCAGCTTTCTTCCTATATTTTTCGTATCGCCGTTTCTTCCATCAAGCACCGATGCCAGCTCGTATCCACCTCCCCGCGCTCTCAAATAGATGGTGCAAGTAAAGATGTCCAAATCTTCCGCAGACCCTCTGTCTGGTGTGGAAAGCGCTCCTCAGTCGCACTATTTCCAGGTAACGGTTTATGAGCGTTGTGCATGGAGTGTCGTGAAATGTTCATATCTTGCTACTTGTGGAGCAGTCGTGCAGCGAGGTGTTTCTTATATCTGCAAAGGTGTACATCTACATCATCTGCTCGTGTTTTATTCCGTGCTTAATCGTACATTTTTATCAGCGGAGGTGAAATGTTGATAAGATGTTGTGATGTGCCTCCGCCATCCGCGAAACTCCCAATTCCTGTTGTTCCTCCGCCCTGAGATTTCCCACCGAAACCAGTAAAGGCCTCGTCCTCCTGTCAACATAATATTAGGCATTATGTAATTCTCTCAATTAAAACACTGTTCTTTTATTCAGGTTAAACCTGACAAACGTCGTTCATGAAACCAACCCTGGCCCTCAAGGTTCTTCTCACCTGTAGCCAACACGAGTTCCGTGGTCACTCTGAAGCGATTACTACATAAATAGAAATGATTTTAACACTAAATGTGGTTTGTAGCAGGTGTGTTGTGACCATTCGTTTGAACAAGTGGCAAAAACCATTCTATGCTAGCCTGGTTGAACATCTTGGACCAGCAAATGAGACCAGCTGGTCATGTCACCAGGGATGTGGATGATTTTGGCGATTAGATTTTGTTCTGGCCGGTCAAGTAAATATCAGCTTACTAGTTTATATTTCATTGATTCTTTGGTTATCTAGTAGTGATTCTTTGAGGAATTCTCTAAAATCTACATTAGAACTTGCAATGTTCTTTTTAAAATAAACAATTGTTTATTTTAGGACATTCATGCATTTCCCTTTTGATAAATGCTTTTGTTTCATTTACATAATAAACTGAAGTGGTATTAGATTAAGTTTGATTTTTTTTCCAATGGTACATAGAGGGCCGCTCAAGGCCAAATGGGTGCTCTAAGTGAAAATGCACTGTAGTGAGCCCCAAAATGTGCCCAACACATTGTGCCCCCCACAAAAAAGTTAAGTTCAGGATGGTATAACTCAAAAAGGCAACCGAAAATATTCTTAAACTTTGGATGCTGGTGGTCAATACAACTTTCAATTATGATAAATACAATCAAAATATTTACCATGGCAAATTTGCCCCAAAAAGTAGCAGCAGACAGTTCATTATATTAAACAATTGAACACAAACATTTCACGTTATTTTTACAATGGCGCAGAAATTATTCTACTGAATATGAACTCTATAACACAAATAAAATATAATGTAAAGTTGAATAATGCTCAGAAATTATTCACTGCTCTAAGCACCTCGATTGCATTCTTTTATACTTATATTAATAGTAATATTTAAATAATTTGTTATACCTACATGTGATATGTATGCGGCTCAAAAGCAAAACAAAAAGAGTTCACAAATAAACATTCCATTTTAGCTGCTTCCAAAGGCTGAGTGTAATCACGTGATTGAATGCACGTTCACCCAGAGGGAAGTTGGAATTCGGCACAACACTGGGAAGTGTATTTAATTTCTAATTAAAATATACAGAGATATCCATAGAACAATTGTACATTTCAATTTACACATAACTATTATCATGTTTTTATTATTAATATTTAATTTCTTGTCAGCAAACGGGATAATGGTGCCCTCCTCTGGCTGTTGGTACCAGACAGCGTATTCTGCGTATAGGGAGCGGCAGTACTGGGTTTAGAAATTACCATGTTCTATTTATATTAGAACATCCATGCCTTTCTTTTTGATACATGCTTTTATTTCATTTATTCAATAAATATATTCATACAAGAAACACAGTAAATTACAGGGACGATTGTGGTATTGATTTATCCAATGGTACATACAATAATGTTATTCTGAAATTATGGTCACTATGTTATGCTTGTTGGATTCAAATTTAATACAGATTTCAAGTTGTATCATCATCTAATAAAGTTAAAAGGAGTTATGAACAGAGAAAGCAAAAAAGCGCTTGGTCTTTTAACGTATAAGAGCTGATGGAACAATACAACTAAAGTTTCAAAGCTCAAAATGGTTTAGTTTTAATTAAAAAAATGCATTTATTTGAACCAGTGGCGAAGTTACTCGAGATACACGTCACAAGCGGAAATTGGACCTCTACCTGTAGTGAGGCACTATATACACAGCTCTGCCTTCATTGAAAAAACAAAACAAAAAAAATACAACAAGCCACAGAGGAGCTGAAATTTTAGAAGGAACACGAAGATGCTCATGAAAAATAAAGCATGAGTTTACTAGGTATTTTAATAATTAGTGTTCTGGTGTGGCTGAAAGCCTGAAGAGAAACCATCAGAAGACCATTCCAAAAAGAAGATGTTTGATGAGGAACTATTCCAAAAATAACAAAGATCCGCCATGAAAAAAGATATGGTAACAACTTTCAGGTTACTTTCAAAAGAATTCAAAACTCACATATTTTTCTTTCCAATTACCCAAACCTTATCTAGCATTTTCAAAACAAACGGCAACCATTTTAGTCTAGTGTCGGGTCAATGACGGTTATTCGCTTATTTCACACAACCGCCATTTTAAGGATGAAAGAGAGGCTCCGGTGGCAAGAAATCCAGAAATAGCTTGAAGAAAAAGGAAAAAGAAAACTTACTGTTGTGTACGTTCCTACTTTGATGCTGCAGTAATATGTTGTCGTCAGAGTCATTATCTGACCAATAAACTCATATATTTAACATTAATTTCTATGTAGCCTTCAATATAGCAGCTTGTGAATATTATTTTTCGCCCAATTTTCAACATAAATTATTCAGTACCTTAGCAATAGGCACAGGTTTGTTATCAATGCCATGGATGTTTATCTTTACTTCCAGGTTTCTTCCCAGTGGTGTGTCTCAAAATGGCGGCCATGTGAAATAAGACATGTAATACTATATAAATTGATTATCCAACTTTTCACCCAACTTTTGCTGTCTCTGTAATAAAGGGAAAAAATAAATCTAAAAAAAACAAACTGTGGTTGATTTTTCTCACTACAAGTCCATCCAAGCTATATACTAAGTTAGCATATAGACATGACTAGTTGCATGTATTCCCTTCAAGAGATTATTCAACATTATCAAGTGTATTATCACTTGTAAGTGACTTTTGAAGACTAAAAAAGAGAGACTCAAGACACATTTTCTGTCATCTGAACATTCATCCAGTGCTGCATCTGCTGTCCTGGCCTAGATTTCCAGTGTGAGGCCACTGCACAGGTGTTTTATGAGGAGCACACCAAAACGATGAGCATCTGTACAATTCTTCTTCTCCTGTCAATATTTGCAAAACATAAGTGGTCATGGGAACAGTCCATACACGATGAGTTGGGAGTGTGAGCATTTTTACACCAAAAACAAGAAAAGATCCCCAATCCCATTCCAATATGGAAAACTGATAAAGCACTGATTTTTCTGTTTCAGCCACAGTTCTCACCTTTTCTCTTTCCTTGAAACTTGGACTCGGTGTTTGGAATAAACATACACGTTTTTAATGCAACATTTAGTTGTTCACAACAAATGTTCTTCCCCACACAGCTTCCCCGAAAGTTGCCGAAGCGCAAGGGCAGATTTAAACGCTCGGATGGCAGCACCTCATCCGACACCACATCAAGCTTCATCAAAAGACAGGTAAGACTTGGAAATTATGTCACTGTTTCTTCAGGGTGTAACAGTATATCGTGGCACAATATGTATCGTGGAGCTACTGGGAGATATTGTCTAGGTGCTGAAGTGTATTGGGTTGCTGGGAGTGATTGTGATTCTAGTCACTTCTGAAACTTCTTTACATTGTCTTCTTGTTTTATGCAATATAAAGAGACAATTGTCTTTTACCCGCATTTTAAATGAGAAAGATTATAAAATTTGCTTAAATTAGTAAAAAAGATGACAACGCAAACATCAACACTGCCCCCCACAGGATGGATGGATTCTGCTGAACTCCCAATCCATGCTTTTCTCTGTAAAATACATGCTTGTGAAACAAACATCTTTTTCCAGAAATATGTGATCCCTCTGTGAGCATTATTTACATTAGCTCCGTCTGAAAAACTATTATGCAATTTTAACTTTTATTTAGGTGCCATTTTCTGAGGGAATATAATGTGATGACAATTCAACTAATGCCTTCTTCTGTTGCTAGTCTGAATGTCAAAAACTATTAACAAGGTGCAGACAAATGGAGGCGGTTATGACAAACTTCAATATTTTATATGTTAAAATAAAATTTTGAACATTTTTATGTTTTTAAGCAAAGAAAATGTGAAACTGAAAAAACAATATAAAAAATATTGTTTCATTTTCAAAAGCATTATTCATTTTATTAAAAAAAAAAAAAAACATATTTATCATGACAATGTCTTTCCTGTGTCAGTAGAGCAGTGACGTCTGGTGTAGTTCATGGCGGGTGAGGCACTGATGTCATCACGTTTACAAAGCATATGAAACAAAGTAAAATTCACCATTGATTTAGAAATGTTAAAATTTATTTTTTAACATTTTTTTCGATATACAAAACCGTATCATGCAAAAAAAGCAGGACTTAGAAATGAAGTCCATGCCCTGCTCCTTCTGAAGAAAATAATGAATAACTTGTTTGTAGAAGTGTTTCTTTCTTCAGTTTCAAAAATCTATTTGTCTCAAAGTCTATTGCTAATTCTATTATTTGTTAGCCAAGGTGTCTAACCAAGGATTTTAGAACCTCTTCATAATTCCTTAGGATGACCAGCGCTCCCTAGCGTGAGTCCAGTGAAATTTTTGAAAAAAAAAGAAGAATTTAAATGAAAAATATTTAGAAAGTACACATTACAGGATAAATATAGTCATTTTTGAGGTGAGGCATGGTTTCTGCAGGAAAGCAAGAAATTACTAAATGTGTTTCTATAGTGCAAGCCACTTTAGATAAAAGTCAAATGCAGAAATGTACAGTACGTGTGCCATGTTTAGACACATGAGTTTCTGGGAAACATATAGTAAGAACAGAACAGTGGACTGTAAAGGTGAGCCATAATGAGGCGTAACTTTCAGGTGAAACTCAACAACCCGAACCAGGACTAAGTGGCCGAAAAGGATAGTTTCAGTTCAATCTTAAAAGCACAACTGTCCATCAGTGTAAATCTTACTGCAATGGAAGACCTGACCACCAGATGGAGACTGTTGCATATAACCTTGTGCCTCTTCATCTATTATTTACTGCGATATTGTGATAACACGATTAGAAAAAATAGGTTGAGACAAGCGCGTTGAATTTCTCCATGGCTCACTTCAACATCTGTGTTGGCCTCCTTACTTCAGTTAATACCCTCTGTAATGAGTGACCCAAATTCTTCAGCTTGTTCCGCTCACACCATCACAGCTCATCTCGCTTTACATTATAGCGTCTCCAAATTCAAATGAAACTTTGCATAGGGTTTAGAGACCGAGAAGCTGCTCCGAATATGTTTGTGATGGAGGAGGGGTAGCATCATTGGGGTGTTCATTTTCCTGATCAGGTCTTGGCAGTTTCAATTTTCTCTCAAAATATCGCTGTTCCTAAAATATTAAACTAGTGAAATATTAATGGAGCTCATTTGGAGTGGAGACTGCTCGTGAATGTTCAATTCTCACGTTGTCTGTGATTTTAAATGATGGTGCGTCCTAAAATAAGCATCTGTGACGTACATTTTGGGATTCTTATGTGGTCGAGGAGCTGATTAAGGATGGTTACCTCAACATAAGACGTAAGGATAATGAGGGTTTATGAATAAATTATGCTAACGAGTAAAAGGAGTCCTCAAAGCAAGAAACGCTGGTTTACGGAAGACAGATTTGTTCCAATTACAATCATCCTACAATGTTTGTTTCATGGTTTCCAAGCAATCACTTTTGATAGAAAGTCTTTTAGTAGGTTTTATTGATTATGTCTAAACTGGACTTTTATTCTTGAAGACCTAACAACCACCAATAAAGAAGTGACTGGTAAATGTTTCTTTTTAATCGATTTTTTTATTTTGCTATAAAACAGTTCATACCTATACAATTCAAGGATTTAAATCATAATATTTATGGTTTATGACTATCTTTAATACAGCTCAGAACTCTATTTTAAAGGTTTGTGTTGTAATAATAGTGGTCATTAAAAGAAATAAAGAATACTGTTTTACGGTAAGCTGTGGTTGCGTTACGGTCAAATATACAGTTGTTTTATAGTCCTGTTCGTTTTCCATATTGTAATCCTGTTTTTATGGTTTGTAGCTCTCTAAATAAATGTGGACCCATGGGTTTCATACTAAAGTTCTCCAAAGCACATTTTAGAACACTTAAAATGTTCAATTTAGTCTTTTGTATCATAAAGAATACAGTAATTTGTTATTTTTAAAATCAATAAACCGTTAAACTTTTTAGGTCTTACTCTTTAAATGTATTACATGTTTTCACTGTAAATTCTACTGTTATCACTTTTTATGAAATGCAGTCTTTTTCTGCAGCATTTATAACGTATTTTGCTGTGTAATTTACAGTTATATTTAACAGTGTAACCCCATAATTGAGCAGATCCCAAACTTAGATTGTTTTATGTGAACAATAACAGTTTTAGTTTAAACTCAAAATACAAATGCTTGATATAATTTTTACACAACCTCAACTTCTTTTTTACCACCATTTTTTTTCATTACACAATAATTCCACAACAAACCTGAAAATGTACAAAAAGTACTGTTCAGAATAGTAAATTCTATCATTTCCTTTACTGTAAAAATCTCAAAAATTGAGAACGAAAATTTCTTATGTTTTATAGCAAAAACCAAGTGTTGACAAAATAAAAATGTACAAATCCCCTAAAAAAAGGTCAAAACAATCTGAAAATGTTATCAAAAACCAAGCAAAACTTTGCCCGAACTTTGAAAAACACGAGCCATATCACAGGTCTTGTACTTCAAAGGGGTATGCCTTCTTTTTACCACTGATTCGGGATTTGTAAAAATAAACTGAAAGAATCTTAATTTGAATTACCTTGCAAATTATGGGTCAAAACTCTTGTAATGTTTGTTTAAATCCAAAAATATCAAAGCTATTAACCGTTATGAAACCTACACATTACAAAAAAAAATAAATAATAATAATTGGTTGCATTACTCTTACTTAATTGAAACAGATGCTGTGGTGTAAAAACAATACCTCATTTTAAGAAAAACCCTTGCTATCTAAAATAAAGTTCTACAGAGAGAGAGCACTAGCACTTTAAACCAGATTTATTCGCTCGGTCTCCCAGAAATCTTCCTGTGAGGGAATGCATGTGTGTGTCGGAGGGTGTGGTTTTTTTCTGGCTGTATTGTGACTCATCTCTGCAGGAGAGTCAGTGGTGTTACCTGCTGCTGCTGATGTTAAGAATCTCATCAGATCATTGTAGAATCTTAGAAGTCACTGTAAGGAACCTTCGCAAGAGATTCGCAAAACTGTGTTAAAGCTTATAAATACAGTAAATGTACAATAAATACAGTTTGTTTATAATCGGCTTGCATTTCAATCATTTCTGGTGTGATGCCTTATTCAAACAAACATTAAATGCAGACCGATGTTTATATGCATTACTATCAGAGAGTGAATTACAACGTGGGAAAGAAATATTTGACCCCCTGCTGTGTCCACTGATGAAGACAAACCTTTAATTTAACGGTGGATTTATTTATTTGTGTGAGACAGAATAACAATTAAAAACTCTTTTTTATATTGTTAAGTATTTCGCATGTTGCGGCCAAATAATAATGTCACAAATATAAACACTGATTATTTTTCGAAATGTGAGCAAACAAAAGAATAATCTAAATCAAATAATAAATGAAAACATCTGTGTAAGAAACGTATGCAGATGGGCAACGTTGAAAATTGTAGATGATGTAATCAACCAAGGAAACGAATGCAGCTGATGCAAAAAATCATCAAAATAAATCCTCGACAACCAAAGATTTCCAGCAGTGTGATCAGTTCAGACTACTGTCTGGAGACGTCTGTTCAGAAGTGGTCTTCAAGTTTAAAAACATAGGCACTGGGGTGGAGAAAAATGCCACTGAATTTGAATCTGAGTCTAAATTTGAAATATTTGTTTGCAGCAGAAGGCAGATTGTCAAAATACAAGAAAGTGGTGCAATAATAAGTTTCTGCAGGCCACAGTTAAGCATAGTGGAGGTTCCATGAATGTTTGAGACGCCGGTTCTGCAAATGGACTTGTAGATTTGGTCAGGAGTAATTATGTTTTCAATGCTGAGGCTGATATTTATCAATCATGTAATACCACCATGGAAGTGTATGATTGGCCTCGAATAAATTCTGTAGCAGGACAATGACCTCAAACATACAGCCAAAGTGGTTTAGAAGAAGTGATGAAATGACTTCAGAACCCTCAACATCATCAAGTGTGTCTGGAATTCCCTGAAGGATGTGAGAAATATCCACAGAAGATCGACACACCAGCAGAAATCCTTCAAAAACTGAACCTAGAGAATTGTTGCTTTGAAGCCAGGGGGTGGTCACAGAAAATATTGATTTAGAATTATCTTGTTTATTCACTGCACTCTGGTCATTGGTGAAAATAAATGATTAAAATACTTTGTTTACAGCATTTTTTCGCGTCTGACCCAAACTTTTGCACAGCTTAGTAATAAGCAAGATTTCTGGCTCCAAAATGGAACCAATTTTAAAGGAAAACAGAGAAAAAGGCTCAGGTGTGGGTGATCAAGCATGACAATGCCCCAAAACACATGGAACTTTCAGAAAGATAGAGAGAAGGTGGGGGGGGGGGTTGTTAAGGAAGCCTCAGAGTCAAGGGTATCTTTGCTGAAGTCCAGTGCATCAATAATGGATGGGAAATGGCTGCTCCGACAATTTAAAAGCCCCGTAACATCATTATGGATCACTTAACAGAAGCACTATCTCTGACTGAGCTCATAAACACTGGCTGAGCTGATCAGAAGAGATCCTTGATGGAAAGGCTTTGCCTCCAAGTGCATCCTGCATTATTTCTGGTAATGTTTGGTCAAGACTTTCATTCAGTCGCTGGCACATTAACGAGTATAGCATTGATGTGTTTTTATTCCATATTCCAAATTGTATTTACTCAAAATTAATTCACAGCATAATAATACTGCGACATCACATCATTGGTGGCAGAACTCGGGCACACGGACACAATTCAAAGCCATGTGGGCATTATCTCCTCTTTGCAGATTCTCAAAAATGTAGACTTGTGGCAACTCAAACCTTCAGCTCCCTCGTCAGAACACGTTTCATCCACCATGTTTGATGGTAGGAGTGGTGTTTCATAGGCCTCCTCTTCCAAACGTGGTTTGTGTTGAGTTGATGTAAAACAGGTGGTCTCATCTGACCTCAACACTTTCACACTTCCAACACTTTCAGTCCGGTCCCGCAGTTTAGTGGACTGTGAGCCGGACATACATGTGCCGTCCCAAACTCGTCATTTTCCAGTCTTCCCCATCTTGTGTTGTGTTATTCAAGAACGATTCGTTCAAAAATAAAGAATTTTTAAACGATTCATTCTCGGCATCTCATCCATCTCTCGATTGCTCCCCCACCCAGAGCCGGAAGGAGAAAAGAGCAGTTCTTCAGAGTCACTCCTCATTTCCTTCATACCATTCACAATGGACACTGAACCTGGATGTTTAAAAAGGTTCATTTGAAATGTTTCTTCACATGGGATGGTTTTGTTGTGACATTTTTCCAAAATGAATACATGACATGCACATTATGGATTTTACTCAAACAAACGACCCAATCTTAAAGTTTTGGAAGAGGAAGCGTTTAGTTTGCATTGATATAGACGCAGGTCAGCAAGTTTAAATTCCCTTATGATCGTATTTCACACAGTTTTGGGGTCAAGTAATCTTTTTAGGTTAACTTTTGCAAGCAATCTTGTTAGGGAATCAAAGGAAAAGAACAAATCGTTCAAATTGTAGCTTTGTTTAGTGAACGAGAGTTAAAAGAACAGAGTCAGCAAAATGAACGAAACGTCCAATCACCATCCCCCTCTCTCTCTACTGTTCAAAATAAAGGCAAAAAAAAAATTTCAGCTCAATGTCACTTCTTAAAAATAAAAGAGATATAATGTTACGAATTGTCCAAAAGACCTGTTGTTTATCTTATCGAAATATTTCCTCTAAAGGGACATTTCTATGGAAAAAGCTACTCATCTTGATGTGTAATTATGAGAGAGTTGTTGTTGTTTGGGTTGCATGAGTGGATCTCAGGAGACGTGTCCTTTATTCACGGTACTTTTGTTCGTGTTGGTCTCACACTCCCTCGTTCTCTCTCTTTCCTTCAGTACTCCCATGTGTACCGTTAACTTTGTTTGAAGCTGACAGAATCAGGGCTGAGTTTCAAATATAGGAGGAAGGTCTGCTACAGCCTCGCGTAACACTAGAATCTCTTCCACCCGCCCAAAACCTCTCTGCTCTATTTTTTTTTTCTCAGATTCATTTCTCCCCCAGCAATGTACACAGGTATCCTCATTACGTCTGGCTGTGTTCACACTAGGTTTGGTTTGGTTACATCTTGTGCGATACAGTGTTCTAATAAGAAAGTGTATGTGATGGTGGAATGGTATCAGTGATGCAGTGAATCTATGGAGATTACACACGGAGAGGGAGATGATATATGTGCTGCAAGGGGAGAGGAGAGGCTGGGGTTGTAGGGGGGCGGGGGATTGTATGCTATATTTGGTGTTGCAGTGAAAGCAGGAGTGGGTGCGATCCAACTTCATCCCCTGTCAGAGAAAAGGAAGGTGGGGGTTCAAATGGTTAAATATTTGCACACAGCTCAGTTGGGGCATGAGGGCACCCAGGATAAACGCATTACCACTCAAACATTAACACTTTCATTTTCTCACAATGCGCATTCAATTAGACAGATTCTAAAAACGATTCTATTTAACGTGAATTTTTTGGGGTGTTTGTAACATATCTTTTCACATTTGATTACAAGACATGCCTGTTATTTACATTTTTTTTTTTTGTGGAGAAAGTAATTTTGTTTTTGGACTAAACATACAAAATGTACATTTACTTTTACAAACATGTTTCCTGTTATTTCAAATATCATAAAAAATAGCATAGAAATTGGTCAAAACTAAAAAAAAGTGAATGTTTTTATTTTTTATTTGAAAACAATTATATAAACAAAATCAGGGCTCTAGAGTGCGACCAATTTGGTCCCATATGCGACCTAATTTCTCAATGGTGCGACTAAAAAAAAAATCAAAGGTTGCCCCGGTGCGACCCGTCGTTCGAGTGGGAAAAAAAACGAAACTCCGTCTACGGCCGATCCGCCTCCTGCGCGCGGCTCACAACACGCGTATCACCCATTCATGTGGCTCAATACGCGCCTATCGCATCAAGCGCGCCGCTCAATTCGCGTTTACCGCGCCGCTGAAGCCTCAGACGCGCGCAAACGCGTCTTTGCATTGACTTAACATGGAAACCTTCCGCGCTTACCGCGTTCGATGTGAACGTACCTTTCAGCGGCAGGCAGCTGCAAACAGATCATCAGACGAGGCCGAGATGAGAATTAAGTTTTACGTTGCCTACAATATTGCAAAAGAAGAACTCCCCTTCATTAAATTCAAGTCCGAAATAATTCTTATGAAGAAAAATGGCTTAAACGTTAACCCGACGTACAGCAATGATGTCGCGCGCACCCAATTTATAGAAGTCATCGCAGATACATTGAAGAAAAAGACATCTGTGCAAATTGTGAACAGTGCGTACATGGAATTCCTGATCGACGGAGACACATATATCGCCAAAAAGGAATGCATCATTGTGTACAGTCGTAAAGGAAGACCGATGAATTAATTGAACACATTGAGGTCGAGCATGCTCATGCCCAAGGTAAGCCATGTCATGTTATGGAGCCTATGTCAATAATATGCCTACCGTCTCGTTACTGCATTAACCATAATATTCTGACACTTAAAAATGAAAAAATAAATAAATAGGCTGCATTATAAACTCTTGATCTGGGTAGTAAATGGTATTATCGTTTTTATTTGTATTTGCTGCTCTTAGGGACCAAAATCAGTTTAAAGTTTAAATTTCAGCTCAGTAAAGCACTTTAAACACCTTTTCAGTAAGTTTTAGTTACCTTTCTTGTAGAATTGTGCTTCAAATAAAGAACTTTATTTTGACCAGGTTGTTAGTTAATCATTTACAAGTCAATATTGTCTATATGGACAGTGATTAAAAAAAAATAAATAAATAGAGAACTAAAAAAGTGAACTTGTGAAAATGGGGTGTTAAATGTGATGCAGTTGAAAATTTGGGTGCACCTAACTTTTGTGCTGGTGCACCTAAGAAAAAAATTTAGGCGCACCAGTGCAACCAGTGCAAAAAGTTAGTCTAGAGCCCTGAAAATATAAATATACTTAAAAAATGTTTCTTATTATTTCAGATGTTATTAAAAGCAGCATAAAACTGTAATTGTAATTCAAAATTAATTGTAAAATTGTAAATTGGAATGAATGTTTGTAATTTTATATTTTTACAATGTATGAGAAATAAATTGCGTATTTGGATTTAAAGTACAAATGTCAATTTACTTTTACAAACATGTTTCTTGTTATTTCAAATATCAGTAAAAAACAGCAAATCAAGACTGCAAAAATGTAGAAAAAAAATTCTAAACAATCAACGTTTCTATTTTTTCTTTGGAATTTTAAAACAATTGAATTAAACATTACTGTTTGGAATAAACACAGTGATAATTTTGTTTGGCCAACAGAAGCAATTAAGCTTGATTCAAGCCGTAAAAAAGTTTCCATTACTCAGGAGTAAAAATATATAAAAAAAATACACACCAAAGCAAACGTGGAAATCTGAAGCCTCTATAAAAGACATTACTACATCGAAAGAACATCATCCAAACACAACATTTTCTACATAAGCTGAACAAATGTGCCTTTTTCTTTTAAACTAATCACACTCCGGTTTACAAAAAGACATCCCAGAAGCTTTTGAAAGATTACAGCATATTTTGTTATGAGGAAGATTAATTAGTGGCACTGGGTAAATGGTACACGCAGGCAGCGGTGATGGCACACGGTGCACAATAAAGTCGATGACTCTGCAGAAATTAGCCTTCTGTTCTGAGGGGATAGAGTTAAATATGCTAATGTGTGCAATTCTTGTCTTTTTTTTCTTCCATCAGCCATCATGAACACAGCCAATAAAGGCATACACACACTTCATCGATGTGCTGTTGTTCTGATGAAAAGCTAGAGCACACATGTTCTTTCTGAAGCTGTGAATGTTTGGAAATATACCGACATTTAGGCAATCCTACTATGAAATGATTACAAGATTTAAGCAAGGCAACTACCCTAATGTATTGAAATTAATTAAATATAGCACAAAGACATACACAGTGAGGTTATTGCTCACCCTGTGATTTTACAAGCTTTCCTAGAAATCATAGAGGGTCTATAATTGATTCTCTCTAGATCCAACGGATTTTTCTGGCAATTTTCCTCTGAGGAAACTGTTGCTCACTGGATATTTTTCGTTCTATTCTCTGTATCCTACAGATAACTGTGCATGAAAATCCCAGTAGATCAGTAGTTTCTGAAATCCTATCCCAGTCTGGTACCAAAAAACATGCCTGGTGTTGGGCTATTCACGATAATACAGTTATTAATAGGGTTTCACATTTTGTATTGAGGTATTCTCGTGATAGACAAGGATGCGTGAGACCTGCAGTGGAGCGCATGTCAGAGGAAGAATTAATTCTCAAAAAAGGAATTAATTGTGGAAGTGGTTTCAGTACAAAAGAACAGATTAGGACAAACCACAGTAATATGCGAACAGTGCAAGAAGACTATTAACCATAGGATCACCATTAAGTAGATCATAAGTAAGTAGGAATGATGCAACCCACCTATTCTTTCATTTTTATTTCAAAAATAATGTGTAGGTTTCAAAAAGATTTGAAGGATTACTGGTTTTAAATGAACATTCCTAGAGTTATGACCAATCTCTGCCATCTAGAGGTGAAAAGAAGGGAAACCCTTGGAAGTACAAGGCCTGTGATTTGGCTTGTGTTTTTCAATGTTTTCGCATAAAAAAAGCACAATGGCACACAAAAGTGGTTGGGACAGCGTCCATAGTTTAGCAGAAGTTCGTCTTGTTTTTTTATTATGATTCACACATAGTTTTGACTTATGATTATTGGGTTCCCTCTCAATTTTGCAGTAAAACAATGACATTTTTTTGTACAATTTGTGGAATTATTGAGTAATGAAAAAAGGTTTATAACAAAAAAGCAAGGGTTGAACTAAAACAATATTTTTTTGTATCGTAAAGTCACAAAAAGTAGTAAAAAAAAACATTAAAAAAGGATTTCTCGGGGGTTAAAGGCAATATGGCCAGCACCACATTCTAAGCCACTTAAATCCTCTTTCTTCCTCATTTTTTTGTTCTTTATAGAAATCCAAGCATGTATCTATCTATCTATGTATGATCAATACACACAAGATTACTTAAAACATCAGCTGTTGTACAACATTTCATTTATAATAGTTTTAATAGTATAAAAGTTTACCACAAATACATATAAAACTGCATTAACTCAATGTTTTTATATGTATCTGAATTAATAAAAACACTCCATGATTTCCTCCATGCATCATTGTTTTCATTGTTAATGTCTCTATCAAACCAAAACAAAACGAACAAAGTTGGAAAATTGGAAATGAGCTTCTCTTTCATCTTGTAACAAAATTCACAAGCGAGTCAAAGCGCGTGAAACATGTTTCTCTCCTAATGGGTGTCACTTTTCTTTTGTTGATTGTCGTTCCTCGCCGTCGCCAATGGTTGCTTCTGCTCTTGTTGCCGCACTTATGTTGGAAATAATGGAATCGCGTCTTCCGGTTGCTACTCATTGTTTTTGGTCTTGTAGCTTGATGTTTGGTTTGAACTAGAAGATCTTTGCCCGAACCCAACCATCCCCAAGTTCGAACCGGACTTCGAATAAAACTATGAACTAAATTATTTGGGTTGGGTCTAGTTTGAACTCTAGAATACAGACCTTGTCTACACGCCCAAATGCATTAACCTGCTATCATGCCATTGGGTGATTCGAAATTTGCATTAATGAGCAGGTGGACAGATGTATCTAAAAAAGTGGCCGGTGAGAAAAAATAGAGTACAGTTCCTGACAATTGAACATTGAATTTTTCTTTTGGAATATGGATATTTCTGAAGTCTACTCAGATATTCTACTGATCTAACTCGATTCGAAGATTTATGCTAAGCTGGAGAATGATGTTGTTTTTAATTAAGAACTTTAATTGTTCAATTATATTAATAAAACAATTTAAAAGTTGCTTTGAAATAATCAAAAAATTTTACAACACTTTTATGAAATTCTTGTGAAGGAAATGGAAAGAAAATTTAAAATGGAAACATATTTTTCACATGGGTCCTGAAAACCAACATGAATGCTGTATTATGCTTGAGAAGTTCAGGTTTGTACATTTTTCTCTAGTTTCAAACATGATTTTGAAACGCTGATGAGGGACAGAACATGCTGACACTAGGCTTTGGTGTAGTGATGGACAGAGCTAATAATGTTGCTATTGGTAGTTGTGTTAAGCTAAGCTTTCTTCTTCCCAGCCACTGTGAGATTCGGTCATGTTCCCTAAAGCATTGCGCTTACTGCAGCTCGACCAGTCCTGAGGCACTCATCGCCCCAGCCCTCCCTCCATTTCTTCTTCCTCTGGCAGCATGCTTGCGTTTTCATTCGTCTCCTGAGTTCTTCTCTCTCTCTTTCTTCTTCCTCCCCCCTACTGCGAGGATCTGAGTCCAGTCATCACTGCTGTGCTTTGGCTGCTGGATTTCTATGTTTTTTTTTTTTTTTGCTTTCTTGACCGTTTGTGCTCTTCGGAATGGACCAGCATGGGTCCAGCGACCTCAGGAATATTCCTTGAGACTGCTGGACCCTCTCATTCACTCTCTTGAGAGAATGGGGTAGCTTTGAAACTGACTGCTAACCATTGTCCTGAATAAGGTAAGGAAATTTAGCAATGGATTGTGACATCATCTACGGTCGTAAAATTGGCTTGGTGTTGGTTTCTGTTTTAATGAAATATGAAATAACAGTCATTGCTGTAGTTTTCTTCAC
The DNA here is from genome assembly GCA_007224835.1 of Danionella cerebrum. Taxonomy (NCBI): domain Eukaryota; kingdom Metazoa; phylum Chordata; class Actinopteri; order Cypriniformes; family Danionidae; genus Danionella; species Danionella cerebrum. The sequence continues at coordinate 743,735 of SRMA01027015.1, forward strand.
TGTGCATAATTTTGTGAGCATCACATGACTGTCCCATACGCAGCTGTAGTGATTTGTCAACTTAGAGGCCAAACCGACGAAATCAGAACCAAGAATCTCCTCAACCTAGTTCCACTTACCTGAACTCCATTGTGGAATGCGTATGTGTGTTTCTGTGAATTTGTGCTCATTAGGATTCAGACAGAACAATGTAAACACATATGATGACTCACCATGATGCATTTCTGCGGAATTTTCTGAAAATGGAACCACGTTTTAAGCTCCATCTTGATTGGGGGGGTTGGATGGGTAGGAAAGTCAACAGCAGAATCAACATTTTCTATGAGATTCATGTACCGGAGAAGATGCTGCCATCACTCTGTGCACTTTTCCAACACGACAATGATCCAAGACATGAATCTAAAGCTAGAAGAAAAACATGGTGATTGAATGGCCAAGTCTGTCTCACGGTCCGAACACAATGCAACACCTGTGGAACAATCGCTCACCATACATCACCCACATCCATTTAGCCAAAAATCTTGTTTCCACAACTCGAGCTGGGTAACAAACAAGTGTATTTTCATCCTGAATTATGCTGATTCATCATATATCTTGGCATGATCCAGTCCTAGCTCCTTTACATCAAGTTTCTTCTTCCTCTCAAAATTAGGAGCTTTAACACAACTGTTTGGTGCCATTCTCTCACATAAATCCACGTATCATGTAGCTACAATAAGCTCTAGACACAAGTTTGCACCCTGGGCTTTGCCAGCATCTTGTCTTGAAATGCTTCACTGCACGTGAAGTGGTTTGTATACTCATCGCCCTTTATGTCCGTCTGACCAATCAGAAACTATAGTTGGGGGGACTAAAGGCATTATGAACAAACTTCATAATCACCTACATACATAAATATTAATTTATAAATATTTTAATTTATAGACTTATTTATGTTTAGGTCAAGGAGCAGTGATTTTTTATTTTATTTTATTTTATTTTTTTTTGGAGCTTCGTTGTGTATTTTTGTGTATCGTTGTGTAAAACATTGTGACTAGAGAGGATTATTTTTTAGGAACAAATTGTAAAACAGCTGGTTGTGGTTCCTGTTTCTACAGGGTTCAGCCGATTCGTACACAAGCAGGCCATCGGACTCCGAGCTGTCAGCAGAGGAGGACCGCGAGGCGTATCGGCGTGAAGCCGAGCGCCAGGCCCAGCTACAGCTTGAAAGAGCCAAGGTTACTCCAGCTTCATTTTTTTTTTTTATCTCGGTGATCAAAAAGTATGGTGGCCAAGATGCGCATTTCCAATCACGTACTGTTATTTCGAATTATTTTACTAGATATAAAGGAATCAAAATATGATTTCCCTGTGTCCAATGCATACACAAGACATAACAGGACAAACAGCAAAGTGCACAGGCATAACAGAAATATATACTGACCACAGTAAGAATATATTTCTTTTACTGGTCCTAAAAACAACCATACCTATATAAATATATCTATATTTATGAAACAAATCTATAAAAATGTACTATTTATTTTTACTTTGACTACAAAGAAAGCATGTGGTTCTAAGGTATTCCTGCAGTGTTTTTTGAAAAAGTAGTTTATTGTGAAAGTACCAGCCAGAGCAAAAACAGTCACTAATAGCAGTAATAAAAGTTAAAATAACTAAATGGCCAAAGTTTGTACTCAAACTTAGATGTTGGCTAGTAGAAATGCTGTTTTATTTTTTAAAAATGACGTTATATAAGAAGTTGTAAAAGCCAAACCCCATGTCTGTATCATTTACCAAAGATGAGATTTCACAAATTATGGTTGCTGGGGTAAATAGGTTGGTTGCTAGGGAGCTGTTTCTTAATCTATTACTGCAATTAACAAGTTTGCCCTATTTATTTTCTTATAAAAAAAAGGATACTAGCTGCAGATCTGTGCATTTTTGTATAGCACAGAGACATTTTTCTGGGGTTCAGTCATACTGTTTTATTTGGGGACGTTCTTTTGTGGAAGGCAGATCCTAGCTTCCAGACATTCTAGGATAGACAGCCTGGTGAATAAAGTGAGTCTGGTAGTGCGGGAACCGAGAAGGGCAGGAGACTGAACAGATTCTGTGCAGGAGTGGTGCACCAATGATCTTCCTAGCTGTATTTACTATGGACTGCAGGGCTCTTTTTTGTAGTCAGTTGCCCCCCCCCCCCCCCTTACACAGTGATGCAGCTGGAAGACATCCTCTTAATGGTTCAACTCATAAATGTGGTCATGATTAGTGGCGAAACACTTTTCGAATGGGAAATCATGGGATTGAGGAAAGTTAATCCTAGCCCTAGCCTTGATTCTTTCAAGTAGTAGTATTCGGATACTTCTCGCCTAATGAAGATTAATTAACAAGATTCAGGGGGAGTTTGTCTTATAAAAAACAAAACCCATAATTTCTTACCAATGATGTAACAAAAGTAGCCAGATCGCTTCAAATAAAAAGCAACTCATCACTACTCCTTACCCAAAGGTAAAGAACCTACCAGCGGTGTTCCTTGTGGTGAACTGAAGAGTAACACCACATTTAGATCACCTACTGTTTATTGCATACTTCAACCTGCCTCTAACAATAGACCCTTTTCTCTGTTAGTCCAAACCAGTAGCGTTCGCAGTGAAAACCAACGTGAACTACTGTGGGGCTCTAGATGAGGACTGTCCTGTTCAGGGCGCAGCCATCAATTTTGAAGCCAAAGACTTTCTGCACATTAAAGAGGTGACCTGCAAGTTTTTGCCTATAATCGCCTCAAAGATAAATGATCAAGGAGCCAAGTGTGTGTTTTTGGTTGTGTTTGCAGAAGTACAATAATGACTGGTGGATTGGCCGACTGGTGAAAGAAGGGGCAGACATCAGCTTTATCCCTAGCCCTCTACGACTGGAGGCGATGCGAATCAGTCAGGAGGAAAAGAAACAACAGAGGTGCACACTAGCAGTTTCCTCTCAAAATGTTGGCTAAATTCAAGTTTAGGAATTTTCCAGCATCACATGACGAACCTGCCTCATTTCTGGTTCATTCAGAAATTCTGCCAGGTCCCCGATGTAATATTATCCATCTGCAATTCCGTGGCAATTAGATGTATGTGTCATCGCCACTAAAATTCACATGTGTGTGACATCACCACTAAGTTTCTGATCAAGTGTCGGGAAGCTAATTGCCCTGTAATTGGGAAAAGATCCCAGGGAAGCTGAAAGACTTAATATAACTGATCTATAATAAAAAAAAAAAAAAGTGTATCTAAAGTGTATTTTAAAAAACAAAAACTTTTTGCATCATCCTGTTTTATTCTGATTGTGAACAGTTGAGCACTTTTGACATGAGTGTCACAGGGAATCTGTTCCCTTCTGTGACAGATGTGGCCAGTCCATTAATTGCAGCTCACTATTATGCATCTGGGAATTGGGAGGGGTGGGCATATAAGGTCATCTGTACATAACTTACCTACCGAACATACTAGCCATATGACTAACTTACCTACTGAACATACTAGAACATACTATGTTTCCCCTATCATTCAATAAGGGGGGCGCCCCACCTCTTTAAGACTGGCAACACCCCCCTGAGAAAAGTTCATTAATTAATTCATTTTCTATATCAGCTTGTTCCCTTTCTGGGTCACGGGTTCTGCTTGCGCCATCTCACATCTAGCACACCTAAGGGGAATATAGATTACTATAATTGACTTTAGGGGATTGTAGGGTAAACCAGAGTACCTGGAACAAACCCACGTAAGCATGACGAGAACACTCCTACAAGGAAGGTTACGGTGAAATGGCCCAGTGCTACCGACTACCCCACAGTGCCGCCCAGAATAGTTCATTTGAATTATTTTGCAGAACATAAAGCACTACCACATGCTTTTCATACTTGGATTAAATGCTCAAACAGCCAGAAACCATGTCACCACTACCCCTCCCCTTCCTGTCCAACACAATGGATTGAACTAATACATTGTGAATACTGAGATTATTTTACAACTGTAACATCTACAACCACCAGAATAATATGTTTGGCAATATTAACATTTTCATTCATGCGTTTATGCAAATTAATTATAATTGCATGGACGGATTAATCAGGTGTTGTGCTCAAACCCACAACCTAGGAACAGGTTATATTATCTACCAAAAAAGTAAACTTTTTCCAGCAATATTAACATTTACCCACATACATTAATTTATTTATTTATGAAAATCGAAGGATTAATCAGGTCTGTTCCAGCTACTTTGCATTGCTTGCACACAGAACCATCCTCTACTGACTGAACAACATGAATTTTGAACTAAATTTTTTAAATTAAAGCTATTGTAGCTCGCGTGAACTCATGTTTCATAGTGTACTGAGCAAATGCAGCAATCAATGTTTAAAAGCTGAGCATGAATCTAATAAAACTGCGATTGAGAATGTATTTGTACCTTCAACCTGAAAAATGGCAATTTGTTCAGTAACCAGCCTCGTTTGTTCAACACAGGAAAAGTGGGAACTCTTCCTCAAGCCTGGGGGATATGGTTTCAGGAGGCTGGAGATCCACACCGCCATCTGCAGGTGAGAGTGAGTATGACAGGGCTAGTGCGCAGGAAGTGATGTGTGATGGGAATGCTGCCTCTCGTGATCTGTAGTTCCCCCGAGGAGCAGTGAGTTTGTTCTTCCGCTGTTTTTGTTCTTGTTCTACAGATTACATTTTTCTACCGTTGCTTAATGTAACAACAGATATTGCCTGTGAAAGTTTGGTGTCCTAAACATATATATAAAATATTAAAAACGTTTATCCCAAATGCTAATTCAGTTGTGTTCTATTTTCAAAAGCAAAACAGAAGCTAAAACAGGTAGGTGTGATGATATGGCTCTGGGATGTTAATTTAGCCTTTTTTATACAAAAAAATGATAATATAGATAATATATCGTCTTTTCTGCTTTTATTTAAAAATGTGTTATGTGAGAAAAGTTTTAGATCTGAATATTTTATCATTTTGGATCCAACTCTTCATTTAAGCAAAAATAGTGTTCACTTTAAAAATGTGACCTCTTGTGGTGGAAACCTACACTTCATGCTTTTTAAAAAAATATATAGTATTATGGAAATATATTTGGCAGGTGTGAAAAAATGAGTGCGTTTTTAATTTGAAATATTTAACACGTTAAAACACAATTACATGCAGATTTTTTTCTGTATGATGTAGATGTTTGCATGAACTGTCACTGGATTATATTGCACATTTTTTCACCACCCGATGTTGTTTTCTTTCTCAAACAGAATGAACAAATTCCTCCTTATGATGTGGTTCCTTCCATGAGGCCAGTGGTTCTTGTTGGGCCCTCGCTGAAGGGATATGAGGTGAGCCTCATACAGCTCTCTGCATTTTTCCATTCAATCGTATTTTTTTCACAAATGCTGTCTGTTCGTAGGTGACTGACATGATGCAGAAAGCCCTGTTTGACTTTCTGAAACATCGTTTTGATGGACGGTAAGTTTTAAAAGGTATATATATATATATGGGTATAGAAATCATGAGATTATCATTTCCCAGAATTGTCTTGACCGGCTACTAACAAGCAAAATTAAAACATGGATGACATCACGTTTGCATTTCCATTTTTTGCAAGAAAAGGTAGAACAAAGTGCTTTTGCTCTCTGTCGACATTTACTACTTTATTGTTTTCTGTGCAGGATTTCTATCACCCGGGTAACTGCTGACCTTTCTTTGGCCAAGAGATCAGTTCTGAATAAGAGACCCATCATGGAGCGGTCAAACACACGGACCAGTTTGGGTGAGAACATCACATTCTCCAGAAAACCCCATTTGGCTCAGAATATGCCAAGCTCCTCCTCCCTTTTCTGCCTTGAACAGAAGAGTAAAGGCATGGTTTGTATTCAAAAGTTCCAGATTTAACCATTTTGTGTAGTTTTCAGCCCCTCGAGGTGATTTTGAGTCTAATTTTTTGAGCCTAGAACTTTTTCTCTGTTTCGTCAAACTGAATGATTTTTGGTGACAAATCTTATTTTTGCACATATTTTATGAAAATGATTTGAAATTTTTAAAAAATTCACAAAATGCACTCTGGATGAATGTATTATCCTTTGTGTTGTTCGTGGCTTTTAACAGCTGTGGCTAATTCTAATCTAATTTTACCTCTGTCCAACTGGAATGACCACTAACGATAATTTGGTGTCGTGGCATTGCAATAAAAAAGGTTCTTCTAATGAACGTCAATGGGGCAATAAATGAGGGGAAAAAAGAAAATCTGGTCTTACACAAAAACCACAAATCCACCAAAGCCAATGTTGTTACTAATGTTTGACACGTCCAACACTGTGATAAAAGGTAAAAATAATCCAGGCCACAATCATTTTTCATATTGAAAATAAGTTTTGTTAGATTTTTTTTCCATCTCAGTGACATCATGTAATATGGGTTAAAATTTTTGAATTAAAAAACAACTAATTAGTAGCTGAGGTAGAAAAGCTGAGGTAGAAAAAGAGATTCATGCAAAAAAATTTGAAAAAAAAGTTTATCTGAGATTTTTACATCAGTTTATTTTAGTGCCTGTTGAAAGCCACAAACATAAAAGTGTAGTGAATTTGAAAAATGCACAAAAGTTAAATATATTTGAGTTAAATATATTGGAAAAGTTGTGGAATTGAGTTAGAGGTGTGCAATTTTCCGTGAAAAAAATTATATCTACATTTACGATGGCAGCAGCCAGGATCAAAACAATATGGTCTCCAAAGTTTCAAATTTAATCGCTTACATTTCTACCAAACTAATCTATTCTAAAAAGAACATTTGGATTTTCAGGATGGAGACTCAAAAGTTAGCAAATGCTAACATTAGTTTGTTGGATTAGTGATGCATTATAAACACGTTACTTAAAATTTTAAAGAGCTGGGTGATTAATCTATAAAATCAAGGGAAAAAAAACATGGAATTTATGTTTAGTATCAATGTTTAAAAAAAAAAAAAAAACTTTTTACTTTGTTAATGCCACTTAATCAGTAATTCATGCGCTGTAATCACAATTACCAAAATCGAAGAATGTCTTCAGACACTAAACAAGTCACAGAACAAGCCACAAGAGGGTGTTTTTTCGGTTTCAGGAAACATAAAACACTTCAATTTTTTAATGTCAAATTTCCCAGCTCTAATATAAACAAAATGAAAGGATAATTTGACGTGGCATTTGCAAGCCAATTTTGGAACTGTAATGTTATTAGGCTGATAATGGTGCATTATTATTTTTTTTAACTAGCTGGGACGAAAAATCTAACAAAAATTAGGGTTTTTGTCATTTAAAAACTTTTATAAAGGACAAATGTACTTACATTTGTGGGTCTCCTTTGTTTGGTAATTCCAAAAAGTTTTGGGACATCCCTTCAACTCATGCAAACACATAAAATGGGGGGTGGGGGGGGGGGGGGCTAATGTAAACTATAAACTTTTTAATTGTGATTTATTTTAGTCATCATACACCATTTGAACTTTTAAAGGAAATAATGAAAGATATTATTTGACTTTTCCTTATTTAATACAGAAAATACAATTTACTACAGAATGGTCGAGATCTATATTATTCAAATCGTATTCTCTGGCTTTTTGTGTCCTCAGCGGAGGTCCAGAGTGAGATCGAGAGAATATTTGAGTTGGCCAAAACGCTTCAACTGGTAGTTCTGGATGCGGACACCATTAACCACCCAGCACAGCTTGCTAAAACCTCACTAGCTCCAATCATAGTCTACGTCAAGGTCACATCTCCAAAGGTACGTTTTGTTAATCAGCTGAGCACCACTTCAAGGATAATGCTGACGACAGTTTTAGAAATATCTAACGGATCAAGGCTGTGCTTGTTCTCTATCTCCCTTTGCTTTGACAGGTCTTACAGCGCTTGATAAAATCCAGGGGTAAATCACAGAGCAAACACCTCAACGTTCAGATGATGGCGGCAGACAAACTTACTCAGTGTCCCCCAGTGAGTACTTTTACACCTGCACACTTACTCTGTAAATCAATATATGGATGGAAACATCCTCGCGATTCATTTCTCCAAAGATAGCTGATTTGTCTGGGATTTCCCAGTTCCAGTGATGCATGATGTGGGATTCGTTTGGGGTTGGAACAAAAATGAAAATAGTCCAGAAGTGACACATTCTCTAAATAATTGACTCAATGCATTTTATAGTTGAGATTAATAGTCAGAAAAAGTAGGCAAGGCCAGTGTTGGCACCCTTGATCTCTGGAAACTGGTTCCATCTGTGAGCCGCGTGGTATCTAAAAGAGTATCTGGGTTGCTGGTTTGGAAACTAATGGGATTATGTACAGGGTTTATGTTAGGCTTTCAAAAGTCTTAAATTCACTGTTTTAAGTCGTAAATAAATATTCAACACACTTCAGATCGAGTGTGCTTGTGACAGATTTCCCAGCATGCACCATGTGAGCAGGCTCCTTTGATTAACAAAGATGGCTGCCATAGCAACCACGAGTAAAGTAATTTTTGTCATTTAAAAAGGTTTTAAAATTATGAAAACAATCGTTTTATGGTAGTTTTCATGTAACAAATGCATACATATGTCTGAAATTACAAAAATAGCTAGTTTTACATGAAAAATTCACCGTTCTTAGCTAAAAGTAACATTTGGATTTGGATTCACTCATTAATTTCTTTATAAAACACAGCATTTTTAAAAGTTTTAAGAAATCCATCGTTTTGTGTTATATTTCATGTCACAGGTATGGAAGCCCATATCTGCCAGGCATAAAGATAAAAAATGTTGACTTAAAAAGTAACAAATTTGAGATACAAAGTCCAAAAATTTGACATTAACAAGTGTGAAACAAAAGTTTTGTATTCAAATTTTGCTATACCAAGCCCTAACCCTATATTAACAATCACTTACTTGGAATGATGCCTGTCTTACTGCTCTGCCTATTCTGGAAAATGTCCTTAAACTGTTATTCTTGCAGTGTTCATGTGCGTATACAATGTTTTAGATGACAGCAGGGCAAAAGTCACATTTTTAATTTTCATCTTAAAATGTTTTCTGTTTATCTGTATTTTTTTTAACTCATATTTTGACTTTTTATACCATTTTTTATAGCTGGTGAAAATGGGCTTCCATACACAAGTGCATATATAGGTCTGAATAAATTATTGGAAATCAACAAAAAAATGAATACTAATAACAATAACAATACATCCTCATGTATGACATACGTTTACATGTTTTTTTTTCACATGTTCACATGTAAAATGTATCATTTATCTACGACTCTGGGTTTTTTTTTAAATCTTTATAATATGTTCATTTTTGTTCACAAGTTCTCAAGCTGCAGGCATTGTTTACATTTTTTAGATAGCTGGATTGAAATATTTCTTTTTTAATGATTTATATTTTATAAATGTTATTGTTAATTTTTAGCAGCTTGTTAGATAAGCATAAGCATGATATATGTCTTACATTTAATTATTAATGGTCTTAAAAAGCCTTAAATTTGACGTGGTGAAACTTAGGTGTTGTTTTGTTTTCACCATGTGTAATATGGAATTGAAGTTGTTGTGGCGTCACAATGTGGGTTTACTGTCTTTTAAAACATTGTTGTTATATGAATTTGCACTGGCCTTGATGTAGTATTAGTGATGTAGATGCTTGCTTTTCCAAATCACATTCTGACGAAAGTCATGTTGCATGTTGTTCCATAGAGCCATTATCCTACCTGTCGCTCAACACTCAACATCTCCCATCACCTGACCATCATCACAAGATATTTGATATAATATCTTCTAATTCCATCCCCTGCATGTCATCTTCTCCTCCACCCTGTCTCCCCATCAGGAGATGTTTGATGTCATTTTGGATGAGAACCAGTTGGAAGACGCCTGTGAGCACCTCGCGGAATACCTGGAGGTCTACTGGCGTGCCACTCATCTCCCAGGCACTGCCCCTCTTAATCCTCTTTTGGAACAAAATTTGATAACCCCACCCTCTGCAATCTCAAGTCTACAGGTGAGGCGGCGCTGTTGGGAAAGGTGGAAATGTTTTACAGATAAACACTGATTTTAAGCCATTTCCCATACTGTTGGCTATTTTGCTGGCTGCGGGTCATGCCAATGGGTCATTGGAGTGATAAGTGGGACCAGCCACATTCTAAACCACTATGATGGATATCTATGACACTAATACACAACCTGTTTTAAAAAAAATAAGAGCTGGTGTGTATTCTGTATAGTATTCCTTCACATTTTCCAATTGAGTTTGTACTGGTTTCCCAAAATAAGTTTTCATTGGTGTGTGTTGGATCTCAGAACCAGCAGCTGTCTCCTGCCGGGGTTCGAGGGGCATTGGAGGAGGAGGAGCAGGGGGAGCAGGACAGCCTCATGCCTTCTGATGAAGCGAGTGACTCCCGGTCACTACGCCATGGTGGCTCCAGCTCCCTGCACCCCCAGGATGATGAGGAAGAAGAGGAGGAGGAAGACGATTATCAACCCCATCGCCACTCCAACCCCTATCGAGATGTGTACCCACCAAACCGAAACCACCCGGGGGGCATCAACAGCGCTAACGGACACGAGTCACAGGACCGACTTCTACAGCAGCGAGACTCGCACGATGGCCACAACCAACGGAACAACCGGCAACGATCCAGAGCCTGGCCCAGAGACAACTACTGAGGAGTGCACTTAATGGGAGCCTGCAACAGGGGGGTTGAATCGGAGGTGCGCAAGTTGTTGACGAAAAGACCCTGTGATTTTTAAAAGACATTTGCTTTTAAAAAACAGGCGGCTTTTCTCCTTTAAGATCAATGCATGCTCATAAGAAAACAATTTGAGATTCCTCTGAAAAACCCCAAGCCCCACTTATAAAGTTGAGCACAGATGGAAAAAGAAAAAGCACTTTGATAGCATGGAATGAAATACATCGTAGCATTTTGTTGCATATTTTGGTAGCGTACTAGTATTACTTTGGTTCAAACCCTCTCCATCTCTGATTAGAGTGAGGTGGAAGTTTTGTAGAGTGATGCATCAGACAAATACCATGAACGTTCTTTTTCCATGGCCATGTTAACAGATGTAGCACACACTGCCGCTTGCAGAAGCACCACATACATGAAAAAAGGATTCAGGGCTATAGAGGAGTAATGGGACAAGTTGGTTTCAGTTGCACAAGAGGTGAATTACATCCTCAGATAGGTAAGAAACCAATAGAGTGTCAAATTATTTAAGTTCCATTGGCTTCGTTTCTCTGGGATACCGGAAATGATTCCATCAAGCAGCAGTTGGTGTCCACATGTTTACCACTTATGATCTTTGGTATCCCTTTGGTTTCTTCACTGAAAGATCAACGTGAGATCTTACTTGAGTTGAAACATTTTCAAATCATCTTTTCTTCGACTCAAGATTGTAAAAAAAAAAGGTTTGAGGTTAGAAACCCCCATTTTTCAGTCAGAGCCAGTCCAGAACGTCCAATTATGTTGTATTTAGATCTTGCATGCACATTAGCCTTGCAGAGTTGCTTTAGAAAACAAAACATTTTAGCCACAAGCTAAATCTTGAATTTGATTAAAGATGGTGCCGATTTAAATATCTTATACACAGGAACTTCAATCTTTCAGATATCTCATCCACTTGACTTTAAAATGGGCATTTGTTTGGCTAGGCAATATTCACATTTGTATATCGCTGTTGATTTACTTGAAAACTTGTTATGCACTATAAGGAAATGTTTAATACAGAAAAAGTTACGTCAACTATAAATGTAGTTTATAGGTCACTAAATAATAAACATAAGTGGAACGATACATAATTCTATTTCAAAATTGTACAAATAAATACGGTTCAATAATGATTCTTTTAAATTTCAAACAATTTTATGACAAAATATTTTCATACCATGTCAAAAATAGACATTAACCCTTACAAGTCTCTGCACGCACCAGTGGAGTAGGAAGGACGTGACCCACCCCTAGTTTAATCTTGATTTCAAACATAATGTTTAGACTTCAAAAATGTTCTGATTTTTTTGGTTTTAAGCAAACATTTTAAGAGTTATAACATAATTTGCAAGGTAATTCAAATTAAATTGTGAGAAAATGCATTCGTCTCATTTTGTAGACCCAAGTGGGTGCCATCTAGTAGTAAAAAGAAGGGATTTATTTTTCAAAAGAAGTGTTTTTCAAAGTTCTGCCATAAAAAGCTTGATGTGTCCGTTACGTTGCTGATGCAGTATAACTACCTTGTGTTTTGTTGCTGTGGTCATTCTCGACTTAACAAGAAGAGTCTGTCACCATGGTAGCAAGAATTTGGTTGTTCTTTAAAGTTCTAAACCTCATATAGAATTGTTTCTGTTTTAGTTCACAATTGGGTTCATAATCCTAATATCCTGCAAGATCCCCGACTTTGTGCAAGTGTACCTGTAAGAACTAAAGTTTTATAGATTTTTCACACCTGCCAAAAACGTTCGCACAGTGCTATACGTTACAATATGATGATAATTAGAAGTAGTAAATACATTGTCATGGTTTAACACAAGTCACAGAAACAAGTTAACTACCCAAGAAGGTTCCAGCGAGCTCTTTGATTTCTCCACTGTAAACTCCAAGGCTCTGTTTGTCAAATGTGTGGGTTTCTGAGATTGTATACTTGTGGTGACGCATTGATTCCTTTAATGATGATTACACTAGCAAAGACCAATGTTTATTACATCCAAACTGAAGGATTTTTCTCCCTTCTATGACTTTCGACATGGGTGTTACCTGTATCAGCTTCAGCTAAGGTTAAACCAGTGTAAACTTATTCAAACTGGCCTTAAAGAGTTCCTCCTGTATATCTTCACCACGGCATGTCTCAAATACTATTATTTAGGGATCATTGCACAACCCTAGAGTAGAAACATCGTTGTTTTGTTGAAATATCTTCAGCTTACCCTTAATAGCACATCAAAGAAAAGAAAGTGTATATAAATAACGAAAGATAATGGTTTTCCCAGATCCGGTATACAACTCTTTAGATCGTTAGATTACTTTATATTTAAGGATCTGAATGTTTACAAATTCACGAGTGCTCTGTCAGAGGTCATTGCTGTGAGCTATCGTACACTAACGTGAAGTCGCATAAAGTTGCAGTACACTCATGTAGCATTGTTTAACTTTTGTCTTTTCCAAGAAAAGTAACTATGACTTAAAGATTTTGGGACTTTACTCACATCTGTATGATTGACCGTTCCACACCAGCAGAGACTGTAGAGTTGAATTACGTCGCTAAAGTGTACACACAAACTTTGATTTTGGCTTGTAAAAGTGCTGTTTCAAAGTATTTTTATAAGCAAAAAGGACTGGTTGCTGAGGTAGAGTTTTTGGTTGTTATGGGAAGCTCATACAAATTTCCCTCTGCATATGTGAGTGATATTAGCCAATCCCAATTTCTATGATTTTTCCGTAGCAAAGATAGTTATATGCCGAATTTGTTGCTATGGTAAACAGTCAGGTTGCTATGGAGGGGTCAGTGATGCAATATAATGTTCTCTTTGTTATATAAACCAACCCCCATGTAATTATCATTTACAACAGCTGAGAAAATTTGGTTGCTAGGGCACAAAATGTCGTTGCTAGGGAGCTATCAGTTGTCAGAAACTTTTGTAATTTTTTGTGGACATAAAAAAATACCCCTGCGATGGACTGGTGACCCATCCAGGTTGTATCTCCACCTCTTGCACGAAGTGAGCTGGAGATAGGCACCTGCTAAAGGGAATAAGCTAGTTGGAACATTGCCCCAATCCTCTATGATGGCTCATCTTGAAGATATTTTCAATGGCCATTATAAGTCAATGGTAAAAACGTAATTCCTTCTAGAGCTTGGGGTTCAAATACTTTTTGCATAGTGGTTGGTATGTTCTTGCACAGACTGAATTTTTGACGAGGTTCTCAGTTTGACCACATGTACAGACAATGGAAAAATTTCCCAGCATTCTCAGCGATTTCCCAAAATTCCTTTAGTAATATTAGTCTGAAAAGACACAGCAACTCAAGTCACACCAGTTTGGCAAAGTTTGGTGGCTATAGCTCAATCAGTTTTTTAGAAGCCCACATTACGACCGGACTAAACATGGCAATCACTTTGCTCAAAGCATAGGCGTTTAAATCTATAGCTGTAGTGATATGTGACATCATCCATATGATTGTGATAAAAAGGCTCAAAGTGGACATAGTTAGTCAACGTTCATCACTACCAGGTAAACATAATCACTTAAAAGTTCACACTGAAAATAACAAACCAGTGAATAAAATTCAACAGTAGTCACTGAAAATTAATTATATGAGTGACATGAAAACCTGTTTTGTAACAGGCTTAAAAGAGTTTTTTTCTCTTGTAAATTTGAGCACTTCAATGGGAATCTGCCTCAAGTGGCCAGTCAGTGAACTGCGGCTTCAGTCACTTTCTACTATGCATCCATAAGGACAGGGGGTGGTTGGTGCTTGGCTTGAAGTCAATTCCAACATAATCTACAATATTTAAAACATGTTGACAACTCTTAAGTACTAGACTGTTTACTGCAATTGAGTTTCGAGGAGCAATGTAGAAGTATGGAATATTTTGGGCCTTTATGTTAAATCTGTTGCAGCTGCTTGCCTTGAAATGTTGATTTTTATTATTTATAAGTTCAATAGTCTGTTTTGTTATAATTGTTGTAGTAGATATTTATTTAATCCCATTTAAAAGTGGGGCGCAATTAAAGAATTGACCTCTCTAATTGGAACACATTGCTCAAGGATCTGTTTGAAACAAATAAATCTGTCCGAAGAGTCCTGCTAATGAGTACATCTATTCAACAACATACCGGTACTTCTTCAACCTGAATAGTGTAAAAAGCCATTAAAACATGATTTTCTGGATAAAACTATGAGTGGTGCACTACTGAGACCATGGGGCATCACTACAAATCTGTAAACTCTTACTATTTGAAATATTATGCATTTAAGGGCAATTTACAATGACAAAAACTATTTGTCAAAAGAGATAGTTATCTGGGAAGAAAACTAAACTTCATAAAAGTGTCTTGTAATAGTTTTGACAGAAGAACAACTGTAGTTTATGAGCCGTAGAAGTCAATTGTCTTGACTAGATGCAAAATATCTGACCATGACCTTCCTCTTTGGGCTTCTATGAGAAGATTTTATTTGGGATTTATGCCAAACGCTCTATTGGTGATTGGGGGGTTTAAGGATAAGTCACATGACGACGGTTTAATGAACACTTGTAAAGACAGCTTTACTTTTAATCTGTATAAACACTCAGCTATGCCCAATCTCTGTTTTTTTTTATCAACATCTAGATTTTAGCAGCAACTTATAAGCTTACAATGCACTTTCTACAATTAAAAATTGTATTTCAGCATATCCAGCATATCCAGTATATCCAGCAAAGATCTGTACTACAGAATACTCTGGGGTGCTGTAAATGTTAGAACATTCTGGAAGGTCCACAAATGCTTTAGAAATATATTATGAATGTCGCTGAACTCACATTTCTTGTTGACATACTCTATGGTGCCCCTTGTGGCACGGAGAGTATAATGGTGAACATAAAATACATTTCCAGACTAATTATCATGTGCTTTTATCAACTATCCACAGAGAGATTTCTAACACAAGAGATTTCCTCGACATGGCCCCTATTCCAGTGTACTGCATCTTTATTCAGTATGACTATGTCTCACTTTAATCTAATGTTCTACTAAAAAAAAAGGAAAAAATTCTGAGCATGACTGAAAAAAAAATGTTCTATGCAAGTGTTGCATGAAATCTGATTGTTTCTTTTGGCTGTTTCTGATCGACTTTTAAGTATTGCATTGAATATTGTTGTATTATTCTATTCGGTAAGGATTTCTTTACTACTGAGCACAGAGAAGGGGTTTCTGACAAGTTCTCTTTCTTGCAAACACTCTCGTGGGTTTCAATAATGCAACTGTTTTAAATTATGTTAATGCCAACCTGTATCACAGCTCATTCTTAGGTCCAACAAAGTATTATTCCAGATTCCAGTTAAGTTATTGGTTTACAGTAAATTTATGTATTGAGTTTATGCAAAATAGACGCCTAATTGTGAGCCGAACTTCCTTTATTGGTTTCTGTATTTTTTTTTATTATTGTGTATGATGCATTCATAAATACTTGTCTTCAAATGACTTGGCTTGTCTTGAAAGAATCACTTAATTTTATTTTTTTTATGGTGTATGTCATGTTCATTAATTTTTATTTCAGAGGCCAGGAGCAGAGATGTAGCAAAGATAGCAGCAGAAACCCCTTAAAGGTTGCCACCCCCACACTATTTGAATTTAGACTTGATATGCAACCAATCATTACCACAGATCACAAATTGTATGAGAAAATTAAAACTGTACAGGTGTTTATCCAGTAATGTGACTCATCGTGTATGAACGACTACCTACTACTGAGGCAAAGAAGAATTTGACCCCCTGATGAGTATAAATAATTGCCTATGAATGATGAAATGCCAACAAAAATGAGAAAATCTGGAAACTAAAAATAAAAAAAAATTCCACAGCTACAGCTAAGTTTACACATTACAAAGAGTTGAGATTAAATGCAGATTGAGAAAACACAAAATTCCAGTCAATCTTCCTTTGTCTGGGGCTCCATGGAAAATCTCACCCAATAGAGTTTCAGGCATCACAAGAACACTTCAAAACTAACTCAAAACGTTACTGCAAGCTCTTTTCAAAGACCTCAAGACAGCTGGGACAGGTCACTAAGAAAACAATTGGTAATGCACTGTCACTTTTGATCAAATGGACCTGTTTGGAATCAACTCAACTCACTAGCTACGCCATCATTAATGGTGGCGGAAACAAGGCTTGAACGCATTGTTCTGCAAAGGGGAGAAAAAAATGCACCACATTAACTGGACGATGGATGGGGCCATGTACTTTTAATTAAATTCACCTCCTTTCCTCAGTCAGGGCATCAAAAATTGAAACTACAGCATGATAGTGATCCAAAACACAGCCAGGACAAATAAAGAGTAGCTCAAAAAGCATCACATCGTTGTCCTTGACATGAAAAAAAACTATTTAGCAGTTTGAAATCTTGGATGAGCATCTCTTTTCCTCAATCAAACGTGTAGCTCAATATGAAGCACGTTATTGTCTAAGAAAACCTGTATAGGAAGTTTTGAGATCTTTGAAATATTGGATTAGCACTGCTTTCCCCAGTCAGAGCATAAAAAATTAGTCATGGATGGGTATTCCAGCATGACAATGATCCAAAACAATAAACGTGCAGCTTATTATTTCCCTAGCCAAAGTTTAACAAGCCACAAGTCAGTCCTCAAACATTAACGACTTAAACAGGATCTGGAAAGCAGAGTGGGATTTGTGAAAACCTGGAGACTGCTACAAGAAACATCGGTCATTGTCAACCAGGATTATGTCATCAAGCAGTAGGTAAAACTCTTTAGTACGATTTCAGTGAGTCACTTCAACATTTGTCAAATGACTCAGCTAAAGGTGAGTTAAAGCTCAGTTCGAAACCAGTTCCCACAATTGGGGCATTTGAGTCTTAATATCTGTCTGTGGGCAAAAATCAGTGTATGATGATCTAAAATAATCCCGTGTTTATGGAAACAAAAACAAATTGAGGACACTACTAGCCAAAGAACCGCTGTATACATGTACAATCTACAGGTGGGGTGTTGAGCTTTAAGGGGTTGGCAAATGTTTTATATGCAATTTTGCTAACTTTTACTACTGAATTGTTTTGTGATTTAGAGACATGTTATGAACTAGTTTAATTGCGTCTAGAACGACACTGACTTCGATCACTTCTGTGTCTATTTAAAAATACTTGGTTTACTGAGGAACCAATTCATCCACTAATTTTAATTGAAACTGCATGAGGTTTGTCACGTGAAGAGAATTTAATTTATTTGTTACATTGTTTACAATGGACCATTAACCCCCCCCTGCCAGAAACTTGGTTCATGTAATGTTTTTCTCTTTGAGCGATATGAAGAAACTCAATTTTACACGGGGTATAATTTGATTTCTGTCTTCAATTCTGTATGCAATACAAACATGGAAAGCAAACGCCTTAGAACATGGACACTTCTTCCTCTGTGTTTTAAAAGAAAAAAAGATATTGCACTATATATTTTTTCGATGTCTGCTTAGTGTAATGCACTAAATGCAATAGATGGAACGACAATTGCAGTGGACATTTAATTGGTCCTGAGGCGTGATGTCTGTATTACTCTCTCTTGTGACTCTTCATCTTTTAGACAACAATGTAATCCTGCCTGATGCTGTACATGCTTTATATTACGAGAAAATTCCACTAGATATAATAAAAATTAAACATTTTATGTACTTTTAAAACGGCATTTCTCATTTATAAATGTTTATTGTTGTGCAATGTGCCAATCGTGTAAAGCGTATACATTCATTCTACACAGACTGACATATTTAAAGTGTTCATGGAATCTTGATGATTACAACTGAAAAGCTAATGATTGAAGACACCTGGTGCCTTTCTCTAATCGGTTAATTAACTCCAAACACCTGCAATGGCCTTACAAAAAACCCTCACGCCTCGGTCACGCTACTCCTTAACAATGCGAATTTCAGTGCATGTGATAACGTACGTTACGTGCATGCCAACAAAACAATTCACTGTACAACTCTGCGCTCTATAATCTACTTTAAAGCAATATTGACATTAGGCCTGGGCGATATGGACCAAAAGTCATATCCCGATATATTTAGGCTGAATATTGATATACGATATATATCCCGATATTTTTATCAAAAAGTGAGAGCAATTGTTTAGTCACAGTCAAACCCAAATATGACATTTCACAAGTAGTTTTATTTAAACTGGCCGGATGAAACAATACTCAGCTGTTCCCTTGTTTTTGGGAATAAAATATAAATATATTTGAATACGCAAATAAAATATAAAAATCTAAAGTTTGTATAATGCTGTACATTCATTAATTATTAAAATATTCAATGCTGTAAGCAACTTAGGCGATTGCATTCTTTTAAACTTTTTAAACAATATTTATAGTTGAACAATGTGTTACAAGTAAATTTGACATCTACGCGGCATATAAGCAAAATAAAAATTAAAACTTTTTCACGAGTAAACATTTTATGTGAACTCTCATTAGCTTAGTCTGTGTAATCACGTGATTGAATGCGCGTTCACGCAAGAGGGGAGTCGGAATCTGCCGGGGAGACGAAATATGGCACAACAACGGTACACCGCGGGAAAATGAAGCTTGAAGGGAGCTTTGTGTCGGGGCTGGAGCTTTTGCGGGTTGCGGTTGGCTTGCAGCTGGGGCCTCGGCAGCGCGCAGTTTCACACACTCTTCATACTGCAGTTTGTGCCACTGTTTTAGATGGTGAAAAAGATTTGTAGTGCTTCCACCCCTGGCTGTAACTTCTTTATGGCACTCCCTACATACGACATGGTTTTGTTTCTCATCAGAAACTTTGAATCCGAACCATCTCCATATTACTGAGCAGCTACTTTTTTGTTTACCAACTAATTTCTCCGCATGCTCAGCAGATGTTGTTGCTTCCTCCATGTTTGTTGAAGAGTGCCGGCGGATTGTCTGCTCCAGAGTCCAGCCCCTCCCCTCTCTGTGCCTGAAACAGGAGGGGCGTGGCCAGGGGCGCGCGAAATAGTGCTGAGAGCTCCGGGTTAAAGCAGTTTGCTGGAGCAAGGCTCACAGCGCAGTTTGAACTACGCAGCCTATATCGATATATGCAATATGGTCAAATTTCATATCTCGTTTAAAAATATATCGATATATTTTTAATATCGATATATCGCCCATATTAGGGGTGTAACGGTACGCTAAAATCGTATTCGGTTCGGTACAGTGTCTTGGAGAGTTCGGTTCGGTTCATTCGGTTCATAGAACTTACATATTCTTTATTTTGAAAAGCTGCCAATACACAATAGAATTCTTGCATAAAATAAATAAAAGTGACACATTTGGGTGATATTTTAAATAAATTGCACTCTTTATTAAGAAAAACACTTTTTTTTTTAATAAAAAGATGAAATACTGCAACTAGTTAGGATAGATTACCTATCCACATTTTCTGAAGAGAGCATAGATCTGGTTATAATATCTCCAGCAGTAGAAAATGTTAGATGTGTTGCCTGCCCGATCTCCGTGGAACAATGTATTTAGTATTTTTCAGGTAAAATGTCCAATTGTTTAGTCTAAGAGAAATTAGTAAATACGTAGATTTGCATAGATCCGTTCTGGCTCTGGATTCCTTATCCCATTTATCTGGGTAATTAGTCTGCTCACCACAATGCTCACATGGTGAAATTACATCTAATCCTACCAATCATTGACTGATGATACAAGCTCTCTTGTTACTACAAAAAAAAGTTCTTCCTTACTCTAAAAGTGTGGCTTCTTGTGAAATATTAGTTTGCCACAAAGAACCAAAAGCCGAAGTGGGTGGCATTTGGTAATCCATAATCCCTGGTTGATGCTCAGTGTGTAACTCTCCACTCAACACAGATTTAAAGATATTCTGAAATGAAGTGGCCAGGTGCTACCCAGTTTACCAAGCCAGGTGCATCCACAGACACACACACACACACTTTCTCTCTCTTGTCCTTGCACAGGACTCTCTATGGCTGCAATGCCTAAAATAGGTCATGACAGGAGCTTCTGGGCTGTAGTGAATATTTGATTGTTAGTCAAGAATGTGAACTTCCATCCTGCAGTGCCAAGAAACATACTGCGGAGATCCCACTACATCCCAACTCCATCTTTTATTTTCATTCACCCACTACATTCACACAACAGTAGTGGTCGTACATCAAGAGTTTAAAACGACTGTGTGCATGATTATTAGTTTTTAGTCATTATACTGAAATGTATTAGTGGTTAATTGATGATGAGTGTAGCAATATTAATTTTTAAAGATCTTGCCATTTAAAGCTCCACAGTATATGTAACCTACAGCAACCTAATGTTACTTTAGCACTTTAGCTTACAGTCCCAGAGTTCCTATGAAAGGTGACATACTCCTGACTGTGTCAGCTCTCAGAGGACACCCACCCTGGATTGATTTCGTGCATCTCCGTCAGATTGGGCTTCCTCACAAATTACTAAATAACATTGAAGGTGTCTCCGTTGTGCTGTGCTGCATTTAATTCAAACCAATGAGAGTTCAACAATTTAGAACTATATTTCTTTATTTCAGTCTGTCCCCCACTGGATGTTTATCAACCATTCTTACATTCAATCTGGTGTATTATTATTATTATTATGTGTAGCTGGTTTGAAACAAGATTTATTTCTATAATGCTGTATAAATAAATATGAAATTGTCTGACTGGGGAGTGGATCCACGAAGCAAGCCCACACTACTATGAATTGTGAACATTTAGTTGTGCTAGTTCTAGGTGTGTAATAATATAATCATGGCACTATGTATTGCAATAAAAAGTTTAAAGGAGCTGCATCTATGAGCTGAAGTGTATTTGCTTCTTGGAGTGATTTTGATTCTAGTCACTTCTGAAACTTCTTTACCTTATCTTCTTACTTTGTGTAATATTTACTAGAAGAAAATTACTCTTTTCTCACATTTTAAACAAGAAAAATTATCAAATTTGCTCTCTCCATCCATTAGAGTAAAAAGATTACTTAATGTAAACATCAACACTGCCTTCTGGTCCAAATCTTATACAAATCAAACTAGATCCTAGCCTTCTTGGTTTTGTGGTCTCAAATGATTTTTTCCAATGATTCGTCTTTATATAAAGTTTCGATAGTTAGTTAGTTAGTTAAAAATAGTGTTGTATAGTATTGTGGTGCAAATCTTATCATGGACATAATATCAAGGAATTTGTCGTATTGTGAGCAGGTATGCACCTCTACTAGTTGCTCAGAGTAAAGATTAGAAATCGCCAGATCATCCTAGATTGGAAAGTCTAGTTGCCACTTCACCAGCATTACTTTGATAATCCTTTTTTTTCTCTTATGACGCAGCCTTAGTTCACCCCAAAATAAAAATGTACCATTTATTTCATCCTTGAGTTGATTGAGAACATCATTCCTGCCACTCCAAAATATGATACTTCTTAAAAAATCCCATTCTTGAGAATGTGTTATCTAATAAATATTAAAATTTTACATGATGTATTTGAGCTTCAGTCTTTCTAAAAGGGAGCGTTTGTGTAGCATAGCATTGCACAGAGTGCTGTTCTAGACTTTTCCTGTGTGAGAAGAGGGGGTTTGATGGCTTCAGCTGATTTTGTCTCTTTCTTGTCTGGCATCAGGTTGCACTGCTGGGGATCGATATCGTGAGTGCGTTCGCAGATCGGATGACGGATCGCTTCAGAGGTTACATTGGCACAGGTAATACTGCTTGTTGCTTCATTAAAGAGAAAATGGCAATAAAGAAGATGATTAAATATTACATTCTGACGATCAGAAGCTCTGCAAATAGTCACAATATCTCAGAGAGGATTAATGTTTGCCAAATGCCAATAATTAATTTTAAAGTGTCTGCTGTAATGTTTCAGGCCAGCCTTCCTTCTTTCAGGTGGTATTTTATTCACTTAATATGGATGGAAGTTTGTTGCAGTTTGTTGCATTGAATGCCATAAAACAAATTGAATACTAATCGAAAATAAATATTTTATTTTTAATTCATATAGGTTTATTTTTTACAGAAATAATGTCAAAACGTAAATGATACCACCAAATGGTCCGATCTCTTGTCACATGTAGTGGATCACAGTGCTTTATTCTCAGCTGTTTAGTCCCACCCTTTCCAGTTGCCAAGGAAACCAGTTGTTGATGGTAACAGAAGCCCCCCGCCCACCCCCAATCATACTCATTCATCAGAAAACATGGAAGGAATAGAGTAAAGAGAAAGGAATGAAATGACCTCACACAGTCTCATTGAGTCTGTCTGGTTTACAGAAAGATGAGCGATTGTCTGTCATCGGTTGGGATTAAATAAATATCTATTTCTAGTTACAGTCTGCACAATGGAACGTTTTAGAGATGGATGTTTTGTATTTAAAAGGTGGTTCTGCAATGTTTACCTTAAACTAAAAGGAGATGTTTGAACTGGTTTAGTATTTGTAAGAGATTTGCACTTTTTAGTTCATGGTTCAAAAGAGAATAAATGGGGGAGGAAAATGTTGACACAAACTGTGTTTTCTGAGCTTTACCTAAAAGTTATATCTATGTATGCTGTACATTATTATATCTATGTAAAGCCATTTTCAGATTAGCTTTGTCATTGCAGTCAAATACAACCCAAAGCTGACCATGAGTCATGCATTAAACCCCTCTTTTTCTCAGTGGTGCCAGCTTTGGTTGACCGTCTGGGAGATGCAAAGGATCAGGTTCGAGACCAGGCACAAGGGCTGATACTGAAGCTTATGGAGCAGACTGCAACACCAATGGTGAGCCAACCATAAAGTCAATTGGTGGTTCTTTTCATTAGCCATTGCCTTCACAATTTAGTGGGTTAAAAGTGCATTTTTAATAGTTACTAGTGTATTATGCAATAAACTGGATTACAATATCCTTTATATTTACACTTTATTTCTCTGTCTGCTACTTTTGGCATGAAGTACATGTGATTTTAATCAATTCCTCATCTTTTCTTCTGTGCCTATGTAGTATGTCTGGGAGAGGCTGTTTCCTGGCTTCAAACATAAAAACTTCCGCAGCCGAGAAGGTCTTTGCTTCTGTCTGGTTGCCACACTAAACGTGTAAGTCCTTCATTCACTCCCATGCATTCATACTGGGAAAAACAAACCCACATGTTCAGTGCAACACTTGTCCAATAGGGGGTGCTGGGATTATTTTTTTGTTACAACATTTTTGGAGTTTGTCGGAGGTGTATTTAGTGGGTAGGTTTGAATCACAAAATGGCAACAGATAATTTTTGGCAACGCTTTGATAATTTTATTCTAGAATTAATTCATTGGTTTTTGTATACTCTAATATAAATTAGATCTGGACAATGGCTGAATAGTTTCCAAAATAGTAAAACACCACTTATTACTCTGGACCGATAATAAAAATGGAGAGTTTCACTCCATTTGAGCTGAGCGAAATACATGCTCCATCTATAGAACCTCGTCTATCACATGCTGTAAACATGCTCAGAGGTAACTCACAGTGAGATAATCCTCTTACCTGCTTGGAATGATACCAAGAAGCTCCGATTGACAACACACTTTCTCATCAAACCATGACATGTATTGCATATGCACACAGTAAGACCCATACTGTTTCTTTCATGTTGTATATTATGTGTTATACATTGTAACATGAACTTAGATTCAATTAGAAAACAAGTTATGCTTTTAGTTGGTTTTCAAAGTAAAGAATAGTGCATCTCGTAATCAGTGCCTTTTCAGTATTATAATCTGGAAGGTTTAACTCAGTTTGCTTTTTTTCCTAAACAATGAGCGTAAGTATACGGGGTCCAAAGATCATTTTTAGTGAGTTGAGAACATTCTTCTAATTTCTGCTTTGTTTATGGTTTCTTTGTCAAACGAGTAAGTGATTCTGAAATTCAAAGATGCCAAATAAAACACAATAATCTAGTTTAACTGAACATTATTAATCTATTGGTTGAAAAGGGGAAAATACAATTACGTACATTCTACAGAAACGGGGGCATATTACGTTGAAGATGCAATTGATTTTAATTCACGCACATCAATGCACACTACAGAGTGGAGTTAATGGATAAAATCTGTTTATTGCCCAGCCCTATTTTGGGCTTTCTTTGCGTTTATTATTGGGAAAGTAGAAGTGATTTAGGAGAGAGAAATGGTCTCTTTGCGCAATGTGTGTCATGCTCACTGTTTTTATACAACAGAAGCACAACTACTTATACATGTTTCTTTGAACAATGGTTATGTCTGCATTTGTTGCATAAATGGAAAATGCAAAAATTAAAATTAAGAATACACATGATGTCCTTTCTCTATTGCTCTACTCTATGAAAATATGTGCTGCTGCTGACATCTCTCTGTCCATCAGGTATGGTGCTCAACCATTGAGTTTGAGTAAGTTTGTTCCACATCTCTGCTCACTCTCAGGAGACCAAAATCCCCAGGTATGAATCCAAGTGTCTGTATGAAAGTAATGCTTGGAATGTGTGTGAAAAAGTAGCTTAAAGCTCTCTCCGTTCATGTCCTTTGAGGGAGAGAGAGAGAGAGTTGAATGGTGACGTGAATAAACCAAATTTATAATTCAGGCTACGTGAGTTGTTGTACAAGAAACACATTTTTGGAGAACATTTTTATCCTTCTACAATCTATGTTGGTTAAAATGTTGTGGTACTCAGTGATCATATTTGCATGCTTTCAAATAATCCCTTTGTTACTGGATTTACGGTTTACTCAGATCACATTGAATTAATCTGATTCAAACTTAACTAATTAGATTGAGTTCAACCACTCTGCACATGGCATCTTTTGCAAGCCACTGGGTCACAATAGAACAGGGGGTCAGCCAAGATGACCCTAATTATTAGTATATGGCTAAAATGTCAATATTGAGGGAGTCAATTGATTTCAGTTGTGCAAAACTAAATGGAACACATTTTCCTGAAGTTTCCGATCCTTTTTTTATGAGTAAAGGCTTCAAATATTTCACTTTATGTGAAATACAAGCACAAGTATCACTTTTTGAATCACTTTTGAATCCATATATTGATTAAATAAATGCTCAGTGGATGCATTGGAAATCAATTTCTGCGCTCACTTGCCAGAGGTTCTTTTGAAAATGTTCAGAATTTCATGCACTGGGTGCTGTTCGTTTAACAGACAGAGTTGACTCGCAGATGTTTATTTGAGTTTCTAGGTTGAGTTTGTTTTGTGTGCTCTGCAGGTACGAGAGGCTGCCATCGCGTCCCTGGTGGAGGTGTATCGGCATGTTGGAGAGCGAGTGAGGGCAGACCTCAACAAAAGAGACCTACCTCCAGCACGGTGAGTGTTCAGATGATGTTCTGTTTTGTCAGCAAGCGTTTTAAACCCAATGCGTAACAGATTTGTTGTGTTTGGAGTGATTTGTAATGAACATATGTAGAGGAATCTATATGTTACCTTTGCACTGGGTTTTCCTTCTGATGTAATCTGTGTTCTTCTCCTTCTGGTGTAAGATCCTTTAGGCTGAACAAACACTAACTAGGGCAGCTTGAACAAGTCACCAGTAGATGATGCTGAATCCACAGTATTGAGTTTTGTCTGCATAACATGGATGTATAGAGTTCTAGTTCTCTCACAATTCATTCCTATGCAAGCGTAGCTACAGAGTTTGTAATTACAAGTGTGTGCTTAGCTTATTTTTATGTTTTAGTGGAGGAATGAATCAGATTTTCTGGTTGTAAAGTGCTTTTTATTTATGTAATGTTATTCTCTGATTTTACTTTTACTGAAGTCGAAACTTTTTAGTTACAAAAACAGTGGAAATGTTTTATTCATGTTAGAAATTCATTTCCATACAACTGAAGCATGTGTGTGTTTTCTCACATCATTTTACACAAACTGTTTAGTTTGCCACAGGGTTTATTCTGAGAGAGGGCTCTGTAATGACCATTTTTAACCTAGTTTCAGCTTCAGAGCAAGTGAGTGCATTTCTTTGTTTTTTAATACATGTTTTTTTTTTCAATCATTAACAAATGGATCACATGATTCAAACCTTCCAAGTTTATTCAGATATTGTGGTTTGTCTTTAATACATTTCTTTTAATGTGCTTCCTTTTATGTATACTCAGCATTTTGTTAAGGTTTTGAAAGACACCAGATTTTGCAAAATTTCCTATTTGCCTTTTTTTTTTTTTTTTTTTTAAACAATTTTTGGAATAGTTGTTCCATCCTCTTCTTCATGCAGCTGTTCTGTAAAGAGCTGCTATATTTGTCTCTTACACATTTCCCTTTGGATCTTTTAATGATATGATCTGATGTGACTCCCCACTCCAACACAAAAATAATCTTTCCGATGTCTCGTCTGTGCAAGAATCATTTGAGCAAGAGGGGGCATGCACTCTGTTGAGATGGAATCGGTTTGAAAGTACTGAGCCTTGAGCCGTCAGTCAAAACAGGAAGGAAGGAGAGCGGGAGGGCGGCAATGAGGAGACGGGGTAATTTTACCGTCCCTTGAGCCTTGTGTGTGTGTGTATGCGTGTGTGTGTATGTGTGTGTGTGTGTGTGTCCATAGTCGAAGGGGGAGGGATGAAGCACCAGTGCTTTAGCTCCACCCACTGAAGTGTGTTCCAGACGAGAGGTTATGTAAAGGGGAATACAATCTTTGTGCTGTCTCTCACACACAAATACACACAGGAATAGAGTTTTCCAAGCTTCTGCAACACAAATGAAAGGCAGCATGTCTGAGCAGGTGGGTGGGACCTTGCATGCTGCTCCTTTTATCGGTCATCGGTTTCTCGCATGTTGTTTTTTTTTTGCATGCTCCCTTTCTCTTTGTTTGTACTCAGTGGCTACATTTTTGGATGGAAAGGGAGAATGCTTAAATTTGTTGAAGTATCTGTTATGCAGCTTCTCATCAATGTCCGTTTAAAACATCTTTATTCAATGCATGTGCATCACGGCGACCTTAGCAGTGACAGGACTCGCGTGCTTGCTTGTTTACTCTCAGGGAAGCGTTAAGAGTCGGTTTTGACATGTGGGACCATTTGATTTGCTCATCGTCGGTCTGGTGAAGGACAGTAATTGTGCTGCAGTGCCTTGTTAATTGTTTTCTGGGCTGGAAATAGCCTTGTTGTGTTTGCCAGGGACTACAAGACTAGTAATTAAAGGAGGTCTTGAAAGTGCGCACTGCAGATATTGTGATTGTGTGGTGTTTCTGGCTCTGGTTATTGCTCTTTTTGCATCTAGAACTAAATATTAATTTATAAATGAATAGACACAATATGAATTTGACAGACATTTCTTTTTGTTGCCATTTCTTCCTTCATTTATGAACAGATCATATTTGGATCCATGTTTCAATCACTTGGTGAACACTGGTCACTACACCGTGTGGACAAAATCTCACCAAAATAACCACCCAAAAGTATAACTTAAACATTTGAAGAGTAGTTTTCACTGCTGTAGAGACAACTTGATTACCTTTTCTGTTTACTGAACTTTTGGACAATCAATGTGGTTTTTGGAAAATAACACAGAAGTCAAAAATATTTCTTAAAAATAATGTACCGTGTATTAGGGCAGCTCGATTATGAGAAAAAAAAAAACATAAAAATTATTTGGGCCATTATTGAAATCCCTGTACACGATTACTCATTGGCTTTGGAAATGCATTTATTAAACAGTGACTTAGACTGTGACTTCCCGTTAAAACAGGTTAAGACAAGGACTTAAAATAGCCTTAATGAGTTGGCTCAATTATTTAAAAGAGATCAGATACTATGCTCATCTTTTTATTGATAGTTTGAAGGGGCAAAAGTGCAGTGTGTGTACATCAGAATGATATGGCAGCCCTAAAGGGTCACAACAGCCAACGTGGGGCAATATAACCCCAATTTATTTATTTATTTATCGAATATAACCTTTTTATGATCGCTGAGACTCAAAATTGAAGTAGAAAATGTGATTAATTGCACAGCCCTACCATATGTTGTTTTATCATCCACCTATCAGCAAAGGGTTACACTTTGAAAACGCCACATGTCTACAATAGGCTTAAACACCGTTCCCACCTTTTCTTTTTGTTGCGTGGCCTCTCTATCAAGCCATATATGCTGGCATGGTTTACTTGCTGTGCTCTGAATGGTAAACTGCTCATTATGGTTAAGGTACGAGTACAGATCATTGATGGTCCACTGGGTTTGCTAATGTCCATAGTCAACATGAACTTTTGAGGGCACTTTATGCTTTCTTCTGCTGATGAGCTTTATAGAGGAGCGGTTTCTATTTTCCAGCAGGATCTGGTCTTGCATTCTTTGCCAAAGGTACCAAATGTTTGTTCTGTAACTGTATGGCTGGGTTTCAACCTAATTGTGACATTGTTGATCTGACTAATCCTACAAAATTTCAGTGCAAGTGTACAAGAATTGAGGCCGGTTTGTGATTTGATTTAGATTGTTTCTTTGTTCGTTCACTTTGCATTTAGTAAATTTACAAAAGTATAAACTGGCAAATTTTCAGCAGTAGTTTATAGTCTTTTTGTCATAAAAATGTCACAGTGATGTGTAAAAAAAAAAACAAGCTCAAATTGTTTTTTTTTTGTGTGTGTTTTTCAGGTTACAGGGCATCCTGAGCCGTTTTGATGAAGTGCTGAATTCAGGGAACATGGCTCTCAGCCTGAGTCAAGGTAACTTAGCTTTAGCATGTTTGCTAACTAGCTAAATCCAATGTACAGTTCTCCTCTCCATTGGAATCAGTTACAACGCTAATATTAGTCTTTCAACAACAGTGAACATAAGCCTGTGACATCTGAGCTGCACTCATCTCAATGCTAATCCACATGGGTTTCATTAGCATTAATATTACCAGGGGGTTTACATCAGCATAAGGTGATTGGCTCAGTTGAAATGCAGGATTTCAGCATCTAAAAACAGGATCTGGTGTCAGACCTGCACAGCATTGGAAATCTCCATGATACTTTTGGCATATATCATCTGGGCAGATCACACTGTGCTGCTGCTCAAATTTACTTGTGCTGTGGTATTGCATTTCATTAAGTGACTTGGCTGATGTGGTTAAGAAAGTTTTCAATAGGAAGGAGATTGTTCATGGACCCAGTGTCTTCATTGGTCATCTTTAAATTCAGCTAAAGTAAAGTAGGTGACCTTCAAAAGGCTTTTTTAATCCTTTACAATGGTTCTGGCACTGGAGCCACTGTGATGAGGAAAGGGTTAGAGAGAGAGCCAAGAGCTGTGCCTGTCACAGCATTACTCTGACACAGCGTGACAGAAAGAGAGAGCGAGGGAGAGAAGGACGAGAGAAGGAGAGAGTAAAAGAACTGCCTCTTCTCTGGAGCATTTTAGCCATGTCTGTGGGAGACGATGGAGATGGTGAGTGCTTCTATATTGGTATGTTAATGTATGTGTTGTGTGGCGTTTATTTTTTAATTTAGTAAAATGTGGACTATATGAGTAGCCTTTTGGGAAGATGCCTTTCTCTTAGTTTTTAACAAGTGTTTATGCATTTGATTTATTACAATTTTTCTCTGTGATACAGCTGATTTTAGTTTGTGCATCAGTGGGCTTTGTCCTTTGGGAAGCGAAGTGTGACCCGGTTTCTAGGGCATTTTGTTTTCCCAGCTACCCATTATTGCCTCTTCAGTTCTTGTCCTGGAGGTTCAAGGTCCGTTGACAGTAAATGAAGCATTAGGGCTTTCAAGAATGTAACTTTGAGGTTTTGTTTCAGTGGATTTTTTTTAAAAGAGCTGTATGTTTGAGAGGGGACATGCTTATTTTTGTAATCCTGATAACCTGATTAAATAGCCAGTTCAATGTCCAGAGGGGAATCAACCCTAACCCAAACAGAGAATACCATGTAGGCTGTGTAAAGTGTGTTTCCAGGTCATTTTTAGGAAGAAACATGTCACTGTAACAATTCATTTTTTTTTTTTTAATTAAACAATTTTTTTTTAAAATTGTTTATGCAAGTTCGGGGATGTTGGAATTATTGTGTTATGTAATGAAAAGATTAGTAAATAATAAAAAGCTGGGGTTGTAGTAAAAAAAAATGTCAAGCACAGCCACAAAAAAGAATTTTATCGGTATTTTATTAGAACAAATTGTAACATGGTAAAAGAAAACAAAAAAAATGCAAAGCCCTATTTGGCATTTGAAATTATACAACAATCCTTCTTTTACTTCTTTTACTTTAAATCTGATGCAAATTTAAACCCCAGACATGAGATTCAGAGCGAATTGCTATTAACTCAAAGAGGAAATAATTTTAGTCAGTTTGGAGATTTTCATGTTCAAACAAGATTTGTTTGAGGCATTATATTGAAGCTATGGGACCGCTTCAGACTTGTGCTGGTGAGAAATGAATCACAAACACCATATCAACTTAATCAAGTCGATATAAAACTCAGCGTAGCCATTAAGATGATGTAGAATAATGTGCACTTTTTGTGATAGTCAATTTAATTTTACTTTACCATGTGAATTAATTTTTTGCCCAACTATAGTTCAAACCAATGTTATTCAGCCTTTTTTTAAAACCCCAATCCTGCTGATTCGTGCAGCACCTGTTGTCATGGCAACAGCCTTTCAGATCTTCCAGTGCCCCTCTCTCACTAACTGTCCTTGCCTTTACTCTACTTTCCCATTTTCCCTCTGGTTTCTCTCTCGTGCTTCCTGTTGCTGTTTTGTTCATTTTGGCCAGGTTCGGTCTCTCTCTCTACTGTTGTCATTGGCTCGTCCTTGTTGGATTGTTGTTCACGCCCACCGTTCTGAACAAAGGGTGGGTTATGCTTGTGCGCTAATAATGCTAAACACATCGGCTGGCACACAGAGCCCTTTCAGCCCCAGCAGTGGGGTCAGCATCCGTAATGTGGTTGTGCAGTCAGCTCTTGGCTCTTACATGCTCTCTCTCTCTCTCTTTTTTTTCTCTGGCACTCTTTCGCTCTCTTTCACTTCCAAAGAAAGGCTTTGTCTCCTCTCAAGGGGTGTGGTTTACAAAGTGATGTATTTATTAATATTATTTATGCTTGACATCTGAACTGTGAACATGCAGCTCTGTGATGCTAATTAGCCTAGCACTCAGACGAGCCACTTTGACATGCAGGGAACATCCTCAGCTCTTTAAGCTCACTGGCTGGTAAAGGATGATGTCATAACTCTTTTGATTGGCTCCTCGCATGGTGGGAAGGAGGGTGAGGGGGTTGGATGGAAAGCAAAGTGCTAGGGAGGAGGAGGCGGCGAGGGGGGATGGAGTGAGAGGGTGATTGAGGGAGAAGATGCCGAACAGATTTCAGGTGGTGGTTTTTGGGAACTGTGCTGTGAGACGTGCCGATGCGCTGGGGGGAAATTTTGTTGCTGTGAGAACCACAGTCAAGTGAACAGTGGATTGGGTGTTGCCTTGGAGACGACAGAGAGAGAGCCACGCCCGTGTTCAGGCATGAGGCGCCTCATCTGCAAACGTATCTGTGACTGTGAGTGTCTCAAAAGAACCCTGATGGATGGTATAGGGTAAAAAAGGGTGGTGTTTAACAGTGGTTGGATTAAATGGGAGCTTATGTTTGGTTTCGCAGCTGGTTCTTGCTTGTGTGTGGGTGGCTTTGGGTCGTATTAGCATTGCTTTGTGATTGAGTGCAAGGGATTAATTTTACTAATAATTCCTGTTTTTGGTGTCCACTCATCAACGGGCCTCTTGGTTGGTTATTGATTTCATGAGCTGATTGTGTGGTGGAAATGAAACCAGAGCTGGACCGTTCATTCTGAGTGATCTAATTCACAGAGCTATTGGGCTTCAGGGTTCAGTGGGTTTGAAGTTATTGACACATTAAAGAGATGCTTCATCTTACATTTAATTCAATTTTTCTCCTTACTCCACTTGTTTACAGATTATTTGTGTTGACTTTCCTACAGTTAAAACCAGAGGATTCACAGACTCTCTTTTTTTCACTCACATTGTCAGCCAATCAGCTTTCTCCAAGTGAACATTGGTTGGTTCTTGGTTGAATAAGTTATATAGAGTTAAACAATCCCCTGTTACAGGAAATAGCAGATATGTGTATGTTTTCACGGTTCCTTTTTACATAATTGTCCTCTTATGTATTTAATGGACTCAAATGGCTATAGGATCAGTACAGTTGGAGCAAACACAACTGTGGGGGATTGGGATTTTGCAATATGTCGAAGATGAGGCTTATGGAGTTTGATCTGGATCTGTTGTCTAGAGATACTGATTCCTGATACTGAATCTTCCTTCTCTCAGATCGGAGTTTTGATGATGACGACTCTGTGGATGGAAGCAGGCCGTCATCAGCCCAAGCTGCGTTCAAAGTGCCCAAAGTCCCTAAGAAACCCGCAGATGCTGCCAGCAGTGCCAGAAGACCCAGTGCTACTGGAGCAGCCAAAACTGGTGAGACCACAATGTTTTAAAAGTTTTTTTTTTTGCGGAAATCAAAGAAAATACACGTTGCATAGGCCAATGATAGCGCAGTGAATGTTTTAAATTGATTTAATCATGTTCAATGAAAATCCTTTAAAGTAAATTCAATCTGTTTATCTTTCTTAAAACATATTTAATGAAATACTAAACAAACAATCCCAAATATATACTTAAATGTTAGATTTTATACGCAACCATTCATTGTTGTTTTTGCACTTTGTGGCTTGTTTTTTTTTTAAATCCATTGAAAAGAATCCAGTATTCTTTTCATGTTTTGTAATTTATTAGCTTCAGTTTTTCAAAAGTCAACATTTTTCTCTACTTTTCTCACTTTCTTCGTTTATGAAACATCAAAAGCACCAGATCAATTAACGGTAGGAAGTAATAAAACTGATAAATCATCAACGAGATGATCCCTTCTCATAAATAATGACATTGGACGACAAATTTGAACTGTGGAACAGCGAAATTCTAAAATAGATTGTTCCTTGTTTTTTCCTTTTAGCTTCTTTAAATTTTTAGCAAAACAATAATAGATTTGATGTCTGACTCCATATCTTTGTTCATCAGGTTGACTAGTTTAAAAGGTCTTCTTTCCAATGCAGGAAACATTAATTTCTGACAACCAATGAATGAATAGAAAAAATGCTTCTGATAAATGCAGTATGTTTCAGTGCTTGTATGATTTACTCGTAACATTTACATTTTCTTTTGCAATTTTGGTAGCTGAAGAAATATAAGTTCAGTCTATGAAATTCAAGCCGTCACATCTTTTGCTGTACTTACCAGAGGATTTAAATCCATACGTTTCTTAGAAACCGTTTCAGTCCAGAAACAGTTGAGGATGGATTTTTGTTTCTGCTGCGCATCACATTGCACGTTCAGCCTCAAAATGATTGACCCAGAATGCTTTGAAACGTGTTTTCCTGCCCATGGATTGACAGCTCGGTGATTTTTATTGCTTTCCTGCCCTCTGTGTGAGTGTTCTCATAGGCCACACCCCCTCAGGGCATCATTATTGATCATTCACTTTCAGTCAGACAGGAAGACAGACAGGAAGTCCATTAAATGGCAAGCTGTTAATGTGTTTGAATGAGTTCCGAATGAATGACCATTTAAATGGGTTAAAAATTGCTATTTCACTAAAATTGATACGAAATAATTGTATGCATATGTATGAATGTCTGTACGAATATGCGTAAAACCATCCTCTAAACACGTAGTTGTACTGGTGCCAATCCCAAACTTTAAATGATTTAAAATGCTTATTTATCTGATTTATATATGATCAATGTTGAAAGTGTTTTTGGCATTTCTAAATGATCACACGCACAGAGAATGTTGCATACATTAGGAGGTATCAGAGTGTTTCAGGAGTTTGCCATAGCTTTTAAAGCAAATATAGACACACAAATGGAGGTAAAACTATTATTACTACCAATAATATAAAGATCTTTACTATTTTAACATCTTTGTTTAATGAGCATACTTTTATTAGATGGCAGCTGTCTGTCATGAAGTCACATACTCCATTAACTGAGCATCCTCCCTTTTGTTTCATTGGTAACCATGGAAACACCATTTCACGTCATATTTTAAGAGTAGTGTAGTGGCTGCTGCTGTTCTTTCGTTGCTTCCTGGTGTGAAGGAGCCTAAAATTGTTGCACGAATAGCGTTGTACATAACTTGAATAACTTGTAAACTCAGAATTGATTGTGTGTGTGTTGCAGTAGGCTCTAAGGAAGGAGCAGGAGCTGTGGATGAGGAGGATTTCATCAGATCATTCACAGATGTGCCCACAGTGCAGGTGAGGCACATTCACACATGCTCACTCTAGCAAACAAATGATCCCTCAGAACTTAGTTACAAATCTCTGTCTTTAGATCTACTCCACACGTGATTTGGAGGACAATTTGAACAAGATCCGGGAGGTTCTTTCAGATGATAAGCATGACTGGGACCATAGAGCAAATGCGGTGAGAACTGCTTGATTTCTGTCATATTTATAGTCATTTTTATGTATAGTCAATTTACTGACTGCATACACAAGACTGCATACACTTCAGCTGCTCGCACCCTGCTAGCATGGTACATGGTAACACCAACAAATCTCTAATAATCCTGAAGAAGATGGATTACAGTAGCATTTATAGTCTTTAGCTTCAACATTACAGGCTTCTGTACTATCTACTAGTTCAAATTTCTCTTTTTTTCTGTCTCTAATTTGATGTTCAACACACGTTCGCTGTGTCTCATCAATATATTGTTGCACGTTAAACTAAACATTTCTCCACTGTTTAGTAAGTTTATCAAACAGGCCACTAAACTATAGATTAAAAATATTTGGGATAATCTAAACATCAATAAAAGTTCTATGTGTTGTCCTCAATGAGATTTAATTATAAAGTTGTAGCTTACCAAATTAGCATATACATTTGTAGGGCCATCCTAATAATTCCATGCGATCACCATTGAAATTACTGTTATTTTTAATAATTTTATTTGTAAAGCTGCAGATTCTTGTGGTTTTCTGCCATTGTTTCTTTTCTCCTTTAAAATCCAATGCTGGATGTTGGTTATTTTGCTGGTTGGAAACTTTTTACATCATTCAAACTCCGTTGAAAGGGTTAATGATCAGTCTGCCTTTCACAAATCTGGAAATTGAATTTTTAATTACCGACTGTTTTTCCAGTTTATTTGTTCTAGACCTCTATAAGATTTGAAACCTTTATTTTTGTGTTTACATTTAAGTTAAAAAAACTCTTTAATGTTAATGGATTCATACCCAAACGAATCAGAATTGAATCGGTTCAGAGCAATGACATCCATTTGTTTGTGTCCCATCTCAGCTGAAGAAGATCCGCTCTCTGCTGGTGGCCGGAGCTGCAGACTATGATTGTTTCTATCAGCATTTGCGTCTGCTGGATGGAGCGTTTAAGCTTTCGGCCAAAGACCTGCGCTCCCAGGTGGTGCGCGAGGCCTGCATCACTGTGGCGTGAGTGACTACGAGAACTCCTAAATTCTTAAACCAGTTTAGTTGTTAAGGATATGGATTTGGATCAGTATGCATTCGGTGAATTTTAATCTATACACAAAAGTGTTATTGCTTGATGGTTCTATAGTAATATCATGTTACCGTTTACGTCTGTTCCAGGCACCTTTCAACATTAATAGGAAACAAGTTTGATCATGGAGCAGAGGCCATCGTCCCCGTCCTGTTCAATCTTATCCCTAATTGTGCCAAAGTGATGGCCACCTCTGGTACCGCAGCCATTCGAATCATCATACGGGTGAGGAGGAACAAAGTCCTTTGAGAGTTTCAGTCTGATGCGTCCGAGTTTTTGGATGCTAACTGTGTTTGTGTTTCCAGCACACTCACGTCCCTCGTCTAATTCCACTCATAACCAGCAACTGCACATCCAAGTCTGTGGCCGTCCGGAGGTGAGCCTCTAAATCCGTTTACCTTAACCTGTTTCCATAATTTACTCTATTATCATTATTCCAGTAAATGCTGTATAATTCCAATTGCTTTTAAGTTGTCCTGTGTGTGTCTAATCTGTAGAAATGAAATGAAAGTGACGTTAGGACCAAGTATGGAGTGACTCATACAAGGAATTTGTGCTCTGCATTTAACCCATCCAAGTGCACACACACAGCAGTGAATAAACACACCTTGAACACACACCGGGAGCAGTGGGCAGCCATGGGGAGCTGTGTTAACTGGTGACTTGTTCAAGGTCACCACAGTAATGGTTGTCTCAGGAGGGAGAGAGTTTCAACACTCATTCGACTCCCAGTGGAGCTGGGGATCGAACCAGCGACCTTTTGACCTCCAGTCAATCACCTGATCAACTAGGCCTATAACTATTAAATAAAATGCATATTTAATAGTTATAAATTTGAAAACACCAACATACATTCTCACTCAACATTATTCTTATATGAATTATTCCACAAAAAATCAACTTGTTTATGTATTTATTAAATAAAATATAGATTTTTTTTTTATAAACACTCTAAGATCATCTTTTTTCTGTATTTCAGACGCTGCTATGAGTTCTTGGATCT
Source organism: Danionella cerebrum (assembly GCA_007224835.1). Lineage (NCBI taxonomy): Eukaryota > Metazoa > Chordata > Actinopteri > Cypriniformes > Danionidae > Danionella > Danionella cerebrum. The sequence continues at coordinate 780,929 of SRMA01027015.1, forward strand.
TCTGCTGCAGGAATGGCAGACTCACTCTCTAGAGAGGTGGTTAAAAAGAGTTTTTATTTTTTTTTATTTATTGATTCATTGCATTTAATAAAATCTATTATATTTTCTCTGGGTTCCTTAAATATTTGCTTGTTTCACCAAAGACTAATGGCTACTTCATCTGTAAATATATTGTGATTTAAAGTAAGTTTCTTTTATCTTTGAAAAGGAGACAGTGATGCATGTGTTCTTGTTTTGTTTTCAGGCACGCTGCAGTGTTAGTAGATAGTATTAAAAAGGGAATCAGAGATGCAGACTCCGAGGCTCGAGTGGAGGCCAGAAAGTGAGCCCCCTCCTCTTTATTTTACTTTATTTTATTGTTTCCACTTGCTTTTACCTCTCTCATGTGGCTTTCTCTTTTGCAGGGCATACTGGGGTTTGCGGGCTCATTTCCCTGGGGAGGCGGAGTCTCTGTATAATTCGTTAGAATCGTCCTATCAGAGAACTCTTCAGTCGTGTTTGAAAAGCTCGGGCAGCGTGGCATCCCTACCTCAGTCAGATCGCTCATCCTCGAGCTCGCAGGAAAGCCTTAAGTAAGAATATCTTCAATGCAAATGTATTAACAGGTGAAATATTGCTGTGAGATGAAGCGTATGTTGTTTTTCCGTTATAGTCGCCCGCTGTCGAAGTGGCCAGCTGCTCCCGGCAGAGGTGAGATCCTCAATGTCTGTTTTTTTTTTTATTTCTATAATCAAAATACTAAGAATTTAAGGAAAACACGGGGAAAAGGACTATTCACTGTCTTTTATGTCTAAACACACAGTTAAAAATTATAATATATAAAATAATGTGCAATTTCATATTTAAATGTGCTTTTGTTTGATTTCACAGCAAGGTCATCATTTTAAAAGAGGGAAAATGCACATTTTATCCATAAAAATCTAACTACTTAGATATTTTAATTTTAACAAATATAAAAAAAATCTAATAATGTAAAGTGACGAAGAGGTTACGGTTGAAGCTCAATAACTTTACAGATATGGATCTTAACTATCGTGATGTTGTGACTATAAATATACTAATACTTGTTATACTAATATCACTGGCACGTCACCTTGCTCCAGTCCAAAGCAGTGTCAATCAGGGTGCGGATTGCCTGTCAATCTTTGGTGATTAAGTGTCTGGCACACAAGTTGGTATATCATTACATTATGTATCATTTGAATTGTTACCACTATCATTTCAAGCTAAATGCTACCAAATGCACTCAAGCTAAAAAAAAAAAAGAGAGACACACTTTGAATTTTATCTCTTTCATTTTAGTGCCTGCAGGTTCAAAATCTTCCGGCTCCCCAGGTTCTCTGCAACGCTCCCGAAGTGATGTGGATGTGAATGCTGCCGCTGGTGCCAAAACCAGACATGCACAGGCTGGAGGGGCAGGCAGGGTCCCCACAGGCCTTGCCCCAGGGTCTTATGCTTCCCTAGGTAAGAACGTCTCAGTTGGGTTTAATGCAGCTGTTTTAATTTATTTTAAAGGCCTGGTGTACTTTGAGATATCGAAATGTGTTATTTGCTGCATTATTTTCCCAGATTACAGGCACTGTGGAGTCTCACAGGATTAAGATCACAGAGCATCTCTTTAATTAGTGCAAATCACACAAGTTACTGGTTTAAGGCTCATCCAGTGCAACTATACATATTCAGAGATCTTTTCATGGTGTTAGCTTAGGTTTAAGATAGGACTGGCAACTGCGCATGAATGCATTTTTATCAGAAAGTTCACCAAAGAATGAAATCGGTGTCTTCACACTATTAGATAGAGAAGAAGGAAGTTAAACATTGATGTTTGAAATGTTTCAGGATAAAGACTCCAAATATAGAATATTTCTACCTGGGAACCACCGTCCTGACGGTTATGCCTTGTTTGTCATGAGCTCACACACAAGTCGTCGTTTAATTTAGTTTTTATCCAGTTCATTCATTCTTTTAATGACGTATGAAGATACTCGAGTGTCTGCCTGTGAATCTGGTTGCATGTTTGTCTGTTTGCGTCTGGTTCTAACTGGTTTGCTGTGCTCCTCTCTCTTCTCTGGCTTAAGATGATGCCCCTGTAAAGGATGGTAAGATCATCTGCCACTTGCTCATCCATTCTTCTTCTTTTCCTGTTCTTCCCCTCTTTCTATCTTTCCTGCTAATGTAGCGCTTGCTTTCCCGTGTGTGTCTGAATCACTGATCTGGGCTCAGCTGAGTTCAAGTTTTTCCTTTTTGTTGAAATCATTTCGACACTTTTTAGGTTTGATGGGATTACTAACCAAATGCTGTCATTAAAACGTAGAGGAATTGGACAAGCTGGAGACTCTTCAGTCATTGATTTGCATAGCGGTTTTCGATGGTCAGCTATACCCAGTTTCTCTTTCAATTCCAAACCAGTTTAAAAAAGTGAACCAACTCAGAGAGATGCAACAATGGGTATGTTGTTATCTATGTTGGCTTTACCATTTTAGTCATTTTCAGGCTCACAGTGGGTGGAGCTCATTGTGCTTGTTTTGTGAGTCTGCTGCCATCTGCTGGTGGTGTTTGAAATTAACGGTAAATCATGTATTTCAGCTTGTACTGTACTCCCTGTTGTGTCGCTCCATGACATTTCTCCTTTACTTACCAGAGACTTCTCTCTGATTCTTCTGCTCACCCTGTCTCATAATCTTCCCCTAACATCTTCCTCCAACCACAGGACTGGCCAGAGGGTGATTGGTGGGGCCAGCAGAACTCCGAAATCATTATTTTCATTACTTTTTATCACTTTGAGATCTCACTATATGTGTGTTTCTCTTCTTCAGGGCGGCTCCGGACCAAACAGACTCTATCAACGCCTTCGAGTGTAGGAAGCTGTCAGGTGGATTCAAGGGGGCGAAACAGATCAAAGATGGCGTCACAGTCACAACGTAAGTGTATATCCCGACACTGCTGTGGGAGATTTATTTTGAATTTGTCACTTAGTCATTATGTTATATAGTTTATGCAGGTGTGAAAAAATGCTGTCAACAAAAAAACTAGCTCAGAAAGTTATTTAGTTACAAAATACCAAATGAGCAAAAAAAAAACAAAGTCTAGATGTACTTTTGGTGTTTCAATGTTTTTGCCTTCAAACCAGCACCAATTCTTAAAGGAACATATGTTTTGTAGGATTTCAGTCATTATGATAATCAATGTTGAATACTGGGTAAAGCCCAGTCATGAACTAAAACAGAAACAGCTGTGTAAGAGGCTCAAAACTTTGTGAGGGACAGCTAAACTCTGCTTGCAAGATGAGGTTACTATTTCTTGGCAAGATTGAGCACAGCAACGAGACACAAAGTAGTTACTTTGGATCAACAAGGTCTCTACCAGACAAAGATTTCAAAGCAGACTGGGGTTTCAAGATTTGCTGTTGAAGAAGCACAAGGGAATGGGCACTGTCGAGGTACAAAGGCAAGGCAAAAGGTGCTCACATCAGATTTTGAGAATTGATTTAGATTTCTTTTTGTTCATTATAAAAATAGAATATAATCACTTTTTTCATTTATAATCACATTGTTTATTTATAGTATGTTTTTCACACCAGTGTAAAATTTTTGTAATTTCTTGGTTTTGGAATTAAAAAAATATTTTTTCAAGTAACCGATCTATCCAGCTATTATCAGAAGATCATAAATGCAGAAAAAATATTTTGTTGGAAAAGCTCCAGGCGTGGGAAACTGAAAAATCATATTTCAACTCTCTAGATATGCAAAAAAAAAGGGTTTTGGGAAATTCATCACCATGTCAAAATAACTGCAGATTTCCTGGAAAATATTTTGGATTAATTCATTGTTCATCAGTTAAAAACCTCTTTTAGCATAAAATAAAACCACCTTTACAGAAAGATTGGTTTTGAGATAAAATTAGCTGATGAATAGTGGTCCAGAGTGAGATCTGATCACACGCGCACTCACTTTGACCTCCATGAGAGGGTGTTTGTGAGATGACCAGGATTCGTCCTGCTCTCAGGATGTAACCCTCGGCTCCTCCCACTGTTTCTGTGCATCTAGGTTCGGACGATTCTGATTGCACGCCAGGTACCTCGTCTGATACGTGGGCGAGTGTGTTTAGTTCATGCAAACGTGTGTGTTTGTCTTGAGTGGCCTGCATGCTGTGTGATCTTCACCCTGGGTGTGATGGTATCAGTCCATTTCTGCCTGCAGGTGTCTAGTGAAACACACAGCTGTCAAACACTGGTGTCGCAGGAACAAAAGCAAACACAACTGTGATGTTTCTCATCGTTTCTGGGTATTGTGGAGCTTTGTCAGTGAAAGAGCTTCGCAAATATCTCAAACTGATACTGGCTTTGTTCATTTGTACAGTGTGCTTGCTTCAGATCAACACATTGACTGCATGTTTTTCCCCATGATGCATTTGTATCCGTTTAATATGCTGTTCCTCCTCCCACCACTCAATGGGTCTTTTTGGACTCCCCTGCTCCCTAATCCTCCCCCCTCATTGGCTCAGGATCACAGTCTGCTACCCCTGTTGGTGGTAAGATTTTTTTTTTTTCAATGTATTGCACTCGTCTACTACCATCCTTTGGCCTCCACCCTTCTCATCTTACTTCCTACTTGTCCTGGTTCATGAAAAAAGAAAAGTTTTCCCATCAGCCCCCACTCTCTCTTCACTGCATGGAGGGTGTGTGGTTTTTATCTCCATTTCTTCTTCAGATCTGCTGGTGAAATGTCACTTTAAGGTTGGGGGATGATATGATTGTGTGCTATTGTATGGATTTGGGTGTTAGGAAAGTTTGTGATTTAATGAAGGAGATTGGCTTAAATGAAGTATTTGCCCATCATCGAGCAACCTACTTAAATTGATATTTCTTATTTGCAAAAATACCTTTTTTTGATAAATTTGTCAAAGATGATGAGATTTCATGCTTTAAAATGTAAAGTATTGTTAGAACAAATTTTTTTTATATAAAACATAGGACTGTATGTTGACGAACAGGAGGATTGGGAAATTTTAATCACTGTTGCATTGCACAACTATGTGTATACCACTGATCACAACAGCATGGAAGTTATTTATTATAAATGTTTCAAAGTTTAATTGAACAACAAACTATGATCATGAGCTTTAATGGCTTAAGGCCTCTACACACTGATCCGAATTGAGGCTCGCACAAATCTTCTGCTTTTCATCTGGGTTGAGGAAATATTGGTGCAATGACGCTCCCTGCCTGAAGATGGTGTTTGCCATGAGGAAACTTGAGAGAAGAAGATGAAGACAGAGAAGAAACCATTGAAAAAAATTATGGATGTCGAACAGTTTGTTCAGTTGAGCTGTTTGACAAAAATGTAGAGAAAAGAGAGGATTTTTTTTTGGGGGGCAAGCTACTTCTTCCCTGTACGAAGTCGCCATGAAAATTTGGGATGAGCGCTCTTTTTAACTCATGTCATCAAAAGAGCCAGCTTTCATTGGCCATACGTCTCACGAAAAACGGATCTGATTTAGCAATCCGAAACTCTTTCGTTTGCACCACTCGTTCTGTCAGATGTGTGAGCTCCTGTTGGCACCCATGGTTTTCGATCAATCTGCGTTGGCGCACTTCGGATTGAAAATTTCATTGGTGTGTAGAGGCTTTTAGATCACCTGTATTTTCCGATTCATATTCCCCAAAAAATAAATGAATATTATTTCTAATTTTATGTTTCTGTACTGGTTTACAGACTTTTTTTTGTCGTATCGCCAATATTCGTTTACATATTTGGGGTGTTTCCACACCTGGTGACGTGTTTGTCATAGTGATGCATGTTCATTTGTGGTTGTGGAGTTTCCGTAGCTTTAGAGACATGTTCACTAGGAACCTCATTCTTTACAATTTTAGTCTTGACACGATCATGACACTTGCTCGTTTGTTTCAAAGTAGTCTGTGATTGTCCGTGTTGTGTTCTCAGACAATGAATAAGTTCACATAGCTTTGAGGTTAGTTTGAAAATGTTTGTTTTATTTTTTAGGAGGGGGGGGGGGGTTACTACCACAAAATTATACAGTGAATCAAAAGATTCTGTCAGTGTGTTTTGGTCCATTTTTGATTGATAGCTCTGGGGAAAAAAATAAGAGAAGCTTCTATACAGCAACATAATTAGTTTTTTTGGGCGTTTTTTTTTTAACTCTGTATTGGTTTTCTTTTGTCTAACTCTGTGATCATTTATAGACTGTTTTAACTGAGTTACAATAAAATAACACACTAAGCCAATGTTACATTTGAATTCACCAAAACAAACACTGTGACTGTAATCATTCTCCCCTTACTACTGATTGGCTATTTCTGACGAGATTCTTAAACATACCCTGCCTTTAAAATTTTATATAAGAATAAGAAAAATGCAAATTGTAAGTAAACCAGGTTAATACTTTTTTGTTTCATCAAAAGCCTAATTTGCACCAACAACTGTCATGGGTTTCGCCTGCTAAATGCAATCCCGCAGTTATTCACTTTACTTGAGCTTCTTTCCATTCTCTCTGCACATAAACCAAAAGCTCTACTTTGCTTGATGCTTCTGAATCTGTATCTTGAGGGCATTCCAGGTGTAAATCGGGATTGGTAGAATGCTTTTATTTTTTCCCCAGAGCTGCATTTATCTATTTTATATCAATTTAAAATTATTTTAAAGGATATTTGTTTTTTACATGTATATTTGGAACAAAATCTGTCTACTTAATCACTGTGTCACTCATATTTTATTTTTTACAGCGGGCTCTCGGTCAGGTTCTCCAGGCCGTGTTTTGGCCAGCACGGCTTTGAGCACGCTCAGTACAGGGGCTCAGAGAGTGAGCGCAGCTCCAGGCTCGCACCGCCGCAGCCGAATCCCTCGAAGCCAAGGCTGCAGTCGAGACTCCAGCCCTACACGGTTGTCTGTTGGTAAGAAAAGGTTTTGGTCTTTCAACAGTGACTAAATTTGAATTTATTTGTCTTGTCAATGTTATGTTCTGTTTTTGTCACATGGCTGATGTATAAAAGCTTGTAATAAAGGATGGATTTTGGTGACTCGGCTGTAGTCACAGGAAACTCATTCTAAATAAAAAAAGCTGTTTAAGATATTGCAGGTCTTCTATAGGCTTTCATGTAAACGGGCTATCGTGTCCTGACCAAATTTAAAATGTTTTCTTTTAATCAAAGCTCCTTCAAACATCAGCCACATCTACAATGGATCAAAAGGAGGTATGATAAGGTTTTATTTTGTTGTTGTGGTTTCAGCCAGCTGTTCCATCATCATCAAAATAATCCATCTGCGTGTCTTAGCTGGGCTGGTTGTGCTAATGGTGTTACCTGCTCGAGGTTGTGCTTTGTTTTGAGTAATTTGCCGCTTTGGGAGTCTTTTTAACCAGCCGGCTCTTCCCCGATGTTCAATACCACAGCTTGGTGCTGCTTTTACAAAATGAATGCGTGAAATCCATCTCATGAATGCAGATGAACACTGGATACAGAGACAAAAGAGATTCACAAGATCTTGACCTGCATCTCTCTCTGATTAACCATCACCTTTCTACTTTCTAATCTCTGTCTTTATGTTACAATCTCTGCATGAATTACAGAAATTAGTCAAGATATTGAAATCACTATTTTCTTTGAGGTACCCCAGGGCTCCGTTTTAGGCACGCTTTTTTTCCCCTCCAAGTGCTTTGAAACGCCATTTTCATTGCATTGTTTAAAAATACAGCTTTTCTTCTATTTTTGTCTGTTTCTATATCTTACTTTCCAATGCTTCTGTACGTCTTTATCTGTGTTTTCTCTGCTCTTTTCTTGGGGGTGGGTCAGCGAGGGGTAGTCGTATACCACGGCCTAGTGTGAGTCAGGGCTGCAGTCGTGAAGCCAGCCGAGAGAGCAGCCGAGACACCAGCCCTGTGCGCTCCTTCACGCCGCTCGGTGAGTAACCGCAGCAGCCATTTCTACAGCCAGCTTCAACACATCAAGAACTTTAAAGAATTAGAGAAGATTGGAAAGTCAAGCTTCTTGGGCGCGCTTAATTGCAAGAGACTGCATGCTCTTAATTATTGTGAAAGAAGTTGTACCCAATGTTCAGCTTGGCCGCAACACAGCGTGAATCATGCAAGAATAAAGTCTAAATGGTCTTCGCAGATGTTCTGGATGTTGGGTTTGAACACTTAAAACTGTTTCTACAAGTACTTTGAAATGCAAGTGTTGAGATCTCTGTGGAAAAATCGGTATCCAATCAGAAAGTTCAGTATAAAAAGGATCATAAACCAAGTTATGAATCCGATCCTGATGAAAGTTATTGCAAACTCAAGCAGAACTGGACTCGTGCTCTGTAGCACTGATGCATGAAGGGTGTCACGTGTGTGTTTTTGGTGATGGCGCTCACTCTCACTTCGTTGCTAATGGGTTTTTCTCTCGAGAGCGCTAACACTTGGGCTGGTTATTGACATGCTTGTTTGTACTTGTTTGCGTTCTTGTGCGTATGTGTTTCAGCATCCCGACATTATTCTCGCTCAACCGGTACTCTACATGCCTCAGACGCCTTTGGGGCAGCAGGTGAACATCATGGCAGGACGCTGCTCGAATGTTTTTTGTTCCATCCTTCCAGTTCAGCTTCCATTGGACCCGAATTGCATGCTTGAAGTTGTGTTTGAAGGCTTGTTCATACCATTGACGATGACTATAATGATTACAATAGCAGATGCATCTTCAAAACACACAAATTAGCTCATTTTGGTTTTAGTCCAAGTCTGTAAATCTATTGATTTTCAAGAGCAACACTGTTATAAATATCAATATAGTTATTTTTTGTTGGTGTGAATAAGACTTTTTGTATCCCATCACCCTCATAACTAATGTATTCATGTACATTTGTGTGCAAAGTGTCATCCCAGCATCATTTATGATTCAATCCTGCATTAACCTTTTTTCTTGTTTTTGGAATTTATTAAGTTTAGACATTCGTGGACACCCTTGTAATTTTTTTTGATGTCTGTTGATTTTTTTTTTTTTACATGCATTTGATGGATCTGTGCATGGGTGTGTATAATGTGTGGTGTGTGTTGTAGGTTCTGGCTTGGGTTTGTCTCAGTCTAGTCGTCTGTCATCGTCGGTGAGTGGCATGAGAGTCCTGAACACCGGATCAGATGTGGAAGAGGCCTTGGCAGATGCTTTGGTAAATATCAAACCAGATTTAGTCCAAAGAGAAGACTATACATATTTTATTTGTTTACTTTATCATTTATAAAGGGGTGTAACAATTTATCGTGGCACAGTATATCGCAATACAAAATTGGCACATTACGCATCGTGCCACTGCTGGGATATATAATCTGGGATATATTATATTATATAATTAAAGTATATTTGCTTCTTGGTGTGATGGTGATTCTAGTCACTTCTGAAACTTTGTTACCTCCTCTTCTTGTTTGATGTAATATTTACTAAGAGACAATTATCCTTTACTCACATTTTAAACAAGAAAGATTATAAAATTAGCCCTGTTCATTACTCTGAATAAAAAGGATGACCTAATGCAAACATTTTCACTGCCCCCTAGTGGATGGGTGGTATCAAATGCTCTCATGCAAATGAAACTAAACTCTAGACCTCTTATCTTTTTGACTTTAAAACTTATTAAATTACATTTTTTCTTATGATTGTTATAAAATATGTTAAAAATAGTGTTGTCATAAGTGTATTGTTGCACTCCTTATATATGAATATATGTTTTACAACCAAATGTTTATAGACTTTGGGACAGTTTGTGAAAACCACATTATCCATTGCTATATTTGACTTTTAACCTTCCAAGACCTCTAGAATAAAGGCACAAATTGCTATCGTAAAGTCCAAATCTCAGTTATTTCCTGGACTATTATCATCTTTCATCCAATACCAATTGTTTCACAAACTTTGTTTAAAAATCATTAATAGAACTTATTTTGAATTATTGTAGCATTGCTTTTATTTTTGTACCAGTTCTTTCAAGTCTTTTGCTTCGTCCATTCTTCTGTCTGTAATTGACTCGTGTAGATGCACAGCAGTCCCAAAGAAGCAGATTCTGCCCATTGAGAAGTTTGAGAATTCAGTAGTTCTGTCACCATAAAAGCCAACATTAAAGCATCTATTAAAATCTCAAATCTTAAATTGAATCTTAAAAATATTCTTTTAATTGTGTGCGTTTTGATGCTTTTCTCCGTGATGGACAAACAAAGAGTACAATTGCTTAAGGTTAAGAAATTAGCACACATCAAATACTTTTGATTACTATGATAAATGGCTTTCGCATGAATGCAATATGATTCAGATCCAAAACTGCTATTACGGCTTTGGATGAAGTGGGTGTTGTTTTTTTGTTTTTTAAAAGTCTGCTAGAGAATCTAGGTGTTGATTAAAAATCTGCTTAATGAAATGTGCATTGAATCATTTTGCTGATTCAGCATGCGTTTAATTACACTCACAGAATTAACCCAGAAATTGTTGTATTAAATGTCTGCCTTTAACCAATCTGTCATGCTTTAACTTCCACCTTTGGCTTTGTCAATGCTGCCAGCTGTTAGGAGACGTGCGGGGGAAGGTTAGTCTGTCTGCTTTCTTACTGCTTCTGCTTTACTCATCAAATTTGCATGATCTAAATGTACCCTTTGTCCTACAAACATCACATACTAACTTTAGTCTGGTTGTTAACTTTTTAAGCAGAAGAAACCAGCCCGACGGCGATATGAGAACTATGGGATGTATTCCGATGACGATGCGAACAGCGATGCCTCCAGTGCATGTTCTGAGCGCTCCTACAGCTCACGGAATGGCAGTATTCCAACTTATATGCGACAGACGGAAGACGTGGCTGAAGTTCTCAATCGATGTGCCTCTGCAAACTGGTCTGAGAGGAAAGAGGGTCTGATGGGACTGCAGGCACTGCTTAAAAATCAGCGGACTCTCAGGTAACATCAAACAGCTGCAGTAACAGAGGTTTCAGCTTTGTGTTGAGTATTGGTTTAAGAAAATAACAAGTTTTAAGTTATAAATCACCGCAAGTTCCCAATTTGAATTCTTATTTCAATTATTTTTGACAATTTCATTCAGTAAAAATCTCAGTTTTTGCTGTCTCTGTTTCAGTCGTGTTGAGCTGAAGAGGTTATGTGAGATTTTCACCAGGATGTTTGCAGACCCACACAGCAAGGTATGATCTGCATGCTGCTTTCAAACACGCTACAAATTACAAACGTCTCTTGCAAAAAGCAGCATGATCGCCATGCATCACGCAATGCTGCTTGACTGTCAGATTCAGCCTGACTCAAAGCCTGCCGCGTTCTGGCTTCTGACTCGCAGGCTTTCGCATTGAACACTAACGCTCGGGTTGAGGACCACAGCTAATCGCATGGTTTGGTTGGAGTGGATTTCTGACTTCGGATTCGTTCGCTTGTTCTTTCCAACCACTACAACGTCGATTGAGACCTTTGCCTTAGCTTTCCTTTCTATCTTGCACTCACTCACACAAACTGGGACTGTCACAATTCTTTAAGCAAAAGGATGCTTTACTACAACATGTTGACATCAAAATGTAAGCGATTGGATTCATCATCCATGGATCACCACTAAATAGTTGAACAAACAAGACAAGCCCCGCCCACTAATCTAAGGACAACTAGCTTATAATGGGTAGTCACCTATTGTAGTCCTCAACTGATTCTGTTGACCCACAACAGCAGCACATCAAACTCCGATTAAACATACTTCCTGTCCTTTTGAGAGAGTGGTAGTTGTAGTCCAGGATAAAAAGCCAAATTTTGAACAGGGTGTGTGTTTACAGAGATGTTTAATTAAGAGAAGGTGCTTAAACAAAGTATTTTTACTGCGAAGAATCAGATGAGATTGATAAACATCCCCTATTTTTGAACAAAGGGATCCTTTTGGTTAGTGACACCGGTGGCTGTTAAATGAACTGCAGTCTAGATTCCTAGTCTGAATCAATTTCCTGATTTATTTCTTGCTTAGTTAGTCTAAGGCAGGGGTGCTCACACTGTTTCAGCTTGCGAGCTACTTTCGCTATAAAAATGTAAAACATCAATCAACAAACAATTATTTTCAACTTTGTTGAGAATTGACAAAACACACATAATAATTAACTATTTACAGTTTTGTAATAACCTGAGTTTAATTTTATGACTTGCACTGACTTGCCAGCCTCAAGCACACTTCCAAATGTTCATCAGTCATTGTGGAACGATATTTGAACTTATTGGTTTCCATGTAGAAAAAGGGTGACTCACATAAATAAGTGGAGCTGAATAATGCAGTCGAGGAGATAGCACATTTCCTCATGTTGGGGCACTTTTCCTCCTTGAGTAAGTGGTAGACCGGCAGATGAGCCAAATGCACTTAGAAAATGACATTGTGGAAAAAAAAAGTCCTATGTTTTTGACTTTTACTTGGTCCAGCTCCTTGGTCCATAAACTTAAGCATGGGCTAAAAATCGGACGTAATACGCTAATTAGCTTAGCCCTTAGCGTCGTTGTTTACGTATGAGCGGTGACGTAAAGGTCTACAAAACTGGTTGCCCTGTACATCGATCAAGTGACTGGATGGATGATCAACTGATATTGTTTCAATTGCACGCCGCCATCGACCAGTAGCACCTCGATCGCGATCAACGTAATGAGCACCCCTGGTCTAAGGCATTGGTGGAAAATGCAGCAGGGTAGAAATGATTGTTGCAAACTAATAAATCTTCAAAAATAACTTTAATCCATAGATTTTTTTTGCCTGTTGCCAACAGTCAAGGTTGAACAACCTCTCATGAATAAAAATGTATATTGGCAGTGTAGGTGATTACTGGGAGCCGCTGTTTACATTTGAATTCACCAAAACTACATATCTGTGGCTCATTTCTATGGTTTTGTACCCACAAGCACCTTTTTGTTTATTGGCTACTGGTATGGAAGTCAGACAAGCTGTTTTATAAGCATTTTTGTAATTGCCTCTAAATGAGGTTTCAATGTGATGACATAAACCAACACAATAATTTTTCCCTCGTTTATATGAATATATTGAACACTTGCAGTTGATGCATGCATATAATTTAAAAAAAGAATGCATTTACCGATTGAATTGACAGACCAGCCAAAACACACACACATATACTCACACACTAACCCGCGGTTGAGGTGTTTCTTTTTCTCCACTCACGACTTCTGGATCCTTCTCTCGATCTTGTCAGGACGGCTGTAGCTCAGCCCCGTTTAATCGAAGGCCTCATGGCCCGCCCCTCTTTCTGATTTTCAGCGAGACTCCAGAGGCTTCGGCACACTAGAATCCGGTATCAGTTCTGCCTCTTTTAAGGTACAAAGCTAATCACACACAAAATGAATCTATTCTGCAACCGCTGGAGCTTTACCTTTCAGGATATTTTAAATGGAAAAAATTATTTTCTGTTATGAATTTCAAACCGGATTTTTTTTTTTTTTGGTGTATAATTAAAAAAATACTTGGAGTTGTGTAAAAAGCAAAAGACAACCTTTGGCACAAAAATCTGTTTATTTGATTAATAAAATTAGTCTTTAACCCTTAGTCTTAAATTGTTAGGATGGAGCCAACAGATTAGAAAGAGCAAAGATTTAGCAGAGAAAGCGTTTAGCAACTAATTAATTTAAAGAGACAGGTCTCTTCAGATGATGTAATAGTTTAAAACAGTGGTTTCTAGGTTCATCAAAATGTTTAACACCACCATGGAACCAAGGGTTCTCCCTTAAAGCAAGAAACTGCACTGTCTGTAACAACTGTTGTAAATAGAGAGAGAGCTTGTACAAAACGGCACGAGAAACATGGTAATCTTTATATTCGGAAGATCTCCCAGAAGAATTCATACTTGCTACTTGAGAAATAACAGCCCTTCTCCCCTTTCAGCCTATGTGAGCACCAATATTCGCTCTAGTTTGATCACTCCCACGCTTCCTCTTCAGAGAACAACCTCTTGGTTAATCTTTCTTTTTCAGCCATGACCAATGTTGCTTTCTTTGTTTGTAGCTGTACTTCTGCCTTGGCGGAAGATGAGGTCAGGGGAGTTCAAGTTGAACTAAATGTTACAAAGTGCAAGTGAATGCAACATAAATGCTCTTGAGCAATGATAAACATGTAATTGAAGCTATACTTTTTACTACAATGAACTTTAAAGTACACTTTGAGGGCTTTGTTCCTAAATTCTTACACAGTTTGGTTGTATGTAAACATCCTCCATATGTAAATTCCCCATGAACGCCTTGAAGAATCTTTCCATTTATACATACTCTCTCCAATACTTTGAGAATAATTGTAGAAGAACTGTTTAAACTATTAAAATAGTTTTATTTTAATGTCATTTTTTGATTACATGCAGTATGTGATTGTTTTAATTAAATATTATTGTGCGTTTTTGTTCCAATAGTGCTCTAGCTAATTATGGATATAGCTTTGTTCTTTCTTAGTCTGGAAATTGATTTGTGTGTCTGTTTTTTTTCCATGGCTGACCCTGTGGTGGAACTATAGAGAGTAAGTTTGGTACTTTTTGTTCAAATAGTAGATGTTTTTAAATTTCTTTAGCTCATCCATATTTGTTTATTTGACTGCTTGTCTGGGCGCTGCTTCCATCTAAAATCTTCAAATTCTGATCTGATGAATTTAATCACTTTTTTGAGGCTGAGCACTAACCAGATAGTCTGCTGTACTAATGCACTAATTGTTAAATATTAAGATTACCATTGAATTATAGATGTCAAAAGTATTTGATCCTACTGTGAATCTACTAATCAAGTGTGTGCAGACATTGGTGTTGGCAAGTTGTCTCGACACTTCTAAATGTTGAATGCAGCTTTTGTTGTATTTGTTTTTTTTTTAAAGATGAATGTTGGCTTAGAGGTTTTGACTGCAATGTGTGCAATTTTAAATGGCTCATTTTTATTTTATACAAATATCAACAAAAACATATTATTTATGATATAATTCAATTTTTTTAATTTCTCATTATGTCCAGATCTCTCATTTGCTCTTAATTGTTTTCTCAATAGCAATACTGGATCATCCAGTTATTTTTTTGTTTCTTATTATTTTTCCGGGTTTCATTGTTGTATGTCATTCGGGACGAGGGCTTGAGTTTGAATATTGAGTCCTTTCTATCATTGTATCCATCCTCTTTCTTTGATTTTTACTTGTTCTGCTGTTGCTTTGCATGATATTTACATAGCATGGTTTATTCAGACGTCATTGCATCATGCTCTACTGGTGCTACAAAAGTTTTTTTTTATTATTATTATTATATGGAATTTAGCAATAATTATATGGTTATATTGTCTATCTGAAGATGAAACTGAGTCAGAAATTGTTTTTATGAATGAGTTTTATATTTCTAATGCTGATTATAAATGTTTTTTTTTAATTGTTATATTTTTTCCTCAAACTTCAGAGAATGCAAAAATATCTTTCATCTGACATTGGAAGACGTGTATCTAATAAGGGGATCCTGAAAGATGCACATTGATGTGGTCTTTGCTGCGGTTGTGTTCAGGTCTTCAGCATGTTTCTGGAGACTCTGGTGGACTTCATCGCTGTTCATAAAGAAGACCTCCAAGACTGGCTCTTTGTGCTCCTCACACAGCTACTAAAGAAGATGGGTGCGGATCTTCTCGGCTCTGTACAGGCCAAAGTACAGAGAGCCCTTGATGTTACAAGGTCTGTAACACCAACGACTGGAAACCAAAGCTGTTTTCAGATCAACTAAAATATTGTTTTGAGTGAACTTACTTACAATTAGTGAATTAGGAATTGTAATCGCTTCTAATTATGGTTAAACTGGTCAACTGTTGCCTCCATCAAACTTTTCCAATATATAAATCATAACTCTTGGCTTCGGCAACCAGTGATGTTGAACTTATAGTCTGCTTTATTTCCTTTAGAGAATCCTTCCCGAATGATCTTCAGTTCACCATCTTGATGAGATTCACAGTCGACCAAACACAGACACCAAATTTAAAGGTGAGCATTTTTGACAGTGAATCTTTTTATTGTGTTAGGTTCTTAAAAGAGAGCGATAGGCTCAGTACTTCATTTTAAATTGTTTGCGGCAACCAGATCCAATGATTCAAATGCAGGAACGCTATGTAAACACCTTTCAAAAACTAGATTCATACATGGAGGCAACTGCCCCAAAAAATAGGTTGACAACATTTTCAATATGAATGCAGGATTCCAATCCTGTATTTCCCTTCGACAAACTCATCTTCCTGGGCATCTTTACTTTCTTCCCATCTCCCTCCCTTCATCTCCCTGTGAGCGTGCATGCGTGTGTCTGTCATTGATTGGCTCTCCGTCTCTCTCTCTCTGAAGCCGGGGAGAAGGCGCTGTTGCCGCTCTGGGGCTGGCGCTATAGAATTGCTTCCCCTCAGGAAGCCACGGCATGCTTGCACACTGCAGGAAAAAATCCAAGTGTGGAACCAAGCAGTACAGGTCAGTCAGACACAGGGGAAGCAATTCTATGACGCGCAGCTCCAACAGCCACCTAAAAACTGTTAGCTGAGCTAGGACAGTGACACTATGTAGCACAGTTTACCCAGGAATAGTAGAGATGTCATCAGGGTTTGATTGTACAGGATGTTTTAAAGCAAATCATGGTATTAAATAAGTATATTCACAATTATATTTGGTTCTTGGAAATTTTGAAGAAAAAAAACATCCTATGGCATAAAACCAAAATTTCTGGCAAAAACCCTAAACTAGAAATAATTCGGCAAATTTTAACATCAAGAACATTTTGGTTGGCATCTTCTAGTTTTTATTTAAATCACAATATCATCAGGGGTTTTTTTAATGGTTCTGTGTCACTACAAAAATCCACTAATCTTGGTAAAAAGTGATGTTTTGTCAAATTGACAACTGCTTTGACAAAGGAATTAACTACATATGTTTAATTTTGTTGCATTTTACCAAATAATGTACAGCAATGGTCCACAACCTTTTTCACAAGGTGAAATGAATCATTAGAAAGCCAGTGTTGAGCTGTAAAAAGCATCCCTACTTTGAAAAGCGCTCCCTGTCAGGGTGATTCATGAAAGCAACAATTAAACAAAGCGAAAGTGGTGTTTGCTTCCAAGTCTTTGTATTTCTTTGTCCAGAAAGTTTAATGTAATTTCTTCCACATCTGCCCTGGTGTTGAGAGGATAATCATCAGTTTGCAAGTAGTGATGTGTCATTGATGACCCGGACGACTGCTGGTGATGACGTCACATTGTAGATATGTTTGACGTCAAACTCTGGAGTAAATCTGTAGCATCGACCAGAATGCCAGCTGTTTTTTTTTTGTTTTGTTTTTTATTGATTTTATGGTAGACTTGTAACATGAGGGTGATGTTTCAGGTGAAGGTGGCCATTTTGAAGTACATAGAAACACTCACTCTCCAAATGGAGCCACAGGATTTCGTGAACTCGAGTGAAACCAGACTGGCCGTGTCACGGATCATAACATGGACAACTGAACCTAAGAGCTCAGACGTCAGAAAGGTAAAACATGAGCCGTTGAAGGAGTGTTTGTGCACTTGCAGCTCATCTCTGTGTAGTAGTGGTTCTTTTGGTTTGGGGGGTTCATTTGGTTCCGTCATTGCAGGCAGCGCAGTCGGTGCTGATCTCGCTCTTCCAGCTGAACACTCCAGAGTTCACCATGCTTCTGGCTGCTCTCCCCAAAACGTTTCAGGACGGTGCCACTAAACTCCTGCAGAACCACCTTCGAAACACAGGAAACACTTCCCAGGTGATGAACACATTACTAGGTGTATTATTCTCAAATATATGAGGGTCATATGCAAGGATATACACATATGCAGCAAAAACGTGAACATTAAATGATTAGAGAAAAGGACAAACGCCTCCAAAACAGAGATATCTCTATATTTCAGGAGTTTAACATAACTGTTCTTGACCATTTGTTCCATAAATTTCCTCAGAAATTTTAAATAAATAAGTGGGAGTAAACATGCTTTACTGAGTTGTGTGATCGATTTTAAAGATTTTTTTTTTGTCACAATTTTCTTTATTGATTTTAACTGACCGGATAAAGGAGAGAGACAGGAAGCGATGCAGAAGAGAGATTGTGGAGGCTTGGGATTTAAACCTGCACCACACAGCGCAACTGCACAAATGCGTCCGTAGCACTGTTCACTATACCACAGGGCCAGACACATGATAGATTTTTAGACTGTTAAAAATACTAACACTTAAAGGTTTATAAAGGAGAAAATGAGACATAGTAATCAGCTATTCAGGAAAAAAAACAATAACAGACGGCACGGACATCTCAATTTAGTACAACAATGGTCTAAAGATGCATTTAAAATTGCAAATTTAAGGGAGAAATTTTATGTAACAAGGTTGGGTAACAATGGTCCCGAAGAGTGTTAAAGTTTTTTTGCTAAATGTTTTGCTAAATGTGGTAAACTATATAAAAGCGAAATCTGTCCATTCCTTTGGAATGTAGAAGATTTTCCCTAAGGCCAATCAGAGTTTTTACTTTCTTGCAGGCACCGATGGGTAGCCCGCTCACCAGACACACCCCAAGATCACCAGCCAGTTGGTCAAGTCCTTTAACCTCACCTACCAACACTTCCCAAAACACACCTTCACCAAGGTACCTCGCTCATTCCAGCTTTTCAGACATGCACAGAACAAATCCTGTGATTTTGATTATTGGATTAAGTTGGTCACTTCTGTGTCTCTGCGCAGTGCATTTGATTACGACACTGAAAACATGAACTCTGAGGAGATCTACAGCTCGCTTAGAGGAGTCAGTCAGGCCATCCAGAACTTTAGCATTCGCAGCCAGGAGGACATAACAGACCCACTACGGAAAAGAGATGGAGATGGAGAAGAGGTATGAATACCAAACTTTTCACAGTTCGGCCGGTTTTTAAGTGCATTTTGCAAGACTTCCTGTTCATTTGGCAAAAATATATTTGTAACCAGACTTTCATGTCTTTGTGTAGTATAGTACGATCATGCAATCACTGCCTGAAAGTTTCATAAACTGCTTCAAAACAGATTGGAACGTTGTAGGACATGTTAGTGATGATGGTGCTGACACCTAGTGGTGAAAAGTTACATAGTCTCTTACATTTTTTAGAAAAATCAAATGGATCATTTATTGGAATCATCTATGTATCGGAATACCCTAGTCAAAAATGTATCAAATTATATAATATAATAATTTAAAAAAACTTTCAAGTGTTGTGCAATGCTGATTTTGTATTAAAACAAATCTCCATGCCCACACTAACATGGTTATTATAAATCTGATTTATTACATTATTTGTCAGTGCTAAAACAGTGCCTTTGATTTTTAAGAATGCTGGATTCAGTATAATCACATAGGGGGCTAAACTATTTTCTGTACTGCCCAGAACCAGTATTAAACATTTGTGATTTGTCGGATTTGTTAACACAACTTTAGGTTCAAGATTATATTAATGGTGTTTGGTAAGGCATCAAAGCATCATAATCATGGGAAGAAAAGGTGCTTGCGTGTGCTTTTTTTTTTTTTTGTTAATCAAAAGAAGGAAAAGCATCCATGTAAGAATATGGTATGAAAAGTACTGAATGATAAATAAAAGAAATAATATTTGCAAGTTTTTGAAACAAAATGCAATTGCTTTCACAAGCAGAAATGTTATAATTTTAAGTAGTACACAGTATGTAATCGGACTGTTCTGAATCAGATAACTTTATCAATAATTTTTACTGAGTACATTACATTTATATGTGAAAACAAATAAAACAGCTATTTGTTCAGATGTACATAACTGTTTCTGCTTCTGAACTCTTTGCTTCACCACGAATGTGTCTGTGTTTAGGGAGGTGAACAAACCACAGACTCTGGTCGTACGGCGCTGGATAATAAAACCTCTCTGCTCAACACTATGCCACTTCTTTCCTCAAGTCCCCGCCCACAGAGGGAATACCAGCCAGGCAACTACTCAGACTCGTCCTTCAGCTCCTCCCCTTTTGGTAAAAGCCTGAAAGATGCCGACTTAAACCAAGAGTCCCTCACTGATGGTAACTTGCTTCAACATTTATCAGAGAGACTTGAATCTGCATCAAGTATTGTTTTTTGTGATGTCAGTCTAACTTTTATGAATTATTTTTAGTTTTAAAAGAAATTTTCCTTTTCACATTATTGCATTAGGAGAGAACTTTCTATGGGAAAATGCAATAATCTTCAAATAAATCAGAAAATGTGTTTTGTCTGATTTTCTTGTTTTTTCAGACAGCAGTGTTGACCAGTCTGAGGTGGTCGCAGAGCTCCTAAAGGAGCTGTCCAATCACAGCGAGAGGGTGGAGGAGAGGAAAGCTGCACTGTGTGAACTCATGAGGCTAATCAGAGAAACGCAACTGCATGTTTGGGATGAGCACTTTAAAACCATCCTCCTGCTCCTGCTGGAGACACTTGGGGATGGAGAGGTACCTTACAGCTTGCAGCGTGTCCATCTCTGGGATGGGGGATGCAACTTTGAATTTACTCAAAGGGGCTTTAAAAGAAGCAAGAAATCAGGTGGAATCAGGTTTTCAGGTGGAATGCTAGCAGTGAAATTACACATTTGCAGAGTAACACATGATACACAAAGGGCTTTTACCAGCTTTAATTAGTTAAAAATGTGACGTTTAATGTGCAAAATCAATATTTATTGCATAAATCTTTGTGTTAGTAGAGAAAAACAGAACAATTCAATGTTTGCTGGATGTTAGCCTATGAAATGTAGTTTGAAAAGTAGGAATTATTAGGTGCAATATGTTTGAAAGCCATTGTTGAAATACAAATGAATGGTTTTTTGTTGTAGATCCAAGCTAACGAGGTCAAATTCATGCTGAAAAACTGTTCATTTTCTCCCTCAGCACGTCATTCGGGCATTAGCGTTACGAGTGTTGAAGGAAATCCTGAACAGGCAGCCATGGCGCTTCAAAAACTATGCTGAGCTCACCATTATGAAAACCCTAGAGGCACATAAAGACCCTCACAAAGAGGTCAGATCTTCTGCAAGCATTATTTAGGATTAAAGCAACCAACTTATTTTAAATTTAAAGCTCTAAATGTCATTTTCAGGTGATACGAGCTGCGGAAGAGGCAGCAGCCATGTTGGCGACCTCAATAAGTCCGGATCAGTGTATCAAGGTTCTCTGCCCCATCATCCAGTCTGCAGATTATCCCATCAACTTGGCAGCCATTAAGATGCTAACCAAAGTCATCGACCGACTGCCCAAAGAAGGCATGGTGCAGATGCTCCCTGAGATCGTTCCGGGCCTCATTCAGGCAAGGGTTTTGAGTCGGGGCTTCTCATTGGATAGAAATCTGCAAAAAAGTTTATGTAAAGGCATTAGTCGATGGAAATTGAGCTCATGTCAAAAAGGCGATTTCTCTGCTGAGCACTATTGAAAATGAGTCAAAAGCTGGGTGATTAAAGTGCTGTCTGCATGCTTTGATATTGTTTGCCTTGGTGTGCAGGGTTATGATAACTCTGAGAGCAGTGTTCGAAAGGCCTGTGTGTTTTGCCTTGTGGCCATCTACGCCGTGATCGGAGAAGATCTGAAACCTCACCTCAGCCAGCTCTCTGGAAGCAAGGTCAGACTCTTTCTGCTGTAATACTTATTATATTATTACTACTATTGTTAATACTTATTTAATTGGCAGAGGACAGTTTAATTGGCAGTCAAAAACCCACACTAGGAATTCCAATTTGCGTGGGGAGCTAGATGGGGAAGATATGTTAGAGCCCCCCACACAAAGCAAAATGTGAATTTAAATCCATAAATCTTAAGGTTTTGGTTCAAACAACAAATTTTTAGACTCTCGTCTGTCATTTTTTGATGCATTGATCCCCATTGTAGTTGCTCAGAGCATTTTGGTTTTGTGGCTTTCTGTGCATTTTTGAAGGGCTCAACGTCACCGAATTTCACACACATCAGAACTGGTAAAAAAATGTTTTGTCTGATTGTGATTTGAAAAGTGGGTTTAGAATAATAACTCTTTAGCATCACTGAACACGTTTCGGGTTATGTTGCACTGTCTGTTTTTCGTATGCCAATTTATATATAAATAAAATGTATCGGATTTCCAAAATCCACAGGAAGTTGACTGTTTCGCAAAAAACTTTTTTTGTTTTTTGATCTTGTCATACTTTAAAGAAGGCCTCCTATAAAACATGTATACTAGAATATACACTATATCTATGTTAACGGTCCATATCTGATCACATCTGCAACATAATCTTTTGCTTATAGCGCCACCAGGTGGCCACAGGAGATACAACATGTATTACTTATTTTTTATCCATTTTCAAAAATGCACAACGATACGAGAAAATATTTGGACTCATTAACACCGCCCTGGATGGGGGGGGGGGTTAAACCCTTTGATATGTGGTTTTCATGATTTAATTTGCCTTCATCGTTCAGTATTTAACCATTCTCCCTTGAAAACATCTTCTAAATAAGGATTGGCAAAGCTCATAGTACAATAAACTGGCTATCAAGAGGCGATTGCGCTGGAGCTGCTTGACCCCTTTTATCGCTGCCTGCAGCTTTGTTTATCTATGTAATCCAAACCAATATTTAAATCCAATATTTAAATTTAAATATATAAAACTACTAACTTGTCTTAGATTTAAAGTGCTAATAAACCTGTACCTCTTTGAGTGTGTTTTTTTTTTTGTTCAGCTTTTGTTCATATTTCTATGCTCTCTTCCTCCAGCTGAAGCTGTTGAACTTGTACATAAAGCGAGCGCAGAGCGGCTCCAGTGGAAGTGACCAGTCCTCAGACATTGGAGGTCAAGGCCTGTAATCACGCTGTTAACACTCATGGACCAGGACTCTGCAAGCTTTTAACTCGCACACAAGCACACCGGCTTGCCCTCTGCTGAACCGAGACTCTCTTCTGCACAGATCGCTGACCTTCCAATAATGAGATCATGTATGGAAACAGCAAAGAAGTGCAGGGACATGCTACGAGACCATTTCCTTGAGTTGTAATATGAAGAGCAAGGCTTCCTGGTCTGAGAGATGTTCCATTAACGTTCCTAATCCATTAATGCTCATATCAGTTCACTGCGGTGAGCGTTTTGTGCGGCTTCCTCTATTATAAGGCATACTTTGCTTGGCTATGTGCATGTCCTGAATAGAACTGAACCTTTTTATCTGGTTTCAAACATGGCACTGGTCGCCCCACAGACACACGTTTGAGATTCTCGGCTTTTCCTGCCAATCAAAGCAGGTCAAATGTATGTGTACGTACCCTGAGGAAAGAAGTCGGTGGGAGAATGTGGATTGTTTTAAGTAGCATAGTGTTGTTCTTCACTGATGGGAAATTTGTAGAAATGTATCTACGCCTCTAAACGCTGCGACTGTCTTGTCACTTGGTTCCTGTAGTGTTGGGCTTTCCTCCTGCTGCATTTCTAGAGCTGTGCTAACAGTGAAAATAAAATAAAGAAAATGTACAGTAATTAACTACATGTCTCGTTTTATTCACTTGTGTCCTTGTTTGCAGTACAATAAAGGACCAAACACTGATGATTTCAGAATGTGTCAGTTGTTTAAATGTGTGTAGTTGCATGTCCGTACATTTTGTAAAGTAGTAGGAATTTGCACACACAAAAACAAATGCAAAATAAACCTGAAATTAACACACAAATATTAGAAAACTATTGAAACAAATTCACTATTAAAATGGTCATTGAAGAATAAAGAACCGAAGAACACCAGGGTCTGGTTTGATTTGTATGATGGCGAGTAAAATCCAGCCTCTAGGGTGTAGCAATGATGTTTGTGTACAAAAAATGGAAGATGTCTTTTATACTCAGTGTTCGAGCTCTTTATTATACATAGTTTTAAATTACTGTCACATTTTACATCACAATATGTTGGTAGACCCTGAGTTTTATAGCATACCAGTTACTTTTTCTTACCTGACGCATTTTGTATGAAAATTAAATGTTAATTTAATCAATTTAGCTGCTATTTAAAATGAAATTCGGTTACTTTGTGTCCATGACAAATAAAGGAGTGTATGAGCGTGTTTTTGTTTACTGTATCTTTAAATGTTTGGCTACACCAGACAGAAGGAAAGGACGACGGGAGCTCGAGATCTGATTGGTTGAGGATCGTTTGCAGTGAAACGTGATTGGCTGTCAGTCTCCAGACCCGGATCCAGCAGGCTGCAGTCATTGTTGCTATCGTTTGGGTTTTGGACGGTGTCAGGGATACAGAGAGGACGTTTTATAAGTTTTTCTTCTTTGAACAATTCTTGCTGAGGCGCACAATGTAATCAGGCAAGCCTTAACTGTCGAATAGAAGGTTTGCCGCGATCAAAATTGGATGTAAGCGAGCTATTGGGTGCGTTGATGCGATGACAGACCGCTAACGGCGTCCTGTTATCCTTAGTTTACATAATGGAAGATCGTCTTATCCATATGTAACTTAGTTTATTGAGCATATAAACATATGTTTTTTTGAACATCATTGTAGGAGCCCCGTCTGAGTTGGCTTCGTGACGGCTCGTTCTCGCCTGTTTTATTGTGAAGCCCAAAGCAATGGCGAGGCATTCAGCACCTTGGGCTAACGCCGTTAGCCTTGTTTTGAACAGCTAGCCTTCCGTGTTTTTGGACACCCGAAAAAGCTCCGGTCACAATAGGAGTCTCCCGTGGGAAGGTGTGTATCTGTCCGGGGTCGAAGCTGGAATCGGAGAAGGATTTGAGCACCATGGCCTGGGTGTTGAAGATGGACGATGCTACCATCGAGTCTGGGCTTGTGCACGATTTTGATGCCAGTTTGTCTGGCATCGGACAGGAGCTTGGAGCTGGAGCCTATAGTATGAGGTTAGAGACCCGATTTAAAAAAAAAAAACCCAGAAAGTTTAAAATACACATGTGACATACATTTCTAAAATAGGAATAATGTTATTGTTATTCAGTCTGCACAGTGTGTTACCCAAATGGTGTCAACTGGTTCATTTTGGCTCATCAGTTTTTGTTCAAATCAGCTGACACTCCATTGAGAGTCGTTGCATGTTTTCATAATTATTTAATTTTTTTTATCAATTTGTGAAAAGAAACAGAAGGTAATTAATTGTTTTATGTGGGTTTTCATTCCTTGGTTACAGTCTCCCCAAAGCCGAGGGTTATGCATCCTGACCCGCAGGCTAGTATGCTAGCATACTTACTGTCTGTGTTTATTTGGCAGACACCGAGATTAAACGATAAATAATGCATACAATTTTACGTTGAGACATTTGTTTATAAGCCCCTCCCAGTGACATGTTATGCCGGTTGGTAGAATAACGTTAAATAATATTTTGTTGTGCTACATTAGCTACATCGTTTGCTAGCTGAAAACAAAAGACTGGTTGAATTCTTGCTAGTGTTAACATTTGATGTTTAACCCAGTCATAAAATATTACCAGGCTTCTGTTTAATTGTTTGGAATTGTGTTTGTGGTGAAAGGATAACACGCTGATTTGCTGTCATGTCATACTTCCTGGTACAAAGTGTACTTTGAAGCGTCTTGAGATAAGACATTTACGTGCACACGAAGAACTGGGATAAATTAATCATTGAAATCTTTGGTGAATTATATTTTTACAGGTTTAAGGAAAATGACACGAACGTTGAGCATTACGTCATTTAACTGCGTATAGATTTGAAGCCTCTGTAATGACGTAATCTAATATGGGTCAATGTGTTGTTTTTTTGTTTTTTGTTTTTTGTATGTACGGGAGGTTCAAATATTTAGGCCCATGCTTAAATATTATTACAATAACAACACTATATAGAGAGGGAGAGAGAGGGGGGGTATTCTTGGGTTGTCAAGTATGTTTGGTGCCAAAAGGGAGTTGATTGCTTCTGGAAGCTGTTTTTTGAAAGTTTTTTTGCAGCCCCAGGATTATATGTATGGGCATTTTTTATTTTGTACTGTTCTTGGATGACCAAATATATGGATATATATATTTTTTGACATTAAAAACTATAGACTGTTTATGCTATTGGGCAAAAATGAGGCAATCGTGATATGAGCGCCGCCATGACAGTCAGAGAGAGGGTGCACAAGCGACTTTGTGACTGCCGTGGTTTCAGAGCTACGTCTCAAGTCTGGCTCACATACACACCCTCCCACATGCAGCCTATTATATACAACTCATTGTGATGAATTCAACTGTCCATCAACTCTGCTCAGTGTAGCTGTCAATCATATCAGTCAATCACATTGCCTTGCCTGGTATTTTTAAGGGAAAGTTGAGCACTTGGAAAATAAACTTAAAACAGAAAAAAAGAGTTTGTTCACTGTATTGATAACTTTCAAAAAAACCTTAAATCCGTTTGTGAAAATAAAGATATTTCTGACCAAATAATTTTTAAAGTTCAGCTTTTTCCCATAGACTTGAATTATTGTTATTCCAGTAGTTGGCGTGGCGTCTTCTTTTGCTACAATCAACTCCTCTCTCTAACTGGACAGTGGTTTGAATAGGGCTGGTTTCCCAAATTAGATTAGAGTTTAAAATCCATATGTTCCTGTTAAGTAGAGTTTTACATATGTCTATATTTCCAGCTAATACGATTTTAGCGTACCGTTACACCCCTAATATATATATATATATTAGGGGTGTAACGGTACGCTAAAATTGTATTCGGTTCGGTACAGTGTCTTGGAGAGTTCGGTTCGGTTAATTCGGTTCGGTACAAAAAAATAAAAACTTACATAATCTTTATTTTGAAAAGCTGCCAATACACAATAGAATTCTTGCATAAAATAAATAAAAGTGACACATTTGGGTGATATTTTAAATAAATTGCACTCTTTATAAAGAAAAACACATTTTATTAAATAAAAAATGAAATACTGCAACTAGTTAGGACCTGAAAACTTTTAACACTAGCAACAGCTTCAGCTTATATATCAACAAAACTAACTATTCAAGTTTTAGGCTAAAAAGATTAACCTATCCACATTTTCTGAAGAGAGCACAGATCTGGTTGCAGTGACAATATCTCCAGCAGTAGAAAATGTTAGATGTGTTGCCTGCCCGATCTCCGTGGAACAATGTCGGCATACAACTTTAAATTTATCCACTCGTCTATCCCGTTATGTATTTTAACAGGGAAGCCAAAGGCGATTTTCCGCACGGACGCTATTGAGTGTCGCACAGTACAGCTGCACGTCCCTCAATAGCGTCCGTGCGGAAACTCGCCTAGGAACATGGTTCCGCTGCGCTTAAATTTGCGCTAATAATACATTTATATTATTTAATACAAATACCGAATACCGAAACGGTACGCAAGTGTCCCGAACCGAACAGGCCGTACCGAAACGGTTCAATACATACCGTGAACCGTTACACCCCTATAGAATATATATATTTGTACAAGTTATAATTGACCAATCGTGCATGTTTTCAAAGGGTATCAAGTGGCCAAAAAAAATAAATAATAAAACATTCCACTTGCCTAAGTATAATTCATTAATGTACTGTAGGCGGCACTACAGATAGTACTTAAATGAGCTGCGTCAATCAACAGCCGTGCAAATACTCTCCAGACTGTACTCAAGAGTACAGAGTTATGTAATATGATCCAAATTAGATGAGCAGTCATTCTTCAATCTAGGCTCAATGGCTTAAACGCACATGGGACACACAAGAGGTGTTGAATGCCAATCCATACGTCTCAGTTGATGGTATGATATACTAAATAACATTAGTTTATAAATGTAAAGTGAGATGGTAGAACCAAAATAAACTTATTTTTTACAAGCAAAGCTATCTCTGAATCCTTGACCATGCATTCAACATTTTCTTTGCTAATCATTCGAATAATGCTTGTCCTATCCAACTTCTAAAACCTGATCTTAATCTTGTAAGAAATTATGAAATGCCACTGAAAATAGAATTGAATAATAATAGGTACTTGTGAATAGACGTGAAATAGTCAATTCCAAATCACAAAGCTTAACCATAACGGGACCACCACCCATCTAGTGGGAATACCAAGTATTATTATACGTTATAAGTAGCTATAAGCATCTTATAAGCAGAAACAAACGATTGCAGCATGTATGTGTGAATGTGGTGTGCTAGAAATGCATGTGAACTGTACTAAAACCAATTCCACATGGAATAAAACATGCAGCCCTACCTCCTCCTAAAAGTGTAGTCAGAGGTGTATACATCTATTTTTCACCATATTCAGTTTAAATCCTCACTTTATATTGAAAATATTTATTTTGTGGTGTTTTGTTCTTTTCTGTCAAATGTTTGAGTTGCGTTTTGCTGATAAACATTAAAGCAGAAATTTATTCGGATTTAGCATAGAGAGGATAAAATAGTTCCAACAATTTTAGTTCTAAAATGTTTGAATGTCTGAACGCTCAACATGCCAAAATTAAAAAAAAATTTTTGAAAAATTTGAAGATTTTTTTGATTTAAAAGAAAATAGGTTTTAACACACTAAATTAAACAGAAGCAAAACAAACATGATGAATGATGTTTGAAGGGGGTTAAAATCATTGAGGCGAAACTCTTAAGAGGAAAAAAACAGGTTGGGTTGATTTTTTTTATTTTATTTTCAAGAACAACTTTGTTTATTCTGCCATAGGCATGATAATCAATATATTGTGGCAGGTGATTCATAAAAGTATGCAGTCAGCACTGGAAACCAAAGGAAAGAGTGTCTAAGAAGAAATGCAAACACATCTTAATAGCGACTTTTTGAGTATTTGTTATGCAAACAAGCATGCAGTGATATCCATAGCAATCCTCAATGTTGATACAACAAATAGTGATTTTTCAGCAAACCCACATGTTCAAATACAGGAAGTGGAGAACTTCGTTCAACAGGATCTTTACACTGTGTTGTTAGTGAGACCACTCTAAGCCCTTTTGGACTCACACCATGCCATCCATTCCAATGGTGAAACATTATCCAGAGAGGACAAGTGTTAAAAGGCTTCAGAGAGCATAAATATCCCAGAGGGTGCACCATCATACATTATCACCTCGTATACTGATGACAGCATGTACTTACCGGACCTTAACAGCTTGCATAGCATGTTAACATTGTATACCTTAGCAAAAACTACCCTATTTTAACTAATCAAATTCAGTTTACTTCATTAAATGAAGTGCTCACTATTTCTCCATGATTGTTATTTGGCAATGTTTAGATTCCAGTACACTCCACACAGCTTCATTACTATGTTTAAGTTAAAAAATAGAAAAGTTTTTTTTTAAAAAGATATCTTTAAATTTATTTTCACTAGGCAGAATTCTAATTAGAAGCATATCCACTGGCATTTTCTAAGGGATGAGTTAATAAGAAATATTCCTAAGTTGTACCTATTTATAGTTAAAATGTCAAATATAATCTGCACTAGTCACTGGAAGCTAAGATGGTTGAAGCAAGACGGGATTATCCACATTGTTCATGGATGTGTAGCCATTTGTTTTACACTGAAAACTACTATATTAAAATAATCCTTACTGATATTTTTGTTCTTGCACCTGATAACCCAAAGTATAAAAAATGATTAAACCAATAAGACACACTCTGAAACTGAATTAGAAAGAATCGATACTAACAAAAAAACTATAAATTATAATATATGAAAAAATAAAATTAAAAATGCAAAACCATTAAATCATTGGATATGAGTATATGTCCCCTTTAAGATAATTTATTCAAATGTTCTTTTGAGATACTTACAAAGGATATGCAAGCTGCCA
>SRMA01027015.1:818178-835443 GCA_007224835.1 Danionella cerebrum
CTTTAAATTATGATCAGCCACAGATAGGGGTGTAACGGTTCACGGTATGTATTGAACCGTTTCGGTACGGCCTGTTCGGTTCGGTACACTTGCGTACCGTTTCGGTATTTGTATTAAATAATATAAAATGTATTATTAGCGTGATATTAAGCGCAGCGGAACAATGTTCCTAGGCGAGTTTCCGCACGGACGCTATTGAGTGACGTGCAGCTCTACTGTGCGACACTCAATAGCGTCCGTGCGGAAACTCGCCTTTGGCTTCTCTGTTAAAATACATAACGGGGATAGACGAGTGGATAAATTTTAGCCTAAAACTTGAATAGTTAGTTTTGTTTATATACAAGCTGAAGCAGTTGCTAGTGTTAAAAGTTTTCAGGTCCTAACTAGTTGCAGTATTTCATTTTTTTATTTAAAAAAATGTGTTTTTCTTTATAAAGAGTGCAATTTATTTAAAATATCACCCAAATGTGTCACTTTTATTTATTTTATGCAAGAATTCTATTGTGTATTGGCAGCTTTTCAAAATAAAGATTATGTAAGTTCTTATTTTTTTGTACCGAACCGAACTCTCCAAGACACTATACCGAACCGAATACGATTTTAGCGTACTGTTACACCCTTATCCACAGAGGATTTTTAGGGAGTTAAACTTTGTTTTTTATGTACTTTTGCTGTGTTAAAATGAGGAATGTAAATGTCAGGAAATTAAATTTCAGGTGAAATCTCTGTGTACCTTGAAAGCTTGTCATCTAGTAAGTTATGGGGATAAAAGTCGTCCAATTCTTTTTAACTTAAATCATAAAAAAACTATCAGTTCTTCCGTTTTCCATATTAAACTCAGCCATTTTGCTGCTTGTTTTGCCACTCTCTCAATGAAGAGTGTATGGCCCGGTGAGAAATTGTTGTCAATGTATAACCTCTTTACATACAAAAAAAAACAAAGGAAGTTCTCTGTGGAAGATCGTACAAAGGGTTTGGGTCAATGTGAGCTAGGGGCAATTAGATCTGTATAAGGTTTATGTTTTATAGTCAACTTGTAATCGTATGTGTAGCCAGAATAGTGTTAAAGATGGGAAGAATGAAAGATTTCCTCCTAAAAATCTTAACTTTCATATTTTTATGGGGCTTGTAGAAGGAGTGGAGAGAAGATCCCAATGGCGAGTTCAAGAGGAAAGTTGCCCGCAGCGTAAGGAAAAGTCAAGAAATGGCATTTGACTAGATGCCCCTTCAATGACTGATAATGGATCCATCTTCTGTGTTAGGAACACGGTTTCAGGATTTATTATTGATTTAATTTAATACCAATTGGTTGCTCATATCAGTATGACTCAACTGATGAGTTCAATAAAATTTTTAATGGCAATCGTACCAGCCCCCCCAGATATGCCCGTTACTACTTTTAATTTGGTATTTGGATTTGCACCAATGAGGAATATTGGAGCTAAGCCACTTTAGGATTGTTTACTGACCCTGTGATGTTTTGTTCGATATTAATTTCCCAACCCTCTTGTGTGTCTGTATTATTTATTATCTTTATACAAACTGCATGAATTGCTTTTTTTTTATCTGCCTCTGAGCCATCAATTCTGGTCTGTTATGCGTGTTAATGGTACCAGTAGAGGTTAATGGTCAGAATCAGACAATTGCTCTACTTCCAGATGTCTCAGTTCCCCTTAAAAACAAAACAATATTCCAGATGAGTCTTTCAAGGGACTGTCTTTGCTGCCTTAAGCCGTTCTCCTCGCAGAAAGGAAAATTGTATTAAGTGATGTCAAGTCTCGATGTCTGTTCAGTTTTTGAGCTGGGTCCTCTTTTGGATTAACCAAAAAGTTCAATATTCGCATGAGAGAGAATATTTTTTCTATCGATGGTGAAAGCTCAAAAGCGGTATTTTTTTTGTGTATGTAAATATGATGTAATGTACCATAGCTCTATTGCTCATTTGTAATGTTTCCCTTCCACATTGTCGCCCTTCCCCCATCATGTAATTGCACATTAAAATGTAGCATATTTCTTGCATATCTACTGTTTGTCCCTTTCTTTAACTCACAATCTGTCCTGTCTGTGTTTTCTGTCAGTCATGTGAAATGAAGTTACCTCAAACTCTTAAGGTGCGTAAGATTCTTGACGATGCTTGTTCGACTGAGTTTCTTCTTGTGTACTAATGCAAATAATATTGTTCAGCAATAAGTTTTACTTTTCAGTTGGTATACTGTCATTTTGCTCAGAATCAACCGTTTATTGTGTATTTCTTGAGTTGTGTCCAGTTATTACCACTATGTTGATTTTATGTGGACATATTTATTTTTGTGCTTTAGACAATTCAATTAATAAAACAGTCATGATCTCACAATACATCAAGCACTTTTTTCCTCCCAAAATTTGCAAAAATGCAAATCTGATATTACTCAACAATTAGAGATGCTACTGATTCCTTACTAGATTTATTTGATCAGTTCCTGTTACACATTACAGGTCAGATATCAAAAACACTTGATGCAACCAGTACAAAAATCCAATAGAATTGGGCTAAGTTCGCATACACGAAAGACATAAAAGAAAATGCATCAGTCCACCTCCTGTAGGAGGACCAATAAAGACCTTGAATTTATTTTTACTGCCCAGGTGCTGACAGACTTTTGTTCATGAACTGCTTCTTCACAAAACACACCCACCACTGCAGAAGAAAGAAGAACCGTGTCATTAAAAGCTTGAAACACATGACTTTGGTATTGTTCATGCTTTATTTATTTTTTGTTTAAGTAACATGATAAATAAAATATCTCTTAGAACCTTAATACATGTTTTTTTTTAAATACAATAACTGAGATGACCCAAAAAGTGTGTGACTGCAATTTTTTATGTGGACATGGTCTTATTCTTCTACCAGATATTAGGAACAGATATCGGCTTGGTATGGCTTAGCTCTTGGCCTTTCACTCTGCTACATCATTTTATTATTGGCTGGTGACATAGTGAATGTGAAAGAAATACCAAAAGATTTACAACCCTGACATAAAAAAGAAGAAATGGAGCTCGTGGAACTCAGAACATTTTGTCAAAGGAAAGGAATTTCTATTTATTGAAGGAGTACTTGAAATGGACACTCATGTGACTACCTCTCAACAATGGCCTGTACAACCACTGTAATCTGAACAGGCCATGAGTACAGCGCCTATCATGGGAGCAGGAAAATGTCGGCTGTTGACTGCAGTGGTCGGCCAGATTGGTTCAATTTCACTGCATTCAACAGTGTATGTGACACAATAAAGTTACTACTAAGTGTTTACGTTCTGAAAGCAACTCTTCTTTTATGCAAACCCTGTTCTTGTTCCCCCCCCCCCCCATAATTGCTGAGTTTGATCCATTCAAGTGGATCCACTGACCAACTTAAAGCTAATGGGTAAATAGCTAGCAATTAGGGCTGGGCAATTAATCGAAAAGTAATCTAAAACGATATTCAGAATCTATTATTGTTCAAACTTTACCAGGTCAATTTTTCAACTACTTTCACCACTGCATGTAGTCATATGACCCTGCTCCATTTCCTTCAATTATTTTACTATTGAGTAATGCACCCTTCATTCAAAAATCTTGTAATATGTGAACATATTTACTAAACACAACTTGTCAGTGAGCTATGACTGAAAACAAAATAAACCAAATATTTGTAAATGTTCAAATGTAAAGTTAAAATGTTCAGTTAATTGAATCACACAGCCCTACGACATCACTCTACTTCACCACTTTATTCTCAAATGTTTACCCACCTTGCTTGGTTTGTCTGTCTGAGGGTCGAACACTCTGTCACACAATCTCAGGCCTGTCTCCTGGCGGATCTGTTGCAGGTAAGCTCTCATCGTTTCTGGCAGGAGGGAAAATAGGCAAAATTGGAGCTGACGCTTACAAACCAATTCATAGTTTAGCTACTACATACCTTCCTCCTGTTTGTTGGAAGGTTTGGCATACATTGCATTGAGAGGGAAGCCGGGTTCTCCTGGGATGGGGAAGTTAGTAATTCCCAGAGTGTACATCTCCTTCTCTCCCTGACCCCGTGATCCACACTGTTAACATTGAGTTTAGTTCATGTTAATGATATAGAAAAGTAACTGAAATTGTTTTCTGAATCCGTTGTTACCTTTTGGAGCTTCTTGAGGCACTCAGAGATGTATAGGGTTATGTAGATCAAGGTACGATCTGCCTCATTCTGACCGAACAAAGAGGACATTCAGCAATTTTATTTATGAATCACAACAATTTAAAGGATTCTGATATTGTGGGTATGCACATGATGTGATGGTAGCAAGAAGTCAAGGAGTGGCAAAAAGTTTGATACGCATAAATGCTTAAAATGTAAGAAAGACAGAAAAAGAAGCAAATCGTTTGCTGCAATTCTGCGGCTACCATTTAATTTGACTAAATCACTATTTTTGCTAATTGTAAATGCTTGCCATGATTTTGCCATGTGCAATTTGCTTCAAAATAAAACAATAGTTGTAACTTCAAACAGTGTTTTTCTAAATAAAAAAGGCACTCACTGGTAAAAGCGTCCACTAGCTGTTTCTGTGGTGGTTGAAAGTATTTAAATGTTAATTGTTCTTGTTAATTGAATTTGCCTTAATAGATTTAATGTCCCTAACAAATCCTACTGTAAAGTATGATTCAGCATCGAAGCTTTTGTGCATCTTTGTTTTTTAAATCAGGAACATATGAATATTAGGAAATTAATTTTCTGGCTAAATCTCTGGTCATTCGCAGGGACCACTGCCAAGTACAATCCATCAGGTTTATACATTTCACGACTTGTTTTACCACTTTTACTTGTTTTGCCAATGCATATTAATGTTTACATTGAGTAATTCTTTGTAAGAATTTGCAAATCGAAAACCAGGAGATCTTGGGGTATCAGTACAATTTGGATGTTCAAAAAACTGCAGTCATCCAACATCTAACTCTAAATTAGGTCGTCACAGAATGACAGGATAACAAAAGACTATAAATCAAGTAACCACTACAAGACTCTGGAGTTCCACTGGAGAACAGTTATGAAGGAAATGCATACAGCTTACGAAAGATCTTACATTTTTAATCCTACACTTACAAGTGTTTTTGCAGACAAACATGCCGTGAAAATGAGATAAATTATAGTAACCCACAACATTAGGTCCGACAAAACCTCAATGCTTTGTTAAACTTTAATGTTAACCAGCTTTTCCTGAGGAAAGCACTACGAATACATGTTACGACATGCATTCCTGCATTTTCCATCTCCTGAGCACTCCCCATCCCTTCAGTCCTTACCTTAATTTCATAGTTCTTGAAGAAAACATTGGCTTTAAAGTAGTAGATGGCCTCTTCGATGATATCACTTTCTTTGGCTGAACACAGAAACAGGAAGAAAAGCCTGGGTTGTCAGAAACTCTATCGTGACCATTTAAGGAATTGTTTCTAAGCAAGTATCCTTACTTTCTTTAGGAGCTGGACCCTTAAACTGTGTTTTGAGGGGCAGCAATGCCATATTCCCCACCAGTTTGGTGTCTGCATCCATAAGGCTTGAATGGTAAGCCTAAAATGTTGGGAGATACCACAAAACTTGATAATTGTGATGTATGTCTAAAACTTTCATTTTTCATAAAACAGACACATGTTTTCATAGTTGGAGTCAATAAAATGTAAAGCATATGAGGAAATCCAGTTGTTTTCACCAGTAATTATGCTTTGTTTTTAGCAACGTGCTGAACACCCGTCTATTACTTAAAAAAAAATCAATAGAAAAAAATACAATTATTCGCATACTTATAAATGAGTAAAAAAATACATTCTGTGATGTTTGTGTTAGCTCCATTGCTAGCACCGCAGTACTATTTCCCAAATCACCTCTGCTATAAAACGTGCCACTACTATTTATGAATCTTGCTTAGTAAAATTGATGTTTTAATGGTTTCTTACCGGCATTTTGGTACAGTATGACACAAATCGAGCAGGCAAAAGGAGAATATGTCAGCTCTGCGAGTGGCCGCTTCCGCTGTTCCACCCTTCACAGATACCGGAAGTTTCCTGTAGTTCCCAAATAAGACACTTGATGGCGCTGAGGGTACGGTTTATTATTTATCAGTTTTTTTTTTTACCATTTTATTCTAATCATAATGGCTAAAAATCACATACATAAGAACATGCGGAAAAATGGTAGACCTTCCTTTAGTTGTTTTAAAATTCAAATGTACCTAAAATAACTTAACAGAACTGTTAAACCGTAATCTGCGCTGTCTTTGCCTTCTTTTGGTGCTTTTATTTTAATAAACTGTTTTATTTCCACTTTTATATGGTAATAATATTCACATTTTAAAACTAGTCTAGAAAACCTCTCGCTGCCTCCAGCATATCATTAGCGCTCAATCGTTTGACGACACTGTGTATAGATTTAGATAGATGATACAGCCTTTGAACCGCTGGGTGGCGCTGCCACTTTACGTCCTATCTTGATGATTTACACGAAGAAGTCAAAGCGGATTTGTTCTCCCAGAATGCCTTTCACTTCCTCTTCCCCTCCGCGGCCCGAGAACGTAAGTGCCATTATGAATCCCATTGCTGAGACCCCTTAACAATCCCTTTTGTATCATCACCATCATCTATGTTAATGGCTAAATTTAACGTTCACACGTTTAGATGAATACAATAAGTTACTACGATTGATTATAAGTCGTGGTACAAAGCTTATTTATTTTGATTTCCATTAGCAAAGATGTCCACCATCGGCTGCCATTTTCATGAGTGTTCTCGCTTGTAGTTGAGCGAAAGCATGTGCTTCGCTTCTGATCTTATAACATGTATATCATTATTTGAAGTTCACGTTCTCTAAATAATGATAAATGTTCTTAATTTAGTTTTTATTTTCCTTCTGCAACCGTTACAGCTCTGAAAATGGTCCGCTACTCTCTCGACCCAGAGAACCCGACTAAGTGTGAGTATGTTTTACTTTATCATAAAACCCGGTTGTTCGGCTTGGTCTAACATTAGGTTTTTTGCAGCATGCAAGTCGAGGGGCTCCAACCTCCGTGTTCACTTCAAGGTAAGTTGGAAATCACAATTGTTGACACTCTTTTGACGTGTAACGTTAGCATTCTGGAGCTCTTCCTAAAGGCGAACACAACCTTACATTAAAGTGAAATTGCTTTCAATTAAACTTTAAAAAGAACTTAAAGATTAAAAATTCTTAAATCAAGTTTTTTTTTTTGTTTCAATAATTGCCCACCTATTCCCCTCAATAGAGATTCTTCGTTTTACAGACGTTCAATAATAATAAACTGTTATAAAGTAGTTAAAATTGTAATTTAATCATTGAAGTATGAACAAGATAATTTTTACACTTTTTTCAGCGATGTTGGCAATAGTATTGTTGCATTAAAAAAATATTGTAA
Source organism: Danionella cerebrum (assembly GCA_007224835.1). Lineage (NCBI taxonomy): Eukaryota > Metazoa > Chordata > Actinopteri > Cypriniformes > Danionidae > Danionella > Danionella cerebrum. The sequence goes on from SRMA01027015.1 coordinate 825,597, forward strand.
TCTCATAGCTCACAATGTAACCATTTTATGCATTAATTTGTGCTTGGAAGCTACACTTTACTATAATAAAATAAAGCAATATTGAACACGTTTTTTCAAGGTTATAAACTCCTCAATTCATGTACTTAAATGAATGATGTCTATGATTAAAAATAGATCTATATTTAATTCAATTACATTTGAAATGTACTGTAAAGTATGTAGAGGGTCCTATTTTAAACAGCACATAGTTTTCTGTTGCGCGTATGTGGCTTGTCTTATTTACTAAAAAAGATAAATGGGTTCTTTTGAGAAAACAAATCGGTTTATATTTGAGATCTTATTAATAACCTGTAAACCGGTAAAGGCAAAACATGGCTTCATTAAAGTCTTCTGCCAAAGCTATTTGTTTAGAGGTTTTCTCTTAATTTAAGGAGTGCTCAGAAGTGTTCTAATTTAACCTCTGAGAATGTGAGTTGGTTTATCAGCTATAAAAAATCCATTTGATTGATAAAAGTTTGGCTTGAATAATTCCTCAGGGATTGCTTGCGACAAACTGAAGCGGCTTCCATCAGAAATGTTGGAACTGAGTGGATTGAAGCAACATGAAGTACATAGGACTGTTTTGGGGCTGTATTTTGATGCCCATTTGTGTAAAAAAAAAGTGTTCTTGGGGTTTGGTTCAAACATGGTGACTAATTTATAATGGTATTTACTGTCTAATAGCCTAAGATTGCACTTTTAAGCTTGGTTGTTTATTTGCGGTTTACTTTTCTTTTTAATTCAAAGTAGGACTGGGTCACTCTTGTTGGTTCAATGTCTGGAAACACAAACCTGAAAAATGTTCGCAACTAAAGAAACTTGAAAACAAGCTCTTCGTTTTTGTTTCTGTGTTCGCATCATAGTGTCTGGTGTATGAAAAGTGTGGCTGCAATGATGACAACTTAGGACACCTTTGGATCAGTCATGAAAACAAACACTTTCTGAGAAGCCACACTTTTCTTTTAAGGTAGCATGGTGGATGTTTGTTGGCTTTGTTAATGTTTTTCCCTCTTGGGTTCTCAGAACACCCGTGAGACGGCCCAGGCTATTAAAGGCATGCACATCCGGAAGGCCAACAAGTACCTGAAAGATGTGGTGATTAAGCACCAGTGTGTCCCCTTCCGTCGCTATAATGGGGGTGTTGGCCGTTGTGCTCAGGTGAGATTTACACTCACACAGTTTTTTTATTTAATTACTTTTCATTTCTTTTGTAACTTGGCTCCATGTTAATAGGCTAGTTTGTCTTTAAAATGTGAAGGTGTTGTGTGCATGTAGTTATTGACTTTTAAAAAGAAAGTTGAATCAGATGTTTTGTAGATGTGTGAATAGAGCTGGATAATATGGCCGAAACTCTTATCATGATATCGGTCTATCAATATTTGCCATTTTTATGACCCATTAAGTATGACGTATGAAAATTTAGAAAAATAGATTACACTTAAACTTTTTTTTTTGCATTGCTAGGTTTCCATGGAGTGAGTGCCTTTTTCAATGCAACCAAACTTGCTTCAAATAACAGATATTGAACCCTTTTTTTATTGATCGTTTACATGTCTCTCGAAATGCATATCATTATCATTTTACCACCCTGACATGTTTGTACTTTGCTGTAAAATCATACAGAGTATTTCTTTTTTGATCACTCGCTCCATGTTTGGTCAGTGTCATCAGTAAGATCACATTCTTCCCGATATGTCTGAAATACGTTGCCTTTTCCACAAGTGTTAAAGTGCAGGGGACTGTTTTTGCAAAGACCTAGGCTTCAACTACCATTTGTCCTTGTACAAATAGTTTAGATTTTAAAGAGTTTCTTTAAGCAAACTTAAAATACGTTGGCTTAAGAGATAATTGCAGATTATTATTATTATTTTTAGGCTAAGCAGCATGGTTGGACTCAGGGACGCTGGCCCAAGAAAAGTGCTGAGTTCTTGCTGCACATGCTGAAGAACGCTGAAAGCAATGCTGAGCTCAAGGTTCGGCACATTGTGGAAGAAAACCATTAAATATTTCAGGCAATCGTAAAAACCGCATTAAAAGCCTTTTCCATCCCATTGATTTATTTATTTTTTTTGTAGGGTTTGGATGTGGACTCTTTGGTGATCGAACACATCCAGGTGAACAGGGCCCCGAAGATGCGCAGGCGTACGTACCGTGCTCACGGACGAATCAACCCCTACATGAGCTCCCCATGCCACATCGAAATGATCCTCACCGAGAAGGAGCAGATCGTCCCCAAACCAGAGGAGGAGGCATCTCAGAAGAAAAAGGTTTGTGTGATGTCAGAAGTGTTGTGTGAGTCGTTTAGCTGCAATGACGACCACCACTTAGGACACCGCTGAGTTTATGAAGATACAAGTTTCTGAGCAGCAATCACGCGTTTGATAAACCTCTCTGGAGTTTTGTGCTCTACTGTTTGTGTTGATTGTTTTCATTGCTGTTTTACAGGTTTCTCAGAAGAAACTGAAGAAACAGAAGCTAATGGCTCGGGAGTAAATGTAAATAAAGTCTAACATTCGTACCACAAACATGACTGGTGTTTTTATTATTGCTTAGTTTTGGAGATTTTGAGTTGCAAATGATTCTGATATGGTTTATATAAATTAAAGTAACGAGTGATGTGTCCATTAATGATAAAAATGTGGCTAAACACATTTTAAACATAATCCTTTCTAACTTAAGCTCATAGTTCTAAACCTTTATTTTGCTTCTGTCTATTTAAAGTTTATGGATTAGCCAGTTAAAACATTCTCATGCGTTAAGGTGATTTTCTATGGGAAAATCTATCTACTTTTAACACTAAAATAACTGCACTTTCTGTGGTTTGTCAAATTTAACATTTGAGATGTACGTTTATATATTTGTACTGTGAAGTTGATGGTGGTTTTGGTGAAATTTCCGAAAATAGAAATGAAATATTTTATAATCATTTTATTCTGTTGATGCAAACCTTAAGCAAAAAAAAATGCATTTGAATGTCAAACTTTATAAAAATAATACCTTTCTGAAGGGGTTGAAGAGATGCTGCTATAGTACAGCGGGTATTGACCGCTAGAGGGCAACCACACATGCCGAAGTTTAATTTAGTGAGCAATTGTTGGTCTGATCTCAATTAAATGTAAGTTGAAGTGACTAATGAAATGTCTCTAATGGCACGAAAAGTACATCGAGCTGAACTTTTTCAATGATGTGTTGTACACAAATATTGTGTTTCTAAAACACTACAGAAGTGCTTGAACTTTTGATATTTTGAAACAAATAGTAAATGTAGTAGGTACCATTAAACTACATATATTTGCTAAAATATTCAACGCTTTACAATTCTGAATTAAATGTTAAAATCCATTACCAATATTTCACAAACTTAGTATAACTTGAGAAAGTTACCATTTTAGTGTTCAAATAATGTAGGTATTCCTTGGGGAAGATTGACTGTTCTTAATCATTGACACCCCCTCATAAGGGAGAAAAAGAAGTGGATCCAAAGTGAAGTATGTTAAGAGGAGGGGAAACTTGCGCAAGAACGATCGGATCTGATTTCACTGCATCCCATACAGACATTTGTGAGATGGCCTACAGCTGGAGTACACTCTGAGCAAAAGCAGATCTTGGAGAAAACCTACTGGTCTTGGGCTAAGGAGAAAACCTACTGGTCTTGGGGGTCCTAAGTCCTTTCAGATGTAAACATAATTGGTGCTATTGGAAATCTGTGTATGGAGAACACAAGTCATGCTTGAAGTGATTGTGTAGGAACTTCATCAGGTGTGGGCCCTACTCTTTTCGCAAGACCACATTCAATGTAGCCATCTACCAGAAAATTTTAGAGCACTTCATACATCCTGGACACAAAATCATTGGGAGATGGTTTTATTTTCTTCTGGCAACATATGGCACAGAGGTAGCAGAGCCAAAACTACCTGGTTTAATAGCCATGGAATCATTACTTGATTAGCTGGCAAACTTGCTTGAGACAAACATAATTCCACATGGGCTATTGTCAAGAGAAAGATGTGGAGATTCTCTGAAATGAAGACAAGCTGAAGGCCTCATATAACATCCCAAGCCACCAACAAAGTACTGGCAACATAATACAATCCACCAGCACACTACTCAGAAGGCCTGAAATTTGAAACAAATATAGGCTTAAAATTGTTCACTTTCTCAGCATATATTACCAGAAATGCACAACACGTGCCAATGTTTGTTGTGCAAAGACTAAATCACCACCAGGTGGCGCAAGATGTCAAAAATGTTTTTATTGATTGAGAAACCGATTTAATGCACTTTTTTTCAGCAAACTATTAAGTTTCAAATGGTATTAATGGTATTAGTTGTGTTGAGGAATGCACTTATTTCCATCCACAGGTTACTGAATTCGATAGCTTGAAGGCAAACACTGAAGTAAACAGGTTTTGAAGTGTACGTGCTGCATTTAATGTCTCTTATTCATTCATAAAATATAACATTAATAATTTAGGCGAAACCCAACCACCATCCTCTGCTTTGTCAATAAGCGAGATGCTGTGAAACACATTCCACTTCAAGCACCCGAATAATCGAATTTATTCCGGATTCGTGAATCTGTGATTGTTTGGTGGTTTATCTGTGGAGTGTCTAAGCCCTTTCGGTCCATGGAGACTTTTAAGCTCGTAAGATATCCGGCTGCCTCACAAGACCAGCACGCATGCAGATGGCCCTTTATTTAAGACATAGATCTCAAATTGACTAGATTGATTTTGTTCCCTTTTTGTATTTAATAGTGGGTCGGATGGCAGCTCTTTTAATGTGTAAATGAGAGCCAATGAGCACTGACTCCTAAATTCAGTTCAGACACTCAGCTGACACGAGCGCTACGTCACCACCGGCCTCAGCCAATCACATTCCACCGAGCCCCTCCACTTTCCCAGGCACACTCGCAAAGTTTTGACTTTTTGCAGCAAAAGAGAGCAGGTTGATGAAAATGTTTTATTATCTTCCAGATCTTCATGTGAACTTGCCAAAAAGAGTCTCTTTTTATTTGTAAATATCAAGAACGCAAAAGGACGACGCCCCGCAGAATCATGAAAGATCTAAGGAGTGGATTTCGCATTTGGAGATGGGTATGAAGCTCCAACACAGCTGATTGGGAATTTTGAAAGAAAATAGACTTTTTTGCTTTTGATATTGTTCTTTTTTCCACATCCGATCTTCTTGATATCTGGTTCCTCTTCTGGGTCTCTTGGTTCTGCGTTAATAAGTTGTAAATTCTTGGTTATGTTAGCGGTGGGGCAAATGGACGGGTCTCGCCAGAGCGCTTTCCTTCTCAACACCCCACCTTTAGCTGCTTTACACAGTATGACCGAGATGAAGACGCCGCTTTACTCAGCCTACCCACTATCTTCCACCGGACCAGCATCCTCCACTTCACCTACAGCTACCTCTCCGAATCCAGGTGGCATCCCGGTGTCGTCCCCCGGGATCAAAGCCTCTAGTGGACTCTCTGCTCTCGGCTCGCACCCGCAGTGCGCGGTCGCCACACCGCATGGAATAAACGACATCCTGAGCAGACCCTCCGTGGCATGTTCCCCCGCTGGAATCCTGACCGGACTGCCTCGTTTCAACAGCCTGAGTCCCCCGCCACCACCGGGGCTCTATTTTAGCCCCGGTGCTGCAGCCGTGGCGGTGGCTCGCTATCCGAAGCCTTTGACGGAGCTTCCAGGGAGAACCCCGATCTTCTGGCCTGGTGTCATGCAGAGTCCGCACTGGAGAGACGCCAGATTCGCATGTTCACCACGTAAGTGCGAGAACTTTCCTTGAAGCCATTTTGGTAATAATAAACAAGCTTTAATTCAAGACGTACAGGCTAAGAATATAACCATTTGTTGTGTTTTCTCTACAGATCAAAACTCGGTGTTGCTGGATAAAGATGGGAAAAGGAAACACACAAGACCAACCTTTTCGGGACAGCAAATTTTCGCCCTAGAAAAAACATTTGAACAGACGAAATATTTAGCCGGACCCGAGAGAGCACGGCTGGCCTACTCACTGGGAATGACAGAGAGCCAAGTCAAGGTGAGACAGCCCTGCCCCTCCGATTATTCGGAGTTTTTTTTTTTTTGATACAGCTCGTATTAACATCGTTTAGTATTTTAAAAAATCAATATGCGCTGTAGTTTTTGAATAAAAAGTCAAACCTTTTATTCCAAAGTCCGCGTCCTCGTAAAATTTAAAACCCAGCAAAAACCCGACGTCAAGAGGCGTCTGTCCAATGTTAGCTCAGAAAAAGTCAGTCTTCCGGACATCTTTGGCTCAGTATTGGCTGGGAATATCATATGTTTGTTACATATACAAATGTCAAAATCTATGTAACCTTATGTAAATTTAAACCAGCAAAAACCTTACTTCTGAGAGACGTCTGTCCTACGTTAGTTTAGATACAGTTAAATCAATGTCTTTTGGACATCTTTAGCTTAGTGGAGGATTGCTGGATATGTTATATTTTAATTTAAATTCAGTAAAATCCGCACCATCGTATTATTTATATCCCAGCAAATACCAGATATCTCAGAGACGTCTGTCCAATAGTTAATGTCTATTGTACGTAATTGGCTATTGTTTGGATGCTTCATTATTTTATATTTCTCTCGATATATTTAACTTTATGTCAACCCCACACCGTGAAACTTTATATAACCCAGCAAACTTCCAACGTCTGAGCGACCTCTGTCCAACTTTAACGGAGAAACAGTTGTCAATGTCTTTGTGCGTCTTTGACTATTTGAGGATTCTACTAATTCATATTTCTTTGTATATGTAACTTTATGTAAAAGATGAATATAAAAAAAATCTAAAGTAATTTTAGATTAATGCTAAAAGCAATTTCACTAATTAAAGTGATTTGCTCTTTAAATATTTTTATTTTTAAATATGCGTCTATTTAAAAAAAAACCTTTTCAATATTTAGGTATTTTAGACAATTCTAAATCACAATAAAACATAGATATTTCATTAAGGCCGTACTATTTTGCTATTTATCTAAAACAAATTTTATCACATTGTGGAAATTACATTGCTTTACAATAATACTTTAGAGGTTACCTTTCTGCATTTCTCGAAGGCATTATGGTTTAATCTACAGTGTCTTTTTCGACCTTAAAGGTGTGGTTTCAAAACCGAAGAACAAAATGGAGAAAGCGGCACGCGGCTGAAATGGCTTCGGCGAAGAAGAAACAAGATTCGGAAACCGAGAGGCTGAAAGGAGCCTCGGAAAACGAAGACGACGACGACGACTACAACAAACCCCTGGATCCAAACTCGGACGATGAAAAAATTACGCAGTTACTGAAAAAACACAAACCAAACTCGGCTCTTATCATCCATACGTCGGAGAACGAGAGCTCGTAAAACGCGGGAAATGGTTCGTCAGAACCGCGAAAAAAAATCTAGGCTACTGTGTTTTTCCACCAAGTTTGAGCTCTGGTTTGAGTGGAAGGGTGCAAGCCAGAGGAACATATGCACTATTGGTGGAGCAGAAGGTGCACCGGTGTCTGCAATTGACATGATTCAACCTAAAGACAACGGTACTTTTTTGTAAATTAACTGCGTGAGTTGTATCGCATATGAATTATATTACTGTGAATATTTATGTGTACAATATTTTGAATAGCAAACATGGCAGAATTCGTTCACTTCGGTTCCGTTTAACCTTTGCGTTAGGCTTTGTGATTTGCATTTATTACGGTTTTAATTTTAGTAGGTCAACCAGAGTTATTTTTTTACGTGAGTTCAAGTTGCATCAACTATTTGTTCCTTGAGAAAACAACAATGCAAATAAGGAGAAGCCTACTTTTAACAGCTTTCGCAGTTAGTTAAAGACACTCGACTGGTTAAATTCAGGATAAGTGAATAATGGATCTGGCAATAAATGTGTAAATATGACCAAACACATAACCATATATTTGTAATATAAAGCATAGTGTTTGTCGCCCATGTTAGGATGTTTCTTTCATTTTCACACATGGTTAATTTATGATATAAGTTTGTAACAGTGTTGGATCCTGCAAAACCTCCTTGCGGGTTCGTGTGTATTGCACTTTTATTTAATAAAAAATGTAAACATGTGGGGTGTCTGTGTTTTTGTTATTGTTAAGCAGATTTTTATATTGAAATAGGGTTATAAATTGCATGCAGTAAAATCATGTGACTGTCTTTTAAGCGTGGTGTTAATTACGTCATAGCTAATTTAAATAAAGGGTGTAGATTTTTTGGGGTTTATCTATTGCCTGTTATTGTTATTGTATAATGGACAGGAGGCTGTAGTTCCGTTTTAGAACGTCGTTCTCGGTGGATGAACTTTTAAAACGCTATTATAAGAACATAATAAAATGTTTAGATTTTTATTTAATTATTTTTTTTCAGCAGAAATATTTCTCCGAGTTGGCTGGTAGCTGTTTTTTCGAAATTATACCTCTGCTTTATTAATGCCATTATTGCAATTATTTTGGTAATTTGTAATTTTTAACTCACCAACATGAAATATTCACAAATGTGAGATTATCTATTTTATAGCTGTCTTTGAAACAATAGTTTGTGTTTTTAAATTCTCAACAGGTTTCAGATCAGAACGAGTTACTATCATTTCTGTACATTTGTTCATTTCGTGTTTTCTTTAAGATTAATTTTTCTTTACTACAAACTAAACAATCTGTCCTAAATCTGCCCTTTCAGACGAATTTCATTTTTAACCGAATATTGTATTTTATTAAATAATGAATATTGTGCTGTTTGTATTTTTTAAAATTGTTTTAAAGGTTTTTAAACTACATAAACCTTTTGGCTTGCCTATAGATTTCAGGAATAGCCATACACATAAAGACGTGGGAATGTTGCATTAAGGTCAACATTATTTCATGAAACAAACATGGACTTTTCTCTTTTTTAACCATTTACTCGTTCGATCTTCGATAAGGGAACATCAATTTCGTTTTAAGGTGTAACAAAATATTTTTGTAACAATTTTCTAATTGAAAAAAATGATAAAGCTTATATTAATGGAATAAAGGTTGAATAAGATAAAAACCTCCCACTGGTGGATTTTTGATAAGTTTCTTTGATATTTGCATCATTTTAATTAAATATTTTTCCCGTTTATATATATATTATTATCTACAACAAAATGTCAGCAAAAAAAAACATAAATATATTGAGTTAAAAAAACTAAAATGAATCTTAATTCACGTGTCTTGATTTTCCCCAAATTTACACATTTAAATGTTTTTTTTTTCTCGTTAGCCTTTCGATTTTTCCAGATTCTCACAGTGGAATATTTTGTGTTTGCACATAATTAAATCGACTCCCATTTGATTTCTTTACAACCATTGCATGTGGCAAATATCATCAAATGTTTTCTTGGAATTTTTTAGTTTTTTCCAGGCTCAAGCTGAAGGTAGCCTCTGTCAAACTCTGATGAATCTGGCTTGATTTGGCTACATGTGTAGGCCAGTGACCTGATGTCAATAAGCTATCAGATTACTGCTGAGTGAGAGCTTAATGAACTCTCATCTGCAATAATTAATCTCTGATTGCTTCCCATTAAAATGCATTCATGAATATGCTCATCAACTCTCAGAAACGGCCAAGCCATTTCCAAAAAGGACCTCGTGAAATAAGCTCCTAATAGAAAAACAATGCGGAATATAGTGAAGGCAAATAAGTTTGAACAAATACAAATTACACAAATAAGCAAATGTTATTACTTTATTTTGATTTGAAGAGATTGAAGTTGAATTCCTGTAAAATTTTAAATTTCAATGAATACTCCTTATATATAAATACAATGTGAACCAAAGTA
>SRMA01027015.1:835463-1029928 GCA_007224835.1 Danionella cerebrum
ATATATATCATTATCTACAACAAAATGTCGTTAGTAAACCAATTATTATTATTTTAGGCTGTCGGGGAAATTTTAAGACTTTTTTTTTAAGAAATCTTATTTCAGCAAAAAAAAAAAACATAAATATATTGAGTTTAAAAAAACTAAAATGAATCTTAATTCACGTGTTTTCATTTTCCCCAAATTTACACATTTAAATGTTTTTTTTTCTCGTTAGCCTTTCGATTTTTCTAGATTCTCACAGTGGAATATTTTGTGTTTGCACATAATTAAATCGACTCCCATTTGATTTCTTTACAACCATTGCATGTGGCAAATATCATCAAATGTTTTCTTGGAATTTTTTTGTTTTTTCCAGGCTCAAGCTGAAGGTAGCCTCTGTCAAACTCTGATGAATCTGGCTTGATTTGGCTACATGTGTAGGCCAGTGACCTGATGTCAATAAGCTATCAGATTACTGCTGAGTGAGAGCTTAATGAACTCTCATCTGCAATAATTAATCTCTGATTGCTTCCCATTAAAATGCATTCATGAATATGCTCATCAACTCTCAGAAACGGCCAAGCCATTTCCAAAAAGGACCTCGTGAAATAAGCTCCTAATAGAAAAACAATGCGGAATATAGTGAAGGCAAATAAGTTTGAACAAATACAAATTACACAAATAAGCAAATGTTATTACTTTATTTTGATTTGAAGAGATTGAAGTTGAATTCCTGTAAAATTTTAAATTTCAATGAATACTCCTTATATATAAATACAATGTGAACCAAAGTAATGGATCACATTAAACATCCTTAAAATAATTCTAATTCCTGCTATTATATGTTAAAGGAGCTGAATTAACTTTGCAATATAAATCTAAATTAACTTTTAAACTCAAGTGTTGCATATTCACCTCAAAGTTGAAGTAAAATAAATCCTGATACTTACTTGAATGCAAAAAAAGATATATTATAGATACGTAAATCTATAGTGCATTAATATTTTAGCATGTTTGCCTGGTTGTGCGGATCTGCTGCATGATCTGGGCAGAATGATGATCCATCAACGTGCTGCAGATGTGCTGAACATGGTGTCTGCTCCGCTGGGAGCTTCCAGAGCATCTGCTGATCCAGGACCTGCACTGGGCTACAGCTGGCCACATGATCCCAGGTCAGTGATGCTGTCCCATCACACACTTGTTGAAACCGAGGTTAATTAGTTGAGAAATCGCAGTCGCTCACTTGAGCAGTCTTTGTTTCCAGGAAAAAAATATGCTTAGCTGTGTGGTTTATCGTAGTTCTAACTCCACCAGTTCCAAAGAGAAATTCATCAGCGTCAAAGAGAATTATTTGTACATTTCATATGAATAGGGGAATTCATGCATATTAGCAAATCAAAGACAAGAACACATTATTCTCTTGCTCACATCGGGTAAAGTCTATCACATCCACCCAATGTTAAGAGTCTACAACATGAAGCATGTTTTTGGACTGTGGAAGGAAACAATGAGCAGACACTTCAACATGGGGAGAACATGTCAATTCCACTCAGAAAGTCCCCTGCTGGCCTCGAACCAGCAATTTATTTGAGAGGCAGCACTACTGCACCACCTTGCTGCATTATAAAGACTGAATGGAAGCTTATTTTACTATGTAAACCTTGGAAGTAGCTGTCAGAAGATGGGTCCCTGTCATAAAAGGCTGAACATGGCCTGCAACAACACTCAGGTATATGGTGTTCACTCAATGCTTAGTTGTAACAGCCACAAAATGTTTCAACAAAATATCCCCCACACCATTACACTACCACCACCAGCCTGATACATGGATCCATGATTTCATGTTGTTGACGCCAAATTTTATCCCTACCATCCACATGTCTCAGCAGAAATCGGGACTCATGAAACCAGACAACATTTTCACAATCGTCTATTGTCCAATTTTAGTGAACCTGTTCGAATTGCAGCCTCAGTTTCCTGTTCTGATGTTCTAAGTTTGAACTAAAGCAGATTGCCTTGACCATGAGCTTCCACCACATTTTTATTACTTTCTGTTTAAGGAGCCTATCATAATTCATCATTAATGCGGGTGCTTACCACATCTTTAGAGTTATATATCATCTATTCCTACATGCACAGAAATCCAGCAGCTATATGTCCTAGTTCCCATGCTCAGTGACAATTGGTCCTTCTCCACACATATCTTCATCCGTGACACTGGGTAAGATGTCTTTTGGCATTTAGTGATGTGACTAATTTGCTGATAAGGGTGTGTTGGGATAAAGAGCCCTATTGATGTGCTCTGAGCTGAACATGTACTACAGGAGATTACATGCAAGACCGTGTCCGACGGTGAATGCTGCTTCCATGTGCCTCAGGCCTTATCTGTCTCTCAGCCATTTGCACAGGCCTGATAAAGAGCACCTTGCGATCCTCTATTATACAAAACGTTTCCATTTAGTCTCGGCACTTTGAGCTTCAGACCACGAGCTTTCAATCCGTGAATGTTGGCTCCTGAAAACAGGTAAAGATGTTATGATATTTGCTTTCGTGAGTAAAATTCCTAAAGGTGTAAGTGATGGTTTTACTGTTTGGAGTTGGGGTTTCATGTGCCATCTGTTGTTGTTTGAACACACTCTTTTGTTGATAATCTCCTCTAATCTTGCCTAATGATGTTCTCATAATCTTTTGAATCCTCTGCTTGTTGCAGTGGCTTAAAAACAAATTGGGATTCACACACAATCTTTTAGTTTTCTGTTAATAGATATTTTTTTATTATCTGTTAGTCTTTCCCCAAACTTTGAATGGTTTGTGGTGATTTTGGAAATTAAAAAGATTACAGGTTTGTAATACATAAAGAACTTTAAATAGAAAAAATGTAAATATTTTGAAGTAATTGTATTTCCAATGAAATTTAATCTAACACAAAGTCCTTATCACTGTCCTTCTGAACCAATAAGAATCCCCTACGTTATCCAAAATAATTATTAAAAAATGAAATTAACATTGTGTATCATTAATAATGCCATTTGCATACTTTTGATGCACATTTGTGTTCCTTTAAAAATTATACTTTCATTTAAAATGTGCATTTATTTGTATTTAAATGTGCGTGCAATTGCATTGTGTTGTATTTTCCCCAAAAACATTAACACCCTCAAAACAAACATGCCCTGATCTCACTGGACATTATTTAGTAAAAGTGAAATGCCACTATTTCACTGGTCTCTAAGCAATTTACATTTTTAAACTCTCTCATGGAGAGTCAGGGGGCGTGAACTGTAGGTCTGCAGGACAACAGAGCATGTGCGTGGATGAACCCTGACACGCCACAATATGTAAAGCCAATTGAAGTTGTCTGTGCAATTTAGTTGTTTTAGAATGTTTTACTTAAATTGAAAAACAAAAAAAACATTGCAAATTACCAATAAATACGTTCTGTATTTTCTTTTCAGAATTATATTATATTAACCCTTATATTAACCCACTTTGCGAAACTTTGACTCCAAACTTTTGAATGATAAGTGTATGTGTGCGTGTGTTTGCGTGGGTGTGTGGTTTTGTTTTACCAAAACATCAGCCTATATTTGAAAGGAAAAGACAATGGTTTTGTGAAAACACGTTTTTAATGGATACTTACTATTTTAAAGCAGTTTTTGAGATAAGATTTAAACTTGTTACTTTCAATAGCTGTTAATGGATACTTGTAATTTACATTTTTTTAATACTTATTGTCAAATGTTAAATGTGAACAAATTGAGCTAAAGTTAACTTTTTTTACTAAAAATAGAACAAATAATAATTATAGCTTCTATTATAATAATATGCCCTGCGATGGACTAGGTGTGCCCCCCGCCTCATGCCTGATGTGAGCTAGAGCCCCCCGCAGTCAGGAAAGGGAATGAATGAAAGAATAGATAATAATAAATTTATTAAAACTACTTTTTGAATGAATTTATTATATCAGTATAGCGAAACTTAACACCAAAATACGTAAACAATTCTCTTACATATCTCTAGTTTAGCCACAGAACTGTCAACACCACGTTACCCTATCTTTATTTCTTTTTTATTGTGTTGTTTTTATCTATTTTTGTTGTATCACATCTTTTTTGTTTGTTGCTAAATTGACTGTTGAGTTGCACTTAATCATACATTTATGAAATGTGCCCTGTGTTTGTAAAAAATAATTCTAAATCTAACAATGATACATTTTGAGCAGAGATAACCAAATATACAATTATTAAAAATATGTACAGATGAATAATAATTACTTAATATTTCTTAATATACCATCGACCAAGGGAGCTTTATTTTAAAATGTTACTCATTTACTCATGTTCTCATTCAAAAGCCATAAAGCAGCCCATTGGCATTTTGTTTAATGATGATGGTGCTGGTTGGGGTCGAGGGGGGAATAATGACAAAATGAGCACCTTCAATAGACGGCTCGGGCCATGAATAAACTGCCCTCATCGGCCAAGTCCTGAATCTTGCTTTTTATTGGCACTAGGCTTGCTAAAATAACCTGTGGACACGTAGCTCAGTGCAGCAATAATAACCCCCTCAATCATATTTTAAAAGTCACGTCAAGCCAGGCCTGTATAATTCATTTCTATGCAAATACATCAATGTCAGGCCATTAGTGAATTGCTAAAGAGCTTTTTTATTAAAATGCATTCTTGCCCCGTCCCTTTGTTTCCCTTTGTCTTCTTTTTAACTCACTCCCAATAAAACATGAGCCCTATTGGCCAAGAATTATAGGAACTATTAGAGTAACATATGGACAGCATGCACTCTGAAAATAAAAACCTACAGATAAAGTAGCTGGGTCATGCTAGGGTACAAACACTTAGGAAAATGGCAGAGGAGTAATAGATTTCACTCTAGCGGCTGAGGAGACTGAAATCAAAGCCTTATTATACATGCATTTAGAGCTGTATTATGTGGAAGATGCACAGCCCTCGCTTGCTGCGGGAAAACTGATGGCTGACACAAAGAGGAGTAGTGCGATGAATTAAAAAGATAATAAAAAGGTGATAAAGTGCATGCCCGATGTATTACATCTTTTAATGAAATTAAACTCGTGGAGAAGATGTCTTGCATCATTCAGCAAGGGAAACATAACTGGAGAGAGAGAGAGAGAGAGAGAGAGAGAGAGAGAGAGAGAGAGAAAAGGGAGGGTGTTCCTGTCACTGGAGGACCTGAATGAAACTAGTGTTGGCAAACATTGAGAATAGCAGGATATTGATGATTTGTTAGTGATCTACCAAATAGTTTTGTGTTCATTTCATAAAAATGTTTTATGGTTAAAAATACCGAGGGTCATCTGGTCCAGCTCAGATTTGATCTCCCCCCTACACTCTCCCCCCATCACAAGGGGGGTGATGGGTCAACTCATACACAGTAAAATCCTAAGAGTTAAATTAACTCTACTCGGAGTATATTTGGTCCCACTCAATATAGAGTTAAACCGACTTTGAGAAAGAGTAATTTAATAATCTATTTTCTTCATGTTTTCCCAAATATGCATGGAAAATGCTAACTAAATATTAAATATTCAGAGAGGGACCAAGTCTACTCCAGAAAGAGTAAAAATAGACAAAAATAGACTGTTTAGTTCAAATAGACTTATTTAAATAACTCTCCTTTAGAGTTGGTTTAACTCTATATAGAGTGGGACCAAATACACTCTGAGGAGAGTTAATTTAACTCTTAGGATTTTACTGTGTACCCATCAGCTGGTCTTGCACGTTCATATCCGCTCACAATTTTTTTACTTGAATAGAGACTCATTATGATCTATTACAGTTTGAAAGGAATACAAATAGTTTTCTTGCCAACCCCTTAGAAAAGAAAATGCTTTTTTTCCCCTATATGTAACATTTTTGGAGTTATGTGGTGTTTTGGAACCAACTTCTTTGAATAGGAAAACAAACTGCACTGGATAGGGATATTCACCTTTACCGGGTGCAATACATTTGAATTCGTTTTGAGCACACAGTCAATATCTTGGTCAGAAAGTTTAGAAATAACGCAACCTTCAGTAAATTCCCCTGTTTTACGAACTTCTCGCTCTTGGTCACCATGTCCTGCTTAGACGTACTCTGCAAGGTCTAAAGCATGTCTCACCAGGGGATCCTCTCAGTGTAGCCACTACTTTTGAAAAGGCTTCAGACCCAAGGTTTTGACTAGATGCACATGAGCCACACCCATTGCCTTTGAATGGTTTGACAGATTAAATGAAACTTTTCTTTTTACTTTACTTCCATTTAAATGAATGACACATAACACAAATGACCTAATGTTGTATTCGTTTCATATTTATGAGCTCCATCCTATTTTATATTGAAATAAATACTGATTCTTGAAGTATCTCAAAGTAATGGATAATCTAGTTTTATGAAACACAACAGCCAATGGCGAGCACGTATATTCGCCATAGCCCACACCATGTTGTGTTTGGCTGAATGTGGTGTATCTAGGCCCTGATCAAGCCGTCACAAGTTTAATGATTTCGCAGGACCAGTGGATCCTGTCATGGCTCCATGAACAGTGGATTTTTCTCCTTTATGGTGTCATTAATTTCACACGGATCATTACCTCTCATACAAACCCATGTTTTGACAAATGTAAGCAGTGAATTATGTAGATAATGTACCGCGGCCGTCCGTGAATGAATCACATGATAAACAGGAATTGCCTTGGCATATTACCCAAATGCGTTTGGGGGGTGTCTGTCTCTCCCATGACTCGTCACTCCATTACGGAGACAGCTCACTCAATAGCGGCTGGTACGTGTGGCAGTCTGACACATGCGGCCATTGACAAGCTTCTCATTGTGACCGCCGGTGCATTCCCCCAAACAGCATTAAATATTGGGTCTGATGAAAAATGATGAAAAAGTGAACATGGAAATGATATTATCCCAATGGAGCTCCAAGTGGTATACTGCCCAACACCGAGGCATCGTGAAATATGGATTTTTGAATGAGGAGGGTTATTTTCACGGGTTCCGCCTGATCTTTCTATCATTAAGCCGTCTTTCTTTATTTGCATGTGGTTTTGACTATCATAAGGATGTGCTATGCTTCTGTGGGGAACTCAAGTATATATATAAAAAAAACAATATTAGTTGTATAAGGTATACATGTTTTGTTTAGGTAATGAAACATGCTAAAAATTGCGCAAATTAAACGTCAAAACCAAGTAAAGTTAACCATGATATATTCGGTCATTCATCTCTTTTATCTATAAAGGCATCCTAAAAGAGGACTAGAGTAATGCTTGATATGACTTGAACCTATTTTTGCATCATTCAATAATTTTTTCGGCTAAAAACAAATCAGCTGAAATTCATTGTTGGGTGGTACCAGTCTGAAAAGATATTGCAACCTGAGTCAGACCAGCTAGGATGTCTTGGCAAAGTTTGGTGGCTCGTGGCTGTAGCTCAACAAAAGATGAATATCAAGCCAAAACAAGCAAAAACACATTTGCATATTAGAATCTAAATCCCAAACATGGGCAAATAAATGAATAAAACAAAAAGAAAGGCAGATTGTTTCATAAGGAAAGCCTTGTAAGCTAACCCCTATAAAACAACAGAAAAGTGGATTTTTACGGTAATCGTTTTTTTATTTTCTGTAGCAGAATATTTTAAATGTCTGTTTTGTTCTCCTCCTGCTTATTAAGTTTTCGGTGATCTATGCTTCTCAGTTTTATGGCTGGGGTGAGAGCTTAAGTGAGAGACCAGAGCATGAACTCTGTGCAGCCTCTCGCTGACCGCTGCTAATATCTAAAATGTTCTTATGACCTACTTATGAAGTCAATCTTTGAGAATCTATTGATCTGAATGCCAGATATAAAGCTGGATCCTCATGCAAACGCATGGAGGACGACGAGAAAAGAAGAACTTAAGTGCATTGCACTGACCTCTTGCCTCACATTCACCACACGACCAGAGACCCAGACGCTCCTTTCTGTCAAAAGCCGAAGGTCAAATGTTCCACAAGAGGTCATTGGCCATCAGTTTAATTTAATATTTGGACAATGGAGTAAATACATAAAGGAATGAAATGCTTTTAAAGAGGAAGAATTTAAGACAGGGGAAACCTTAATTGAATGGACTCCTGATTTCACTGCCAGAGATGTTTTGGTGTGTCTTTAATCAATGCTTAAGGCTCATAAAACCCCTAGGTCATAGCCGGGCATATTTCCATAATCAATAATGACGAGACTCAAGTTCAGCGGCTATGATCCTATTCATGCCTCTTTGTTTTTCATAGAGCTATTTATCACTATTGCTGTCTCAGAGGATTTGAAAGCGCCAGATAAATGTACTTCTTGAAATCTAAAAAGTATGTTTGGTGGCTTATATCTATTTAGATGGGTAGCTGATGACCCTCTCTAATGATTTTTAAGCGCTGCTTTGTTTTCAGAGAGACTGAGACAGTGTTGTGCATGTCACGTTTGTCTGCTGATACCATAATGCGGAACGTATTGATAAAGAATGTGAAACACTTCAGAAGAGACATTATGGTTCAGTGTTGAAAAAAAATTTCATGAAATATAAAATAGACCAAATTCTCAGAAAAAAGATGCGTGTTTTAAAGGTATCCTAAACGTAAAGGTAACTTCTCACCAAAGTATATATTTGTACTTTTACATTTTGTACTTTAATTTTCCTGGTTTGTAGCTTTCAGAATAATTTCAATTAGTACTTTATTTCAAATACTTATTTTTAAAAGAAGCTATGTTTAACCTTAAATTGCTTAAAAATTACTTTTCCGCAAAGTATACCTTTTTCATATTCAAGCTGATCCTTGAAACTATTTATGAGCAAACATTTTGTACAGATACTTTAATTAAGGCAGAATTGAAAATCACCCCAGCTTTTTTTTATACCGGTAATTGTTTTCCTTTGCATTACACAAAAGTTCTACAGTAAACCTAAAATTGTACAAAAAATCTTTCCAAGTATTACATTTTATTATTTTTTTTCACTGCAAAAAAGGGACAAAATGAGAACAAAACGTTTTCATGTTTTATAACAAAAATGATTTTTTGAGACAAAAAAAATTATAAATCCCAGAAAATGCAAAGACAAGGTCAAAACAATGGTAAGGTTTTATTAAAAACCTCTCCTAAACTCCCTGTACCAAGCACTGTTTGCTGAGAGAAAACTTTGAAAACAAACAAGCCATATCACAGGTCTTGTACTTCCAATGGTTATCCCTTCTTTTCACCACTAGATGGCACTGATGGCACCGAATTGGTATCTGTAAAATGAAACGGAAAGTGCCTTTTTGCTCACCGGTGCATGCAGAGACTTCTAAATGATAATATAATGAAATTCTGAAGGAAAACACAGCATGGGTTTTAACAAAAAGAAAAAGGTTTTTTTTTATTTGCAATTTTTTAGTAATGTCTGAATTGTGATGTAAATTTCAAATACTTTGCGCAGCATCATCCTTTAGCTTGTTGAGTAATAAAGTAAACAAGCCTCTGCTATCAATTTAATTACCAGAGGTTAATGCTTTTATTTTTTACTTCCTATTAAGTTAGAGGTGTTTCTCATCTCATTTTTATTTTACTTCATTTTATTTGATTTTATAGGCGTCTCTTTAGCACATGTTGATGCCCAAAGCTGTTAAACTCTAAAGAGCGTCAATAAAACACCTCTGTCAGTGGCCTGCCAATAAAAAATGAAAACCCATTTAACTCTAAGGAGGTACAACTCTGGTCTGAGGCCAGTCAATAAAATAAACACAAACCATGGCTTCCTGCTAAAGTAGGCATTGCAAGGTCAAATGGACAGACCCGACAAAGCAAAAGAAAGGACATACTAATGACTTTTATGCAAATATATTACTCTCATGTAAAATTAAAACGAATGCAATCAATATATTTTTTTGTTTGTTTAAAAAGACCAGTATTTATTTTGTGTCTGAGAAAGAGTGCATGAATGCATAAAAATCTGAACTGAGACCCATTGTTTAAAAAAAATAGGATGCAATGTCGCCTACATTTTTTTCTTTTGTCAAATGCACAAGAAGCTATTTGGACAAATGTATTTTCAATCAATATTTACATTTTGTTTGACTAGGATTTCATATATCAGTATATATTTCCAACCATCCAGGAGTAACTGGTGCATTTTTCAGCATCAATCAAGGAAACTTCTGTTTTAATTTACTTTTTTTTTTACTTTTTTTAATTCTGCAAAATCAGTTTAAATCGTTCATATCAGTCTGTGGCCTTCATGATGGCCCACACTCATTTTCACAAAAAAATGTGATCCAAGGAACCGATAATGTCTTTTAACCCTTTGAGCTGTTGTTGGGATGGCTTGAGCGTAAGCCTGAAGAGGAAAAGTCGATCAAGACAATCCATCTTCTCATGAAGTGGTCTGATGTTCTCTTTTGCTTTGTTAACACTTAAGAACTATATTGAGGTTTTCAGTTGACCAAAAAGGCACAACCTTCCTTTTAAATTGAAAGCTTTAATGTTTTTTGGAAACTATTTTTATTTCACACAACCCATTATTATATGGCTAATTGTTCTCATTAGAATCACTAGGTTAAAACCTTTCTACTTCTCAGGCTGGAGTTATGTACATAAACCCAGCAAAAATACAAATAAAGCAACATTTAAAACATATGCTGAAAAAACATGGTTTATGTGCGTTAGGTTGTTTTACACAATATTGGAAAGACAGTATCTATTTGAAAGAGTGGAGGGCCAAATGTCAAGATCCTTTGGCTATGGAGAGGACGGTCCTGGACTATCTTCAGTAATGAGGCCAGGGTCTCCTTCCTCCCGGAGTGTGAGGAGAATCAAGATGAGGGTTCACTATCCTCACTGTTTGCTCTTGAAATGATTCCATTTGAAATGAGGCTCATTACGTTCTGCTCAAACACCATTCGCTCTGGCACAGTGGGCAGGGGTCAAAAGTTTACACTGGAGAAGCATCTGAGGCAACAAAAGACACTGATTATACACCAACAGTCCTGGTGCTGGATCAGTGTTTGCAGCTCAAAAAGGAGATACATTGACTTAACTTAGAGGTTCATTTTGAAATACATTCAAAATGAATTCAGAATGAAATTAGATTGAGTTTGGGTGAAGTACAACATAGACACAAGAAACAGTTGTTACCTTCAACAGCAGATCAGTCTAGCAATGATTGTTGGCTACATAAGACATACTGCACCTACTTAGCAGGTCTTGGAGCACCAACTGATCCAAGTGAGTATGAAAGTTGTTGACTCAAAATAGTCATTAAATGGTAAAAAACATGCTAATGAATGCTGCTGGCGAATGTTTGTATTCTTATGTTGATTTCATTTATGTACAGGTACAACCCTACAAAATAGTTTTACACACAAAATAAAAATAAGACAGACATACATAGTATGTATGTATAAATGTTTAATCTATACACGTAAAACACATTTAGTGAATATATATAATGTTTTGCTCGGCCACTAGAGGTCACATTTCCAAAAACAAATCACATGATGCCGTTAGAAAGAACAGTAGCCGGATGCAAAGATTCTAGATACAATTTTTTTTCAATGTTTTTTTTTTTAGAAATTTGAAACATTTTTAATGATGCAAGTACAGTGTACAAGGGCTTCGGGTGGATATCAGATTTTTTTTTAATTCTTTACGAATAGCTATGAAGTGGCAAAAACATAACAGTGGCAAAAAAAATCATGTCAGGTGAAAGTGCATTTATTTCAATTATTTGTTCAATTGTTGGTAAAAAAAAGTTCTTCAGTAAGGTAACAAATACAGTTATTGTATGGCTATTAAACCTGGTACTGGTAGTATTGGTTTTAGTAGCATGTGATGGAAAATATTCTGCTGGAAGATATAAACATCTCCTAAAATCTTCTCTGCAGTGAGAAGCATAGTGTACTCAAACATTTCCTGGTAGACAGCTGCATTGACTGTGGTCTTGATAAAACACAGTGGACCCACACCAGTAGATGCCATGCCTCCTCAAACCAACCACACTGAACTTAAAACAGCTTGGGACTTTGATGTCTTGACAGACCAGTACTTTTCCAGTACCAACAGATGCTTCTGGTGTTGGTTTTGGTTCAGGTAGGGTTTGGTTTACCACAGATTACTCCTTATGAAGCTCCCCAGATTTCACCCTTGCTTATACTGTACTGTGTGAGGATCAATTTTGCAATTATCTTTAGAGATGTCAACTGTCAAGATGAATTATCTGACTTTTGTCTTTCACAATTATCTTTAATCTTTAATGTGTTTATCAAAGTTTCTTTGATAATTGGATAATTACTTTTCCAAATCCAGTGGACAATCTCCAAATTGACTTGCAAATTTCAAATGGAGATTCCACTCTGTTTTCCCCTAGCATCCCGATGTGCCAAGCAGTCACTTTTAAGGTGAAGAGAGCAGCTGCCAGATGATGGCAGATTCTTTTCAGTCACATTGTAAAGAGCTTTAGATTACAGCAATGATGCTTTCTGACCTCCCCGTCTTCACTTCCTCCCCAGAAACACTGTTGGATTGAGAGAGGACAACAGAGGTGCCTCTCGTGCTCTTCCACAGACAGGGGTGACATAACTAAAGAGGCATTAACACCCAATTGCCACTTTGCTAAGCAAACGGCAAGCAGGGCCTTGGTGAGCATGGGAAAACAACATTATAGTCTGAGAGCAAACTGAGAAAAAGGCAAGTGAACAATTTGAGCCTTGTTTTGCTCACCCTATCAGCAAGGAACTGACAACTTTCTATCATGTATAGCAACTTTCCCAGGGAGGATTAGGTACATAAAAGAGGGTTTTCTGTGGAGCGTGGCCATAAATCACGTTCTCCTGCCTCATGCTCACCTCTCACTTAGACAACACAGGTCGAGTCTGTTTTCAGCTCTTGTGAGAATAAATATTAACCTCTTCTCGACCAATGGACAAATGTTTTCTGAATTCAGGCTGTAAATCAGGATTTCAGGTTGACAAATACAAATAAAACTTACTGCTTCAATATTTAAATTCTATTTGGTTTAATCTCATGATTAAAAGTTTGGAGATAAATCACCCTTTAATAATAAAGTTAATAATAAAGTTCAGAGAAAAAAAATCATGGCTAAGCAACTATGACACAAATATCATTTTATGTTTAAAGGGGTTTTTGCATCCAAATGTTTTTTTCTTTCTTGCAGTTTAATTTTATTCTACAAGAAATCTGAGTTTTAATGACTAGAATAAGAAATATGGCCACATGTTAAATGACAAAGAGGCTAAAGTAACTTTTAGAAGTCTCAGCACGCACCGGTGTGTGTGTGTGTCAATAACACTGGCTGTTTTCAATTAAGTAGGAATGATGTGGATCCACCTTTTGTTTAATTTTGATCTCAAATATAATGTGTAGGTTTCAAAAACGTAATAAGTGTTGATATTTCTGGTTTAAAACGAATATAAAAAGAGCTATAACACATAATTTGCAAGGTAATTTAGATTTAAACATGAGAGATTGCGCAATCATATCTCAGATTAATTTTACTGATCGGTGCCATCAGGCCATCTAGTCGAGAAGATAAGGGATAACCCTTGGAAGTACAATACCTGTGATATGACTTGTGCTTTCCTGGCACAGAACACTGTTTATCCTCAATTTGTGCAGTAAAAGAATGACACAATTTCATGCTTTAATTTTTTTGTATAATTTCAGGTTTGTTGTGAAATTATTGTGTCATGTAATTTAAAATATTTGTAAGGTCGGGTTGTACAAAAAAGTTATTTCAAGGATTGTCACCAAAATTGTGATTATAGCAAATTGTAAAGTAGTAAAAAATGCTCAAATAGGCCTTGACCTGTTAAAAAGTAAGTTTTAATACTAATTGTTTATCAATTTGATGACATAAGTAATTATTTAAAAGTAATGTTTTTAAAGGTGTGATGTGAAACATGCTGCGAGGCAGCTCTGATTGAAGATCAGCAATTTAAGTGTATTGTGGAGATCTCCTGCTGAAAAGCTGCATGCCGGCTGCCAGTCAGATCATTCCCTCTGCTTCATTGTTCTGCAGCGTGGCTCAGTTTCCTGCTGCTCTGCTGTGTGCGTGCTGTGGAGAGCCACTCAATGGGGCCTCTTTGTAATCCTCTAAAATGGAAAATTCTCAATTTGTACCAATTTGTCTCACAGCAGCCCAGGCTGTTAAAAGAACCATGATCCACTCCCCACCCAAGAAGACAACACTTTATTGCAATAAAAGGGATTTTGTCATTTATCTACATACATTTCTTAAATTTTAACATTTGAAAATTTTTTTACATGCATTCTATTATTTTTTATATATTTATTCTATTATTTTACTCAGCAGTTTGAGCTTGCTTGGATTTCCTTTCAGACCAATTAATTATTGGCTGCGTCTGTGTATTCAAATCATAATTCAAAGACATTTGACATACATTTATTCATGACACTAACTAGAATTCATGCATAGATGTGTAATATATATATATATTTATATATATATATGTATGCAATACTTTATAGGAGTAAGTTTACATGCGGTCAGTCAAGGCACAGCAAGCATGTGAATATAAATGCTTGAAAAAATTCACAAGGAGCAGATCAATCTGCACAAGTGTATTCTGCTGGTGTCTTTAATTTTATTTTCTTGGAAATCCTCTTTTATTTGTTTCACTTTTTACGGCTGTGGAGTTTATGGCTCTCTACTTAATTCTAGGTCAAGAAATGAGCAGAGCATGGAGGAGAGTGAAGCTATGAAGTAATGAAGCAATATTATAGCTAATAACTACAGAATAATTAATATAGGCAGTTGTTAATTTATCAAAAAGCTGTTTTGCATCTATTTATACACAAGGAGTTTTCTTGAACACTTATATAACATAAAATTACAGTTATAAATGTAACTTAAATCTTCAGTTTTACTTAAATCGGTCGAGATGCACCCCGCAACAAAAGCTACTACTTTTTAAGGACAACCCTAAGTCTTTTAGTCTTGGAATGATCATGTTGGCGACATATTGCAACATTTATCTTTTTCCGTTCTTCAAGACTAACCTCTTTTAAAGCTGGATGTTGGATGGAGAGTGTGTCGCTTCAGAATTCCCCACAGGTGTTCGATTGGGTTCAGATCAGGAGACATGGGCATTCAAACACATTCACCCTGAAATGCAGCAGTAGCTTTAGATGTGTGTTTCGGATTGCACGGAGTGATGCCCACATCTTCTCCTTCATTTTAGAGCAGTACATTGTTGAGCTCAAGATGCCATCAATGAAGTGCAGCTTCCCAACTCATGCAACCCCACACTGCCACTGCCACCACCATGTTTTACTGCAGGCACCATGCTTTAAAATCCCCACCTTTACAATGCCATACAGTTTTAAGATCATTAGTTCCAAAAGCGGTGATCTTTGTCTCATAGTTCTTTTCCCTCTTTGTTTGACCAAACCCATGCATGCCAGTTCTCTACAGTGTCGTACGGTGTCAGGGGAAACGGTTACTCCAGTTGAAGTGAACTTGAATAAACATTTTTCAGCACTTCTCACCTGACGGCCTGGATGTCTGTTTAACAGTATAGCGTTTCTTAAAACTTCGGAGCTTAAAATGTTTAATTTTTTTGTGTAAAGACGTAATTTCCTTTCTTAGGATTTCTTAGGGAGCTGACAGCATGAATTAGGGAAGAGTTTTCTTCGTTAAGTAATGCCCTTTTTAACACCTGTTAAATGAATCGTTAGATTTGAATTAGATTGAATTTTGTTGTTTTAATTGTGGCTTTCCCCCCAAGACTAATTGGGACATACTCATTTTTGCAACACGGGAAAGAATGATTTTGTTGGGAAAATATTTTTTTTTCGTGAGTGCAAATGAACAAATCTTGTTTGCAATCAATGTCTTAACTTTGTAGAAGTATCTCCTAGAAAATGTTTAATTCTGAAAGGAAACTAAAGGTTTTCTGACCGTTGAGTACTGCTGAGCACTGTATATGTGCCATATTCAAATGTATATTTATATTTAACCAGGGTTCCTTTTAAATGCAGTCTCAGTCTCTAAGACCCCTGGAATGGTAAAGTATTTTTAAAAGTGGTATGTTGCTAATAAATCAGATGCAAACAGTGCATTCGTTCTATACAGTACCTTTGATTTCAACAGTTCAGTGGCCAAGTTGTCTCCTTGAATGCAGGTTACTTGAAGAGGTCACTCACTGGCACGTTATAATAGCTCTGCAAAGTCTACTGACCTCAAAGTCTCACCAATTTACAGCCAATGACTTAAAGTATGTCCAATCTCATTTTTAGGTGTTTATGGAGTGGAAAGTGCAGCTCTGCTCTCAAAGTGAATTGAAGCCTTTGTTCGCTGTTTGCCTGGATGTGGAATTTCAGGCTGATGACAGCGTGGATTTGGTGAGAAATATTCTTAGCACGATTTCCACATTGAATATGGATCTTGTTTGTTTTATTTAAATTCTAAAGTTAAAAATAAAAACATTTCTGCTAAATGGCACTAATGCAGTGGCTAAATGAGAAATGTGATCATTGTGGAAAATTCACACTTCACAGCAATCCAGCTGTATAAATGAGGGGAAACGGCATAGATCATGTAAACAGCGCAGGTCAGCATGGGTTAAACGTCTGCTAAGCAAATAAATAACTTGATGTAATTGCAGAAGGACGTCTTTTCTTTTTTAGTCGACCTAAATTCACACTTCACATCATTAGCAGCTCGGCTGAATGATGTGAGCAGCCCATTTCAGTAATGAAGCATTAAAAAAGGACTTTCAATGACTTTTGGTCACTGCTTAAGTATGTTATAGTGCTCTCTGATCACAGATAAGTCAATCTGGTTGCTATGGAGGGGTTAGTGACAAAGTATAAGGTTCCCCATGCCGAGTAAAATCAACCAAGTCCCACATCTCTATGAGTTGCCTAAGCTGAGATAGTGATTTGTTGGTTGTCACTCATAGACACCTTGCAATGTGCAAAAGTTTATGAGGCCCTTTGGTGCAAAACACACTGACACCCGGAGCACACTGAAACTCAGTCAAAACCTGTTTAGTTTTTATGGACAGATTGGTTTAAGATAATCAGTATTTGGTTCAGAGAATGGGGTCTATTGTTTAAGCTATTCTGTAAAACTGTAAAATCATCCAATTTTATCTGTCTAAGATTCGCTAGACATCAATTATTGTTTTTCCCCCTCATCCATTACATCTTTAACAAACACAATTCCATTGTTTACCATTCCTGTTTGAAGAATTTTTGTTGTGGTATTTAAACAGGATCTCATTACACAAAATGGGAGCATTTCCATATGCTCTGGGTGTTACAGTGTATTTTGCACTAAAGGGCCTTCCATACAAAAGACGGATATAGTCACAATCATTAAAAGCTCAGTTACACAAAAAATTTTTTTGAGTTAAAATATTTTTTGAAAGTTACATAAAAAATTACAATACATATTGTGGAGCTACTGGGAGATATTATCTAAGTCTATTTGTCTATTTGCTACTTGGAGTGATTGTGATTCTAGTCACTTCTGCAACTTCTTTACCACATGGTCTTATTTAATATTTACTAGAAGAGTAACCTTTAGTCACATTTTAAACTAAAAGGATAATAAATTATCTTTCTTCGTCACTTAGAGTAAAAAAGAAGACTTACTGTAAACATTTACACTGCCCCTAGTGGATGGATGGTATCAAAAGCTCGCTTACAAATCAAACTAGACCCTAACCTTCTTAACTTGTGATCTCAAAACTTTTTACATTAAAATCTTTCCAATTCGTTATGTAAACAGTTTCAATAGTTGGTTAAAATTGTTGTTTGTGATGCAAATATTGTGGCCATAATATCAAAGTATGTATCGTTTCGTGAGTAGAGTGTATCGTTACAACCCTGTTAATCACAGTTGGTATAAAGTTTATTTTTTCCAGCCATGTAACTTTAAATTATTATTTTGAAGCTTCTCTCTAATGAGATTTTATTATTATTTGGGTTTCATTTTTTTACAGTATATAGATTCCCACACAGCGACTGGCAAACTTTCACAGAAAATAATTTGTTTCACCCGTGTTCATTTCTATTTTGATTATTTTCCTCTTGGCTTTTGTACTGTTTTGCATTTTGATATTTAAATGTGTATGTAATAGTTCCAGCTGTCACATTTCAAGTTCTCTTACAATGAAATCTCAGTTTTATTGCCTATAAACCGGACGAGCAAACAATCCAATCTCTTAACCGAATGAAAACCTCTCCCCTGAATTGATTACAAGCACTCGCACACAAAGAAAGCGATGCTTCCATCTCAATTTATTTATTTATTCCATTCTAAAGAGAGGCGTGCTGTTAAAAATGTTTTTATATTAATTCCATGGATTATTTGCTCATTAGGCATTAATCATAGTGCCCCATCTGGATGGGACTGCCGTGACTACAGGAGAAACAGCTATTCTGATCTCAATTAGATTATGCCTCTCTTCTTAGCCTGCCCATAAATCATTCCCCCAAAGTGAAATTAACAGTTACTCGAGCGCATTAATAATCTGCGTCAGGCAGAGGAGAAATTCAGCAACTGGAACCACCCGTCCCAGCCAATAGTGAAAACATCATTTTGTTTATGAAATATAAACATTCCACGGTGGGGTTCCTCCGCAAATTCTCTCCCCACCCTTTTCTCACTCGGTGACAGGGAAAAATGATGGTATGCGGTGCGCCAGATGAGCAGTCACCCGTCCCGGCCACAGTGTGTGTGTAGAGCCCCTGCTCGATCAGCCTCCAGATGGGCCGCCGCTGCAAATCTCCCACACTGGCTTTACTGCAAACATGCACTCTGCAGATCATCTCAGATTACTTTTTGATGTGTTTGCTGAAAATACATGAAGAGGCATTTTGAGGTACACCGGGGTGCATTCATTTGTTTATCAACAACACACACCAGTGAATTGAGTCAGAGCGGAAGAAAAGAAACACGAAGAGGGCAACTTGTGTTAACCTTAATCCGCTGCAACAACTGACTCGAAATCAGGAAATAGTTCTTTTCCTTTTGACTTTTGAGTGTACTAAAATGGCTGCATTTCATGCCCTTGAAGCTGCTGATCAATATTTATGTTTTAGAAACGATATGCAGTAATTATTCTGAACTTTTCAAGGCCGAATCATTTGAGCCTCATTGGTAAAAGTGAGCCTCTACAACATGGATCGATGGTTTCACCGTCAACCCTTAGAAGTCTCTGCATGAGACTTGTTTTGAATTAAGTAAGAATGATACAACCCAGCTATTGTTTAATTTTGATCTAATGTGAATGCTTGCAACAAAGATATCAAGAGTTATGACACAATTTGCAAGGTAATTCAATTAAATTGTGAGAAAATGCGCAATCATCGTTCAGTTTTATTTTTCAGACCCCAAAATGGTGCCATCTAGTAGTGAAAAGAAGAGATAACCTTTGGAAATATAATATGTGATATGGCCTGTGATATGGCTTATGTTTTTCAAAGTTCTGGCATAGTGAAACAAAAGTGCTTGGAACAGTGTATAAAAAACAGTGTTTTTTAATACAATGTTTGTTTTGATCTTGTCTTTGTTTTATGGGGTATTTATTCATTTTTATTTTGTCTTAACACTTTTGATTTTTGTTACAAAACATAATAATTGTTCGTTCTCAATTTTTTTTACTTTTGCTGTAGAAAAAAATGACGAGATTTAACACTCTGAAATGTAATATTAATAAAAAGACACAAAACGTTTTCAAGTTCATTTATTAAAGAAAATTGTGAAGTAGTAAAAACACTCAAAAATGCATTATAATTACGTAATAATTCCACAACAAAACTGAAAAAAAAAAACAATTTCTGAGTAGTACATTTTGTCATTTTTTCATGAGATACGATACAAACCACTGAAAGTGAAGACATGGAATCAAAATGTAAAGAATAAATTCATTTAATATATTCAGCTTTAATTCAATTGTATTTTAAGAAGGAAAATCTAAGATGAAGTAGTCACACAGATTAACCCAGTCAGTAATACGGAACAGTAAAGCGCTCAGAAATCCCAAGATGAATTGTTTATTTCAGTTAAAAAGGGTTCATATAACGTAATGTATCCTATGACTACACTTATCCAGGCTTTAAGTGACTCTAAAAATGTGAAATGCATAATTATGAGACTTTTTATTACCAAAGTTTTTATGACTATTGCAGTCAGAGTGTCATTATCATTAAGGTCAGTGAATAACATCTTAGCAGGATATGGATCCATTAAAGGAATACCAAATTAGCTGAATATTGGCAGAGCTAAATTAATGGGGTTCACTTCTATCACTCTACCATGGATGGACACAGGGGTGCAGGGTACAGGATGTTGCCCTACAGAGATCATATTGTCCGTACAGTGTCAGATATTGAGATATGGAGAGTAATCGTGAAGAGAGTTAAGGGAAATGAGTGATAGATGAGGAGCACTTAACGCCGTTGTGTCTTGTACATTGCATTTTTGAGAGATTAGTAGTGTGACATTAAAATGGAAATCACTTCACTCGGGCATGAGAAAGCCCACACATAACCTGGGATGTCCCAGAGCGGCTGAGGCTGGATGTCCTTCAGAGGATGAGGTTCTGTCTCAGAGAAAGAGATTAGATACAGATACAAGAAGAAGCAAAAAGATACTCCTCGGGACCAGCAAAGCATGGGTGTCTGGATGTGTGTGTATGAGTTTGAGTTGTTAAATGTATTGTTTGATATAAGAAAAATGACAATGACATCATCACATTCTAAGAACGCTGTTTAAAATTTAAAATAATTTCAAAAAAATTGCAAAATAATTTTTCTCACTGGGAAAATAGTACCAGACTTTACCATCTGCATCTAATCTCTTTGTTTCCTCCTCTCCCTACTAGTGTCATTCTCATCTGCTCTTCCCCTTTAATTGTCCCTTTTTGTCAGTCCTATGGTTCACACCTTCTGACTCTCCCCCATTGATCCCTGCTTTTTTGGATACTTCTGCGCTACTTCCTGTTACTCTTAACATGCACGTCAAAAACTGTAAATAGTTCATATTCTTGTGTTCCTCTCCTTCCTTATTGCCACTGTCATGGCTATGGTTGGCTACTCAACTAAATAATCACTCTACGTTAGTAATATATGGCCAGACTGACCTTGTTTTCAGTGATAATTTAAACACACAGTGTGAGTACCAGTCTACAGAACTTTATATGCGCTAAAAATGTGTAATACTAACAAAACCTACAATAGAAAAACAAATTCAACGCTTTGTGTATTTTATTGACTGGACAGAGAAAAAAATCATCTGTTCTCCTTCTGCTGGACATCTCAGCAGCCTTTGATGCAATCAACCCTCAGATTATAAGGTCCTCACTTGCAGCAAAGGACATCACAGACATTGGTTTCAGTCCAACTCACTGCCAGATACTTCAGTCAACTGGAGGGACAAGGTGTCCAACACTCAATAGCTGCTCACAGGAGTTCCACAAGGCTCAGTTCTTGGTCATCTGTTCTTCTCGACCGACACCATTTCTATCTCTGAGAGACAGTAAATCTATGATCAGAACATTGTCATTCACCAGTCCAGGCTGGTGGAATACCCTTTCAGTTCCAATTTAAAAAATAGAAAATAGAGACAGCTTTTTAAAAATAATCCTCTCTTGTTAAACACTTATGTGCTGTTGGGGATGATCTATTTTTTTCTCTGTTTCCTCAAATTGAATGAATTTCACTCCAAAATACACACAGAACAAAAATTACTACACTAAATTAAACTGCTGTCAAATCTATCAGATGCTTTATATTTGTGCAGAAATCTCTTTATTTATGCCAGTTCTAATTAAATAAAAAATAATGAATCCATTTTACACTTGAATTCCCAAGATCCTAGACAATGTTTCTGACTTAATGATTTTGGCCTGATTTTTGTTACCTTTTGTCACAGTCCTTGAGCATGTCAAGTCAAAAAATGATATAGTTATAATTGATATTTTATATCATAGTATATTATATCATTATAATGGAAGTCAATGTGGCAAAAACAGCCACAAAAAATAATCGAGGGATAACATTTTTTAATCTGGTTAAAACTCAAAATCCACCAATGCCAATGTTGTTACTAATGTTTGACATGTCCAAGACTGTGATAAAAGGCCAAAAAATTGAGGACACAGTAATTTTTCATATTGAAAATAAGTAATTTTGTTGTTTTTTTTTTTTTTATTCCGAAGCCCAGTGACATCAAGCAAGATCCTGGGAAAAAAGTCATTTTGATTAGAACCAAGGTAGATAAAGATAGCCACAACAGCCACAAACAACAAGGGGTTTGAACAATGCACAAAAACACTTACATACTTACAAAAAACCTTTCCATTAAAGCACTTAATTGATTCAGAAAATAGCTAGAATCTCTTCAATGAGCTCTTCTCATGATTAAGTTTGTTCCAAATGTTTTCTCCCAATCTATAAGTCGCTTTGGATAAAAGCGTTTGTATGTATCCTAACAGTTTTCCAGAATCGACTTCTCTCTTAGACCACAAAAGCCCCTGGGATCTGCTTGATCTACTCATATCCTAGCTTCATTTGAAAAACATTCATTTCTACCCTACTTCCAATTAGAACACGTCCCTTTTGACACTTGGCTCATGTCCCCATTGCTTGTCACAGTGCTCAGGGAGGCAAACTGCACCTTGTCCTAATCTCAATTTGAAGAATGAATGAGGAGCAAGTGTATTGTCAGAAGTATATCTGCTATAAAGGGAGCCGTGGAAAGCGAGAGAGAGAGAGAGAGAGAGAGAGAGAGATCGAGATGTCGAAGACAGCTAAAGAAATAGCTTGTGGGGGTCGAGGAATTCCCTGAACTGCTGCAAAGCTCCTCTCACATCTGTCAGAAAGCGGCTCGCTTGACTCCTCTCGCACCACCATCTATAATTAATTACATCATTTACATTAAGCTATTGACTAAATAAATACATTAATCACTGATCCTCCAGTCAATAGATGCAGACGTATTTAATCATGCTCTAAATAATGATCACTGTTCCCATAATGCGATAATTATTTTCAGCAGCTGAATGGAATTAATCTGGTGTCACTGTGTCATGGAGAGAGAAGGACGGGAAGAAACCAAGAGATGACAAATACAGGCTCATTTAGAGGCTACCGTGAAAGATGGCAATATAGAAAGAGGCATGTGGTAATGCCAGCTTGTCTGTATATGTGGAGTGACAGGTGAAAAGCGGCTGTCGAGAAATGCACTGGATATTGGTGCTTTTGTTTATCAGCTGCTGAGTGGCAAATGAAAGAGAAGTAACATCTATTGCCTGTCCCTCCACCTTTTCATCTGCTGTTTAAATGGGTCTGGGGATTGGAGAGTCTAGTTTATTCCAGCTGCTCTATCACTGGAGACTCCCTGACTCTCACACGGAGAGCTAACACATAGCATTCTGGGTAATACATATAGACTCTATTATACGTCACCTCTTTCCTTAAAACATCTTCAAATTTTACACTCAACACTTTCTCTATTTGGAGGTGGAATACCTAAAACATTGAAAATTTTTTAACTATGACCTTTGGAAGGCACTTAGCTGGTCAGGCGCTCTCCACTGGCCTTCTTCATTGGGGTCACAGGTTAATGGCGTTGTGTTTCCCACTGACCTGTTCCTGATAAAAAAAGTCATGGCGGCTGCAGCAGCAGGATGTGTGGAATGTGCTATTGCACAAGCCTTTGAGTTGGACGGTGAGAACCACCAATATTTATTCATGATAAAGAGCCATCCCTGCAGTGTTGGCACAGGCTACTTCATTTACATGCGGTTATAGACTGTTTGCCCCTGCTTGGGCACTCTGTCCATCACTGCATAGATGAACTTGTCCCTTTTGTTCCATCCCATTGTCATGCTATGCTTGGACAATGGCTGTCTTTTCTTGGAAAGAAACGTTATGTTGTATTTTAATCATTGTGCATTTTTTTTGTCAGTTGTAAACAAACCGGCAAAGCTAGTATGCTTTTGTACTAATATCTATTGTTAAAATATAGATTTTTCTCTAGTTTTAGTACAAACATTTACAAATAATGGAAAAAAATTAACTTCTTGTTGATAAAATTGTGACTTTTTAAAAATTTCAGGTATAGTGAAAAAATATTTCACATCAATATATAGAGCTGAAAGGTGAGCTTGATTTTGTCAAAAATCAATGAAAGGATTTTGAATAAAGACGAAAAATGTAAGCTTATTTTGGGGGTAACTGGATTTTTAATTGGGATTTATTGCATCTGAACTTCTCAATCAATACTAAACAGAAGGCAAAACTAAATCAATTGTTGCATCTGTTAAAAACATCAATAAATAAACACCAAAATGAAAACTAGACGTGACAAAATTGGTATTTAAACCTGTTAGGAGCCTTGGTCATATTTTATTTGTTTTATGTTTGTTTTGTGTTTTGTAGTGTGTTAATGTTTTAGACCTCATCTCCGTTGACCTCACTTCAAGTTACATCACTTCCTCTCCCCTTCCTATTGGTCCTGTGTTCCAGTTCAT
This sequence comes from Danionella cerebrum, assembly GCA_007224835.1. Classification (NCBI taxonomy): domain Eukaryota; kingdom Metazoa; phylum Chordata; class Actinopteri; order Cypriniformes; family Danionidae; genus Danionella; species Danionella cerebrum. The sequence continues at coordinate 859,994 of SRMA01027015.1, forward strand.
TGTCCCGGCCCCTCATTCACCACGATAAAATTTTGGATAGTGGACTACTTCGTTGGCTTAAATGCTCCTTCATTTTTGCTCTGCTTCAGTTTGTGATTTGTGTGTATTATTTGTAAATTGCGTTGTTTCTCAATTTTGTCCGGCCCATTTGTTTTTCGACGCTGTAGCACATATTGTTGTAAATGTCTATCTTTTGTAATTATTGTATATATGCATGTTTGTTCATTTCTTTGTTTGTTTTCACTTTTTTTTTGCATTTTTATCATTCAGGGATTGCATTGTAGATAAAAATTCACTTGGTTGGACACAACTGATTTGGTCTCCTTTAAAGAATGTTTAAATTTTAGTACATTTAACGTTTGTAATTGTACATCGTTGGGTTCAAGGGGCAAGCAATTGGAAGAAAGGCATCTATGGTATTCACACATTTATGTTCAGTTAAATATAAATATCTAGATTTTATATTTTTATTAAATCCATTTTGCATATATATTTCCATTGGGTTTTATAGGTTTATATTTTCCTTTGTTCAGTGTTGCACTGATTATAAAGCATTGCAAAAATATAGTATTAAAGAACATAAGTGTCATGATCATGTAGGACTGGCTTTTGCACCATTCTATCCCTAGTTCCTCTTGAGTTATGTGGGAACTGGCCATCACTCTCAAGCTGGGAAATATACGAGTGTGAAGTGTGTGCTCGTCTTTGGTGTGTGTATGTGATGGCCTGAGGGTCTAATATCCAGCACTCAATCACGGGTGTTAAGAGGGAGGAGGGCAGCAGATAAGGCCAGCAGAGACTCATAGCTCTGCACTTCCAAACATATCGACCAGGAGATTCTTAAACGACAGCAAATGCAGTTCTTCTCACAGCAAGACGCTTGCTATCAGCCTCTCATCTACAACAACGCCCAGCGCATTAATAATCAGCTCTCTGTAAACTTTAAAGCTCAACCAAAGCATTCAGGATATTTTGAAGCTGGGTACATTTTCTTAAAGTCATCATTCTTCCATGACTTCCTTCATAAGTTAAATATTAAAGAGAATTTTGGCGATAAAATGCAAATCAATGATTACTTACTGCTCACCGGCCACTTTATTAGGTACACCCTGGTAGTACTGGGTTGTACCCCAGAAACGTCTTTGCTATACATCCATGAGGGGTATGTGCCATTACACTGCATCACCAAGGGTCTATTGGACTGAGATCTGGTGACCAATTTAGTATAGTGAACTCAGTATTATGTACTAAGTACATTGGGTTGCTGCCATGTAATTTAATTAAATTAAATACATTAATGAGTGTTTGGACAGGTGTACCTAACAAAGTGGCCAGTGAGTGTATGTTCAGTGAGCAAAAAACATATTGTTGAACAATGAAATTAAAACCTGTTGCTGGCAAAGAAAAAAGGATCTTAGAAGGAAATTCATTAGTAAAGAAGGAAATTCATTAGTTTCAGAACTGATTTATTAATTACAAAATGGCTTTGTTTTATGGTTTAGAAATGAAAACTGCCCTATGTTATTTTCCCAACAAGAAACTGGATTAAATATTAACTGAGAACAAACCTACCCTCCCCAATTTTCCAATACTTCACTATACGAATGGTTGATGAAGTACGTTTTATTTACACATCAAACACGTGGTTTGGGCTTTCGGCTTAAATTTATTGCCATTTAAACATGACAAAAAGGCCGTGGAGGTGGTCATTACAATAATCCATCATGTCTGCAACTGCTGCTATCCAGCCTTGTGCTAAATTCAATCTAGGAAGGGTCACCACATCTCTTTTTTCCAGATGGCTGAGTGCTGGCTTTTTAAAACCTTCATCAGTTTACCTTTGTCAACAAAAGGGCATCGAAGGCAAATTAAAAGCAGAGTCCAGAAAACAACCTGGATTAAATATGAGCTGCTTTTAAATAATATGCAGAGGCAATAAAAATCTAAAAATCACAGTGAAACCTTCACAATCTTGCAAAAAAAACAAAAAAAAAAACAAGAATTTTTAAACAAAGAATTGAGCATTTTTCCTTGAAATAATTGCATACATATAGATAATTTTGACAATAACTTATTCATAACTATGATGGCTGCATATAATATAATGTACAAATTTCCTAAATTATTTTTATTGGAGGTAAATTTTTTTACCTGGAGTTCAAAATCATCTCTATTGTTCAAGGTACAACATTTAATTTTTGGTCCCATAATATATTAAAATAGCTCGACTTTATTTAGTGCATTCAAAGCAAAATAAAGTGCTTTACAGTTTTAAAAAATACATATTTTCATGTGTGTATTTAATATATACTGACTCAATATATAAAAATCTCTAAAATAATCCTTCAACTGTAAAAGTCTGGCAGAAATTAAAAATGACAAAAATCTATTTATTTTGTAACAGCCAAACTCTACACCAGTAAAAAGCTATCATCAACCTGTAAAAACAACAAATTTCAGATATAACATCTTTCATACAGCAATATTAAAGCTGTATTATTGTAAAAAGGGTAAAAAGCTATATTTCTGTTAATAAAATGTTTGGTATACAAATATGATGGTCTTTGTATCTTAAACGGAACAGCTTTGTTATTGTTTCCAGCTGGGGCGACTGAATTATCCAGTAACACAAACATTATTCCATCATAAAGACTGAACCCAGCACTTCAGCTTCATTGCAAGCAACACAGGTTAAATTCGTCAAGCTTTCAACGCATTGTGATTTATGCACATGCACCAGTCGAATTGCGTCCGAATCTTTCTAGAGCTGATGTTGATATGGATTACGCATTCTGCTTTAGTGATTTCTGCCTGCTTCAAATGTCCCAAAAGCCTAATCAACCCAGAGAAGGAGTAAATCAGTAGATCTCAACCCTTTGCCTCATTGATTACCCAGCTTGTGAGGCCCAGCAGTTCTCCTGTCAATGGAGATACTCAAGGCACGTGAGAAACCGGCCCTTGAAAGGGCTTTTATTTTGTATGTTTGTACTGAGCAGTTATTGATTTTTGAGCAATGGCTGACACAAGCAAGCTGTGCTTCAGAGTCGATATCAAGCATGACTATGCTATATCAAATCCCGTTTCAGTCTCTCTGTGCATTTTGCTTTTAATGACATCAGTTCAAGCTGAATTGACTTTTTGCCCTGGTTTCAATTTGTCAAGTCATCTTAAATTTTTGCCACAGCGGCCCACCTTGAGAATGATCGTGAATTGCAATAATATATGCACCCCTTGTGTTGTTTTAAAAAGAAAAGACACTAAGGTAGCCTCTTGTGCATTTAGGATATTCTCATTTTGTAGGGCTGTAAGTAACAACTAGAGGGCTAAAGTTTGAATTAAATTTATGTTGGCTTGTAAAAGCGTCCATTAAAAGTATTTTACAAGCAAAATGTAATAGAGTAGATATGGGTAGGGTAGCTTTTTTGATTGCTATGGAGGAGTCACTAACATTATACAAAGTTCCCCATGACCACATTAACTTTTCTTAAATGTGGTGCCAACTTGGTTGTTATGGTAAACAGTAGGTTGCTATGGAGGGATCAGTAACTTAATATAACGTTTCATTTGTCACTACAAACGATATAAACCAACGCTTATGTCTTTACCATTTATCCAAACGAAGATATAGTCCAAAAAATGTAGTTGCTAGGGTAAACAGTTTGGTTGCTAGGGAGCTGTCATTGATGTCATAAACTTACCCCCACTTCTACACAGTGTGTGACAACAATGACAAACCCCACCTCCAAAATTTAGAAAAACCCATTTTGTTGTCCGCATGAAAACGGAGCTCACATTTTCAAATTATGCACATTAGTCTGTAAAAAATGTATGGTTACATAAAAACGATGCTACGTGTGGACGAACAGCATAACCGTGCAGAAAAACCTACTGAGTATTTGTGGACATTGGACTTCTATAAATATGTAACGTTTTACTATGCAATAAAAAGGTTTGACAAGATTTACGTTCTTTCTTCAGCAGAACTGTAAATCTGTGAACAGCATTTAATTACCCAAAGTAATTTTGTTCTATAACAGCGGCATTCTGTTCATGAGCGTTTTATGTAAACTCTCCCGCAATGTGACGCACATCTGTGCCAACTCTTCTTTGATAACCTTTGGAAAAAGAGTTCTGAGATTTTATTGGATTAGCTTAATGTTAGCTCAAAGACAATCAACCAATAGGACGGAAAGGTGAATAGGATAATGATATTTAATATAGTTTTTTTTTTATTATATTCATTACTTTTGTAAAAGGAAGTAATTAATTGCACAATTTTAATTTCAGAGAACATATTGTTCTTCGGGAGCTGGCAGAAAGAACATCTTTAAACAAGGCGAGCTCTGTTTGTCCCAAGCAGATGTGTGGTTTGGTCAAACAGTCTAGAGGACAGAAGCCATACCAGAGAGGAGGAACTGTTGACTCACAGCTGTTTAAATACACTGTTACGTCTTAACCGTATGTGCAATGCATTGGGCAAAAGCGGAGTCACAATTTGATTCAATCACTGTCACTGAAGGAATTTCAAAAGTTCATTATACAGACAGGATGCTCCGAATGAGCTCAGGACAGTTTATCAAAGCTCACGATTCTGCCTATTGATGTATTTGTGGTATACTTTTAATTTAATGTAAAGATTTATTTTATCTTTGATTTATTTTCTTCAAACCTTGCAACATTACAAAGTGATTTTGATGAATACCTTTAGAATGCGAGCAGTGGGTTCATCCACATTGTCCTCTGGATGTCAGATACTTACAACTAGATGCAAAAGTGCTGTGAGTAAACTCAATTTAATGTGCTCTCTGGTATCTGAAATACATAAATATGTCAAGGAAAGGGCCCTTAATAGACCTGTTTGGATCAGTGATTGCCGCAGTATTGTTTCCTACTGATTAGGACGAAAACATGCCCTGAGGACCTCCCATCCCACTGCCATTTAATCAGCATTAGCTTCCTTTTACTTGCAGTTTAATCTGCTTTCAGTCCAGGTACTTTGAATAAATCAATAGGAATACATGATTGTCTAATGATTTTTGGAGGCCATCCCCTGGACCACTGCTGCATGATTTAGAATGACTAATTCCACATTTTGTCATTGATCCTGGCCCATGGAGGACATGCTTCCTTGTAGAGTCCGATGGGGCGGGGGTGGGAGAGGGGAATGCTACACAAGTGTTATCTACATTTATTGGTCTTGGAAGTTAGTATTTTCTTACTATTATCTTAATGAAATGATTTGATTCAACCCCAAAATAAAGTATTTCCTGTAGCAGCTGACGGTTTTCAAAAAATGTTTCCAATTCTGTTTCCTCTGTCTATCGAGACACACAACGGTCTGTCTCTTGTTGATGGACACTATAATCAGAGAGGAAGCTGATTAATTACAGAATCGGTCACAGTCGCTTCACTTCCTATCGGGGTCTCATTAGCTTTCTGCTGCCCTTTAGACCAGCAGGCTATAAAATCATTTCATTTAATTAATGTGCTTTTCTCTTTTTCTCTTAGAAATTTCTGAATGTATTTGTTTATCTGATAATTAATAGAAATACCACTATTCACCAACAGTGAACATGTTATTGTTAGCCATAAAAAGCAACTACAGGAAAGCTTTTACGTGTATTTAATCTTCTTAATAGAATAATTAGATTAATTATTCATAATTTTAATTTCTTGAGCAAAAAAAATAGACACCATAAATCTATTCAATAATTCACAATAGACAATAGACTACATTAAAGTATGCAGTTTTATCTCAATACATTCTTGCAGGATATTTACATTATTTCCTCAATTGTTTTTAAAAATGCTCTTAGATAATACCAGAAATCTCAGCTTTACCCTTAATAAATTTCACTGTACCCTGTCCCTACATTGAATATTACTTTACTTTTAAACTTCACATTCTGACGAGAGCTTTTCATAAAGGATTTCTTTCTGCAGACTTGAATTCTGCTTGGCTACCACAAAGGTTTTGTGTGATTTTTGTGATGCACATAACAAAGATGTTCTCTCTTATTACATTGCATTTATACTAAAATGTTGATATGGTAAACTTTCTATGTAAGTGTTTACAATTGAAGTTAATATTTCGGATGATATATATCTTACCCTATTTATTTATTGTCATATCTCTATGTTTAGTTTTTTTCGTGCTTTTTATTTTGTATTTTTTCTCCTAATGCAATGAATATGTATATGCAATTAAAATCTATAGACAATAATTAGATAAAGTATAAAAAAGAATACCCAACAGATTCAAAAAGTTCGAATTCCATATTAAAGTACGTTTAAATGAATTGACTTGGTGTTCGAACGAGCCGATTCCTTGAATCTTACTGGACTTGAATCAGATTCGTCATTAATTCGAAATATAACAATTGTGTGTCTGAAAGTACAGACATGAATGTTATCTGTTTGTATCTTTTGATTAGGCTTAGGATTACAAAAAAAAATTTTTTTCGTTAAACTGTTTTTGTTTGTTTGACGCTAACAAATAAACGTCGCGGCCAATTACGTTGCTGAATTAAAAAATAACCGCCATGATGATGAGGTAAGCGGCTGTTTACTATGTTTTTGAGAAATTTAGACTTTATGAAACAGAACAATACAATCTCAGTTGCATTTTACTGTGTCTGTTTGGTAACTATACGTGGTTTCTGGATGCTGCCTAGTGGGTTGACACCTGCATTAATCAAAACCTCCGCGTAGATGTTTTGCTCGCTCACAATCAATAGTCTCCGGATGTCTAGTGTAGTGACCTGCTGGCCGATAAATGAGTCTGCTTTGTTCATGAAGACCTCCCTCTCTGCTGGGACTTTGGCCACATTATTGGGAGATTTAGAACATTTGTTGATTTACTTAAGTTAATTGGAAACATTTAATGAATTGAGTTCTCATTAAAATTGTACAGTTTACAAACCAAACTAGCTGTAAAGTCATTGAGGCGTCAGTTTTTCAATTTATTTAAATTTATACATTTATCGAATAACATTTACTCTAAAAATGAATGGAAGAGATTGGTTCCAGAACGTTATAAATCCACAAATGTTAAATTGAGAAGGGTTTCCATGACCCATGACAAGTATTTATTATATTATATTTATATATATATATAGTAAGTCGTTTATTCCGACGTAATGAGATTCAAATTATTTTGATTTAAAACATTTAAATCAAAATTAAATGTTAATAACACATTTTCCATGAAATGCTATGAATCCATGGGCTGTTTACACAAAAATGCGATACATAACTTACATCAATATAATTTCTTATATTAATGTAAAGACAAATATAATGTAAATGTAAATTTTATGTAAATATTTTACCACAACATTGTTAAAATTCATTTCATGTTTTTCATATTCATTTCAAAATTCATATTAAGTTTTGTGAAAAACAACGACAGGACAATAAAGGCCAAAACTTATTCTTTAACAATGACATTTACACAAGTATTTAGACACTTATTCCCAAACCAAACTTTTAAAACTATTTTTTAGCATTTGATGCCAACAATCAGATTTTGTGCTCATTAATTTGAGTTTTACTGAAGTTTAAGCGCTCTTTCAATGCTAAACAAAAAAGCCGATCTCTGTGTAATCCCTCTCTTTGCATTTCCTAAGTGGCTAAAGAGCAAACTACTAAAAGTCACTTCCTCTGTCCCAGCCCCCTTCAGCTCAAGCATGGCTTCTCCCTTTCAACGGCAAACCACAATGCTGCTGCTGTTTACCAGGAGAGCAAACAAAGTAAGTCGGTTATGTCCAATTATAGAAAAGAATAGGTATCTAATTTAAATTAAGAGGGACCAGTCTCTGGTTACGGTTGTATGCCTAAACCACGAATTTCAGACTGGACATCATGCTGAGTTCTTCCCAAGACAATATCAAATCTAAATGGGAAGGACATGTCAATGATAGGCTTTTAGATTTCAATCAAAATTACTTTGTAATTGATGTGTTTGAGAACATTTAACCAGACTCATATCCTTAACAGGATTAAGCAGAATGAAAAGCAGCTTGGGAACAGGGTGCAATCTAAAATCCCAAAACGAGATGTTAGTTTAAATTTTAAGAAGTATTACAAAAAAGTAAACTTGCTGGGAATGCAAATACCACTTAATCGTGTTTTATGCTAATAAAACAATAGTAAAACATTTCAATGTATTCCTGTCTTGTTATAGGCAAGCTAAGAGCTTCTAAATCCCTACCATTTACCAAATTAAACTAATTTAAAGTGCTTCCAAAAGGCACATCTGCAGGCTGACGTGGGTCCAAGCCTTTGAGAGTGGGCTTTCGCTAGGCATTCTATGTCCCATTGATCCCTGAATAGTCATGCCTGTCAGGCAGCCATATCAACCATTATCATTCTAATTTTACTGCCTTTCTTGGTCCCTAATCTAATTTGCAATGATGCCTGAGCATTTCGCGAGGCCACAGCACTTTCTTCAGAATTTCAACAAGGGCATTAAAGCCCCTCAATTTACATTAATGAAGTGCACATTTAATTAAGGGGAAAAGAGGGGGAATGTAGGGTTCTAGAAGATCAGCAGTGACTTGAGGATGGTTTGGTGTGCAGGGGAGAAAGAAACTTTGGGGTGCTTTTCTATCAGGTGCATGCTTTCTGACCCACTAATACGCTTTTTGGCAAACACTGCAGTTTTCCAACCTGAGTGACTCAAATCGTTGGTCATTCCATGAAATCAGTACCTTTTGTTGCCCTGTCAACCAAGTTTGTTTAAGCTTTAAGATTTTTTTTTATCAAAACCGCATACAGTACCGTGCAAAAGATCTAGGCAGGTGTTTATAGGACTCAATAAGTAAACTTCAGAAAGTAAGTAAACTAAGAAGAAAAATCAAATCAATGTTTGGTGTTACTGTCTTGGAACCAGTGGCAATTCTTTTAGCTACAAGTGCACCATGGCAGGGATTTTGTGGGTTTATAGTCAGGTGTAGGTTTTGCTAATGATGATAGAAACTGCTGTTTAGGAGGTTTAAAGGTAAGTGAGTAACAGCTTACCAAGATGAGCTTATTTCTTGTCTAATATTGCAATTGTGTTTTATGAAGTTTTAAGCAAATGGAAGGCGATCTTGAACTGAAATCCCTCTGAGTGTGTCGAAGGTGTGATTGGAGGGTAGCTTGAACAGCGTTAATGGTTCTCTGGTTGGTTAGTGTATATACAGGTAACAAGCTTAAATGGTGATTTAACAAGCTCTGATAACTTCCCTCGAAACTTGTTAATCAAACATCAGTAAAAATCTTACATGTTGTATACACTAAAGGCCTCTACACACCGGTTCGAATTGAGATTCGCATGAATATTCGGATGGCTTCTCAGAGTCCTCTCCATTTGTATCAAGGGAATATTGATGCAATTACGCTCCCTATCTGAAGATGGCATTTGCGGTGCAGCAGATGCACTCGGCAGAGAAGAAATAAAAAACACAAGCATGGATGATAAAAAATGTCAAGCAAAAATGTGGAGATAAGCAAGAATTTATGGCGTTTAATTTCTTTCCTGTTTCCTGCACAAAGTCGCAGCGCCACCGAGCGGCTCTTTTACATTCTACTCACGTAATCAAAGAACCAGGATTCATTGTCATTCGCCTTGCAAAAAATGGTTCTGACATTGCAATCCGAAACTCTTTTTCATTGGCACCACTCGTTCAGTCTGATGTGTGATGTTCCATTGGCACTCATGGTTTTCAATCGATAGCTAAGTTGCAATTTAGCAAATACTTAACAAAACCATGAATAAAGTGTGCATCTTGTCCGAGTTTCCTCTGTTAATCTAAAGCAAATAGTCTTTCCTCGGCACAGATATGGCTGAACCAGGTTTCTTTTCTTTTCTGCAGCCCTATGTAAGGAGGTTTCACAGGAATAGAGGAGGTTGGCCAACAGTGGTGACCCAGGTCTCACAGAAAGGGGAAGGCTAGACTCAGTTTGGGTGGTACAGACAAAACATGTTTTCAGAGTGAGTCTCTGTCTCTGTGGAGGGACAGCGAGAGGGGGCGGAGTGGGTCTCCATGAAACAATCTCGCTACTTTAATGTGAAAAGGCAAAGTTATAAATTCATCTATTTGCTCTCTCCTGACCCTGCCTTTCACTCAATCCCCTGCTGGGATGGCTGAGTCAGACACAATGCATTAGCCTGTCACAATATTGAGAAAAATTGAAACCAGGAAGAAAGACCACCAGATGCTTTATTGTCTTTGCAGTTTCCACATAATTAGCTGGGAAGAAAAGTCAGTGGTGTGGTTGCAGCGCTCTGAATGAACTTGAGGATGGCTACACATACCCTGCTGTAAGATCCATTCTGCCAGGCCTCAGCGACAGAGCGGCTTTCCCTTCCTCATCTCCTCCTCCCTCCCCTCAACACGGCGGCGCAAAGTTTAACTGTGCGTGACAGATGGCCGTGAAATTGGTTAACACACAGCACACCAGGCTGTCTTAAGACAATTCTGCTGCCCCACACTGACAAGCGGTGTAGCTGAACAGATTAGGAGAATCAATCCGTTAACACCTCGTGGCATTAAGTTGGGCTTGCTGCTCGAAAACGCTCCTTGTGCAGTTTGTGGAAGTGTGTCATTATTTAAATTGTCATTATCGAAAATTCAATGGTAGCAGTGTATAATCAAAGACACATTAGACTGGGTTGATGATGCTTAAGTGGCTTTTGATACCCTTGGAAAAGTCACTTAAGTTTTGGTGCGGGGCCTGGAATTTAATGAAGAATGGGGACTGCATTCCGTTAACTTTTGTCATTTACTCCCAACAAGAGCATAAATTAGATGGACTTTATCACCCATTGAGGGTGGTGGGGGAAATGACGTTTGGCAGTGTCTGGTGTTTTATTTACAAAACAACTAACTTTTTCTTTGGAAGGGTAATTGAAATTTACTGTAATTCATTGACCGTTCACTTGTGGCTGGTCTCAGAATTGATTAGATTCCCTTTGACATCCATGATAAAAGTCCTTTATTGCAGAAAATCGAATATGAACCCTTAGAAGTCTCTGCTCGCACCGGTACATTGTCCAGTCACAATGTCAGTTTTGAATTAGGTCGGAATACCAGAAACCAGCTGTTGTTTCATTTTGATTTCAAATATAATGTGTTATTAGTTTTGATATTTTGTGTTTTAAACAAACATTACAAGAGTTATGACCTAATTTACAAGCTAAATCAAATTAAAATGTGAGTTTCAGTTTGATTTTACAGACCCTAAATCAGTGCAATCTAGTGGCTAAAAGAAGGGATTACCCTTTTAAATACAATACCTGTGATGTGAGTTTGTATTTTTCAAAATCCCAGCACAAATCGAAGCTCAATGGAACAAGGAGGTTCCCCTATTTTTTTATTATTCATTTTTTTTTCACATTGTTTTGATTTTTGGGGGATTTATTTTGTTTCAGCACTTTTGATTTTTGTTATAAAACAAAACTGTCCAAACAAACTTTGGCTAAGGAATTTTGAAATGACCAAAGCAACATTTCAGATGTGCATTGAAATCTGTTTGTTTCTTAGTTCATTAGTGCTGCCCCTCGTGCCCAAGTTCCAACAGAAAAACGATTTATTCAGTAAATGCGTTTCCATCTTAGTTTATGCACATTTTTCTAATTGGATGAAAAGTTTATCCTACTCAGTCGTGCACATATTTTTTACGCACATCGTTTTATGCGCATCTTGGTAGTTCCATACAGGGTTCTTTCAGTGATATTCCAAAATGCATATAAAAAAGGTTATCCTGACAACACATGGGTCTTCTCCAGCAGGCGGGGGTACACCCAGGACAGGTTGCAAATATGGACACTGTGTGTCCAGTCCATTAAAGAGCAGCACAAGCATTATTCAATTACCTAGAAACATGTTTTTTTTGTAGTTGTGGGGGAAATCAGAGTAACCGGAGGAAACCCAGGCAAGCACAGGGAGAACATGCAAACTCCTTTCAGCAAGGTCAACGGCGAGCCTCAAACCGACAAACTTCTAACTGGAAGGCCACAGTGCTTTCTACTGCACCACCGTGCCGTAGAATCTTTAATAAAAATTAAAGAAAAGTAATGCAATAGGGTCTGACACCAAAAGGGCTATAAGGTTCTATAAAATAAACATTAGGTAAAGTAGTCGTAGTTTCATTCTTGTTTTCTTTATTACGTATTATTATTGAGTCAGTAATTTACAAAAAATGTCCCGATAAGTACATGAAAAGCAAATGAAGCATAATTTCAGCGGCAAATAATAATTGTTTAAAATAATTGTTATTTAAAATTTGAGTAAAACAATGGTGTATATCACAATTCACCACCTACACTTAACTTTTGTTGCGAAATCTTGAGCATTCTTCTGATTTCCTTATAGTTCAGTTTACGTATTCTTATATGGAACTGTGTTTTATTGATCACAATTTTGAATTTATTGATTGATATTGAATTGGGGATGTATAACTAAGCTCTGGGGTTTCTGAATTCTGGTGTTCGTTACTTTTCGGTTAATCACCAAGCTTTAAGCAGCATTACGTTTGTCTTGAAGAGCATAAAAAGCTCAAAATAACTCAAACGTATTCACTGTGTCCATCCTCTGTCGGCCGCTTGCAATTTGTTTGAAATTAGACTCTTGTTTCACTTATAAGCTTCACCACCCCTTGTGCCTACACAAAAGCTCAGAGCTGGGAGGCAAAGGAAGTGAAGAGAGAAAAGCCACCTTCAGTCAGTGTGTGCAGGAATTGTAGAGATCCATTAAATCTATTCCACCAGCTTTCCTTGGTACTCCATACATAAGCACCAAGCCTAAATTCCCCCCATAGTGACTCGGTGAAAGGGAGCAGGGATGAATAGCACACTTTATTGGAGCATGCCATGAGTGGTCAAACAGCAGTGGCGGGCCTATTCTTCGCCCCTTCAGGCCATTATTAAAAAAGGCTTTACGGAGCCTTGTAAAAGTGTTCTCTCCTCGGGGGGCCTGCATAATAAAAATCGAAGTCAAATTAAAGCCCCGCGGAGCAAAGAACTGTGGGTGGGCTTCCTCCAAGAAATACTGGTGATGTCCCATTCCCACCACTTGTGGCACGACCCCAGTCAAGCCACCTTTATGTCGCTGACAGCTTCATGAAGGGCAAGAACACAGACTCGTACATGGCATGAAATTGGCCACAAAAGCCAAGAGAACGGATGAACAATTCCAAAGCAGGACGTGATCACAGAATAAACGGGCAGCAGCGAAAAAACATATGTCATTTCTACCTGGAAGGGATGCATTTAGGACTCTGTTACCAGGCCCAGAGAAAATGCTCAATGAGATGGTGGCAAGAGGAGGAGCCAATCTGTCGGAGGGTGAAGTTTTTAAACAGGGTGCAAATGCCTGGTTTTGAGGCAAAGTCAATGAATAAATCAGTGCCTGGTAACAGTACCAGCATAATGGGTTGTGGAGGTTTTGAATATGTTAAGAAGCCTTTTCAGGGGCGAATGTAGGACCGCTCCTTTGCAGCTGTAACACTTTATGGACAATGACCACTCAACAGATGGGAGTCATGGGGAAAAAAGAGCTCAGTGTTCCTTAGCTAAGGAGAATTCCGCCCCCAAATCCCTTCAGCCATCCCACCGATTTGGCTGTCTACCCCTGCAGGTGTCTCTAACCACAATAAAAATAAGTAAACACATTAAAGTAAATGAGTTAGTTTTGTAAATAATCTAACAGGCTAAAACTACTCACGTCAGTATTAAGAAACCTTTTAATTTAACCGCATGTGAAAATAACAATAAAAACTATTTTTTTAGACTTCGACTAGTGAATTTCCCAATCCCCTTTAATACAAATAATGTGAAAACGGTATATACTCTTCTCAAATATCAACTCTTCATTCCCAGCAAACAGCATATGCTGACAGTTACAATTTAATTACATTTATTTTTAAGTCTAAAACTAAAGTTAATAGCATCCCACCCTGAAAGTGTCTCATCACCAATTATGTTTTCTTTCTTAAGGAATGCATTTTAATGCCCTCAATTTACATTTTATAGTCCCCACTTACTGTACCTTATACATAGGTTATGTTTGTTAAAAGTTCAAACGAACAATGCTTTATAAAATGACTCTTGTTTTAAGATGGAAGAAGTATTACATAAATGCATGCTCAAATCTCTACTGATTTGTTGAATTTGCATTTATAAGGCTTTGGAGGACGTTTGAGTTAATCACTTTGTATTTGGTCATTCTGCCTTTAATCTCACTGAAACAGATAATGATATTTCCTCCCCAAGGTTGAAATTAGGATCCTTGTTCTTAGAGGACAGTTCACTCGTCCCTAGTGTGTGATTGTCTACGGTCTGAATTACTTTTAATCAAATTAGTTTGCATGTACTTGAACGATATGGCAGCTTTTATTTTGAAATCCCATTAAAAGCAACTTAATTACAGTAAAACTTTGGATAATGGTATGCAAAATGGTTGATGGTGTTACAGGTTGGGTTATTATATGCATTAAATGTTCTTTTTTGATTGCTATGGTGAATTGGATTATGGGATGTGAGGTCCTATGCATATGAAAATGGCTTAAGCACATTCATACTTTGCATTCTTCCTTGGCAAGGAGAACTGAAAGACAATTAAAACCCTATTATGAGAGGGTTACTCTGCCCCAAGAACACATATGAACTTATCCATAACACTGTAAATACCAAATTTACCACATTGTTTTTAGGTGGAGCTGAAACATATTCAAAATTAGCTATATTTTATTTTACATTTAAAAATGTACAGGCATTCATATTTTCCCTGTAACTTTAAACTCGCTCCTTCCACCGTCATTTAAATAATACTATGGCTAAATGTTGTAAGCCTGAAGATTTTTACATTGAGGAGTCTATAGGATTGGCTTTGGGGTCCTGCCTTTACTGGCCAGTTGATGAACTGCAGTTAAATTACAAAAGTGTTGCAGTTCGTTGTAACCATAGACTGTAATACAATTTGGGCGACGTGACACGTTTAATAAGAGGCAATTTCTGAGCTGGCACACCCCCCTCTCACACACAGCTAGTTATTTGCAACTTGTTTTGTTATTATAAACAAGAAGTTGAGAACTTAAATTTCCTCAATGGCCGTGTAAAATAACTTTCTCACGACATGTTGACAAGTCCATCAGCTCTGTTCAGTAATGCTGTCAATCATAGCTGTCAATCACATGGTCCTGCTTAGTTTTTTTTTTAGCTTCAAATTGAGCCATCGTGAGTCCCATGAAAAAAACCTTTGTTCACTGTATAGATAACTTTAGAAAATTGTTAAAACTTTAATTTCTAAGGAAATCATTTTAAAGTTTTCTTATAACTTGTATTGAGCAGAAATCATTCTGTAGCTTGCACCATGGGGGCGACCTCCACTGTTTGGCTTCACTCAACTGGCCTTGTGAGACACACTTGGTTGTAACATAAAAATTTAGCAGTTATTTATTTTCTTGGCTATTAACATCTCCTTTTAAAAAAATCAAATCCGTTTCCTCCTATTTGTCGGGGATTTACTTATTATCCAATCTCCACACACTTGATTAAAGAGCAGGCCTGCATGACTGTCACCCTACCCGATGTGACATCTCCCTTCCGGGCCACCTTCTGACTCATGCCCCTTCTCCCTCCTGTACGCCGTTTGGATCATGTGACGGGGATTATTAATGACCACCGTCTCTCTGCCACTTGACACAGTGCTCCAGCTGTCAGTGGGCTCGTGGGCCGTGTGATTCTGGCGCTGGTGCGATGCCAGTCCTGGGTCTGACCCATCCGTCACTGTCAGCAGCAGTTGGGTGATGAATGGACCGGGGATGCTCGGCGAGAGGATCCATACTCACCCACATCTCGCTCGCGCCTTTCCAAGACGTCCTCATGCCAGCTGAGACCTGCATGGCCTTGCACTTGCTTGCCCAACCTTCATTACTTAAACCAGCTGGTTGTCTTTCAGAGAGTTTACTTTACCCTTTCTGTGCATTAAATGCAATGTCTCACTCATTTACCATTGCCATTAAGTCGCAAAATCTTAATAATTAACGCATTTATTAATGAGAGATAAATCAAGCCCAAAAGGTGACTGCACAAAGCCACTTTATTATAGATCGATATGTAACTTTCACAAAGGAGATCTGCAATTTTAATTGTATTAGTAATTTCGTATTTAAACCCATTATAAGGAGCAAACTACCCCCTCAGTGACAGCTTTCATTGGCAAAAGACTATTCATTTCTGAACTGAAATCTTATTAGTGTTAAATTCCTTGAAGAGGAATCCTCTCTCGAGATAATCTTATTTCCAAGCATTAACATCCCAGCTCAGGCTGATGTTTGCCCACTACGACAAATTATTTGAACTCATGTGGTAATAGGAAGTGCACACACACTCTTCTCAAGCACTTTGTAGCACCACCCGCTTGTAATTCTGCCTTAAGCATCCAACTATGCAGTTTCAGTAATAGCTGCTTTAGATAATACTTTGATACTGGAAGGCATTTGTTCAGGAAACTGAAGCTATAAAATTAAATAGGAAATACACAATTTTAAGAAATGATCCACAATGGTAGCTGATTCATCACAGTGGGATTTTTTTTATCTAAGGGTGACAAAAATTGGAGATTGTTGAGTGGCTCCAAATGCACAAGAAACTTGGTCAAATTGATAAGAAGATGCATGCAGCATGTTATCAAAGGATACTGGAGGAATATTTGCACTCATCAGCCTGGAAGCTGTGCATATGCCTTTACTAGACATTCCAACATTGACGAAGATCCAAGGCCAAATCCACTTGTAACTGGTTACACCAGAACAAAGTGAAGGTTCTGGGGTGGCTCAGTCTACTGACCTATATTATTCAACCACCCTGGGGAGAACTCAAAAGAGTTGGAGACTTTTTGCCAAGAAAAAACTCTGCTTTACCAATAGAAAAGATAAAGAACCTCATCAACAACTACATCAAGAGACTTCAGGGTGTCAATGATGTTAAAGGGGGAATACAAATTATTAAGAGCTGAGGTATGTAAACTTTTGACAAGGGTAATTTGAAAAATGTATGTAGTCATTATGATTTAAAAAGAGTAAACACAGTTGTTTGATAAAAATGGCTGCACCCAACCACTAACTATGAGTGGAAAAATATAGCCAAGAAAGCAAAAATTTTGCCAGGGTATTTGCCTGTGTAGAAACAGTGTAATGTTTAATTCTTGCATTTAAGATACGGTTAGGTCAGTCTCTTGCCTTTCAAACAGAAGGTTCACCATGACCTTCCAACTAAACAAAGCAATATTCTGTTTATAACAGGCACACTGTATGTAGATGGTGATTCAGTGATGCAGATACATTTTTCAACTAACAGCTTTTAAATGGAAAGCATCCGGAAGATAACCAAGGACCACTAGGGACGGCCAGTGATGGCTCTGATTAATTCAAATGTGTCCGGTCTGGAAGGGCAAATTGGAATGTTCCCAAGCGTGCCGAAGTGGGCCAATGTGGTCATCCAGAACAGCCAGAATAGCTTCCTCAGGACCCCTCTTTCCTCTCCATCACTGTCAATAAGGAAAACTGCGGCCCTTACTTGATTTCATTTACTTTTTTAATGATTACATACCTCATTGCCCCGCTATTGTTTCGCTGATTGATTTAATTAAGTTTGCATTAATCATTGCTGGCAATATTTAATGTTTTGGAAAAGTGTGTAGAATGAGAGGCCAGAGATGGAGAAAATCACTCTATGACACTTCACTGAACAGTGGGTCACGGGAAGATTAATACGCTGTATGGACAGGGGTTAAAAAATAAATTTCACTCATGTTCAGGTTCTTTGGTTTTCTCTGCTCTCTTCATTTTTCCCCATCTTGAGCCACTGGCCTCCCCACCCCATACTTTACCTTTTGTTGATTAGTTCTCTGAGGATGAGAAGTGATGGTAAACTGAGGTTGGATGAATTATGATGGCAGCCTTTTAAAGGTGGCCTCAAATGATTATCCTGGGATCTACATTTCTGGGGATTTTTCCCTCTGATCAGCAGTCCGATCTCAGCTGCTTCGTGCTCGTCATCATGCCCGTATGATGTATGTCTTCATCACATAGGACAGGTCAGAGGGGGTAATGGGAAATTATTCCTACATTTAACAAGTGACAGCTTTGAAAATAATGTGAAGGTGACAATGCCAAGAGAGCCTTTGGTGAGTGGAAGAAAACACATAAAATAATTGAACAGAAGAGAATTAAATGTTAAAGCATCTACTCATTCATCCACTTCAAAGTTTTGTTCACAGATTTTAAATAGGAACACATTAACAGAAGCCAATAGGTTTGGGGTTCTTCTGGATCTAGTTTTGATTAGGGTAATTAAACTGTAGGAAAGTTTTGGGTTCTTAGGGGAAAACACCAGTTGTGGAGTTATGGAGTACCTGGAGAAAAGTCTCTCAAGAACATACAACGTAGAACAGTACTTTTCAAACTTTTTATTCAGAGGTCCAAAGATGATATCGACTCAAGGTCAAAACTAAATTAAAAAATGGGTTTGATATATTAAAACTTTTTGTTGTTGTCACCCCTATTTTTTTTTAAGATATTGCTGCTCAGAAACTCAGCATGTCTTTTATTTTTCGAAGTCTCCACAAGTGCCACAATCTCTGAGCAAATCAGACAAGCTTTATGTTGAATTTTCAAAATTTTCATCATCACCTTTTCTCCTCTGTTGTATCGATTTTTGTGACATTTGACTGACTGTACCATTGGATTGGATCACAAACTTTTCTGGTTACATCACAAAATAATAGACAACTGACATTACGGAAGCTGCTGATGACATCAGACGCCAAACCCATGCCGAGGTGAAATATTTCCATGGCAATTGTCTCAGTAGAAACACCAGGAACACAAGTTAATTTTGCCTTAGCAGATTATAATCTCCTAATTGATTTTTTTTTATTAATAGCTAAAAGTTTAGAGTTTAAAAAACAATTTTATCCTTATAGAAGGAGGACTGTATCCTAATATGTTCTTATAGTGCCTCCATTAGCAAAGTCGGGTGATGATAGAATGGCTTTTTAATGTTTCAGTATCAGTGGCCACATAAAAAAAAAAAAAATACAAAGGATATTATATTTTATTATGCATTTTTCACCGTTGTGCACTCTATACACACTATGTCCATAACAATGTTTTTTTTTTTTTACTTTATGGATGACATAAACTAGTCAAGTATTGCTAGCATATATAGCTAGTTGAGGGAAAGCATACTAGGCGAGCTGTCCAAGGAAGGAGTCCGGGAAAAGACATGGACCCATAAACCTCTCATAGTGTTCCAAAAGAGGTGAGGTGGAGTATCTTGGATTAACTTTAAAGTGTCTCTGGCTTGGTTGTGCTTATATTTGGTGGCTATGGTAAGATGAAATCAAGCCACCTGTGATTAATTGGCAAGTACTGAGTAGCTCCTAGAATTCGTTGTTATATCAACAACATTTGGAGTAAAATGTTTGCATATGGCCTTTACAATAAGCCCCTACTATACAGGAACGTGTTTTATGTTTCTAAACATTGACACATTATATTTTTAGAGCAAGGAAAAAACTATATGTATTTATTACGTCTTGTAAAACACAATTGTTTCCAAATCAAGCCAAAACGTTACTAGTGAAATGTTTGGAGACATGTGGAAACTTCGTTGTTCTAAAACAAGTTCTCTTTCACTCAGAAAACAAAATATTCTTCTTTCTTTAATGTTACATGTCCTGACTTCACAAATGTGGACCCCCCCAACCCCCACCACACACACAGGGGCATCTCTGCTTTACTTTATTTTCTAACGTGTCTGTTTATGTTGATTTTGAACATTTCAGTGTGTTCCGTTGAAGCATTGCATTTATGGTTGGCTGTACATAAAGGGCAATTTTTTTTAATCATAATTTGATCATTTTTATTTAATACCGTGGTCTATATATCTTGGACATAAAATTGAGATCTGAACACCTCTTTAGATTAGTGTTTATTTTACAAACTTAATCTAAAAAAAACCTTTTCCATGTCCTTTGATTTCTAATGAATTATTCATGGACCACCACTGACAACTGTCTTGTCTGCATCTACTGGTGGAAATCCATATGAGATGCCCGTGCAATGCCACACTGATGTTAACAGTGCACCTGTTACCCCATTGGGAGGACAAGCCAATCCAATAGAGAACAATGGGAGGACTTGCACAATCAGGGCCTGAGGTAAATTAAATGGTTTGCAATGATCTTTTGATGAGAGCACATGGCACAGCTAAAAGGAGCGGTTTCTCTCTTATCAGGAACTAAATCAGGTTCTTCATGAGGCCCAATGGCCCCAGGCGAGCACCGGACCTCAGAAAATGACTCTTGAGGTGGCGCTGGGGGAATTCCTTGACTCGTGCCACATATGTCCCCAGCTGCGTCACCCTCTCATCAAGAAAGTCATCTCTGGCGTGGTGCTTATTGTGGCTTTACAAGGGAAAGCTTTGAATGTAATTATTTGTCCAGGGTTGCGGTATCATTAACATTGTAATAGGGCATCTGTCAGTGTGATACCCTGCTGCTCTAGTTAAACTTGATCCTCATGCTTTTCTGTCTACGTGTGATTTAGTCCATTAATTAACCTGCGCCTCCAGAAGACCCTGGACGCCCGTTATTCGTTGTGTGCGACACGTATGCCACTCATTAACTCCTAGTTCTAATGATAAACATTAAGGATTTTTATCAAAAGACAGAAATGAGGCAACGGACATTGGGCTATTTATATTAAAGTACCTACTTACCTACCTTTATTTAGTGTATATCTTTGTTATTTTTTACAACAAAATTACTATAACAAGCAGAGATTTGATTTAAGGACATTTTCAGTGAGCCAGAATTTTTTTAAAGGTTTTTGTGAGCCATGCAAATTATGTTTAGAATTTATTGTACAGCCACTTCCTGGCATTTTTATGATAACTTGCTTCTCTGCCTGGATATTGTTGTCCATTTACATGCATCTTAGTACAGCATATGCATTTGTAAATCTGAAAATAGTAGCCAGCAATACACAAATAAAGCGTCTCGGTAAGAATTATGTCATGATTGTTGTTGACATGGCTTCATGACTGATGAGCTCCGCATTTGACATCCGTTGTTCCGTAGTGAAATATGGTTTTTCAGTTGATTATATGTCCATATAAATAATAGGTGAGGCCAGAATGATCATTAAATCCTTAGTAGGGTCCAAAATGTTCATTAAATCATTCTTGGGGTCTTTGTTTGTGTCCAGATGAACACACTTCTATGGGCCATCTGTTACTTGCGTCCTATCTATTTTCTGCTCAGACTGCTGAAACTGCTGAAGCATGCACGGCTCGGCCCCGGCTTCTCATCACTATTCAGTCATTATAGATTTAATGTTCCCCAGACCGTGCCGTGCTGTTAATAGTTTACTAAATGTACAGTTTTGATTGGTGCAAGATGTGTTGTCACTGGAGTAAATTGATTCAAAAATCTAATTCAGTGACTGTTTTCAAAATGGACACGTTTTTGTTTTTAGAGGTGCTGTTTTTTACAATAATTGCCTTTTCTGATTGGATTACTAGACGGGAAATTAATTTATCGTAAAGTTTTAAAATCAATTGCAAATGGGACACTTCCTGTATATAGCATTTAAATCTTTATTATGTTGGCTTAAAAATCTTTTCTCCTCCTAGACCGTTCTTGCTACAACTACCAAACTTTGCCAAAACATCAAAACTGGTCTGAGTTGGGTATATCTTTTCAGGCTGATACACTACAGTAATTATGGGAAATCGCTGATAATGCTGGAAAAATTTCCATTGACTTAACATAGGATCAAATTTGGTAAAACTGTAACTCAAACTGAGCATCTTAAAGAACCATCAAACTCAGACACTTGTGGAAGTTATCAGTCTGTGTAAGCACATACCAATCACTGGGCAAAAGGGGTTAAATAGTTACCATTGTCTTATAATGGACATTAAAAGTAAACAAGGAAAAAGAGACAAATATATTGTCAAGATGAAACATTAGAAAAATTTAGATTTGATTATGTTAATCATAGTAAATTGGACAGCTCTGTAGCAACCAAACTGTGTACCCTATTAACCAAATTTTCTGAACTTTAACTCAGCTTTGATATATGATTGAGACATGGGGGTTGGTTTAAACATATAAAAATGCTCAACTGTGATTTGTTTAACTCTCCTCCACCCATGCCGCAAATGTTTTGTCCATTCATTGACTGGCATTTCAGCCAAAAAAAAATAAGGTAAGCAAAAATAATATGACCTATATGTTGGTTTTATGTTGTCCATATTGTTACAATCTTTTATTAATTGTGACAAAATTAATTCCAGATCTAAACTTTATTACATTAACGGCCTGACCCTGTTTAAGATGTTTGGTACTCGCCGTTGCTGGTGTAAATTAATATTTTATTTGAATACAGGACACACTAGTAACACTTTAGTTTTGTCATTGTCGTTTTACATTAAAACTTTTCTCTTTTCATCCCATGTTGAGACTGTGAACAAATTGCTGTCTTTAATCTCAAAAACCCACTTATGCACCTGTGTGTGAATAACTTGAGAATGCAGAATAGAGCAGGGGGGCCATGTTTTGAGAATAATTTAGAGCAGGGGCAGATGGTGAGAGCAGAAAACAGAGCATTTACACTGTTTGAGAGATTAGAATATATCTGTGCATTTATATTGCCTCCTTTGGTGTGTCCTGAATTATTCCTGAATCCTGCATCCATCCGTGGCTTTCTCAACCATCATTTCACTGTAATACAGATCTCTCTGTGATCAGGGGCAGACGTGCTGTGCTAGAGCGGTTTTTAAATGACCTGCACTTGTGTCGATGTCGATATGTGTTTACATTGCATTGTTTTGCAAACGCCCGAGGTGAAAGGTGTTGACTAGACAAGAAGCTTTAGGATGAAGGATAGTGTAATTTTGTTTGATGGGCGTGAATAACAGCAGTCACAGGATTTTTTTGCTCCAGTAAATAGTGGTATCTAATGGGGTGATGCATTTGAATGTGCTGCAAGAAGAGAAAATGTGAAATCAAGATATTTGCCAAACTGGTCAGGAGTTAAGGATTTCGCATTGACTTATAATGGCTGTTAGAAATCAATGGGAAACAGCAAAGAAAATGTCTTTGAGATTGCTATTCTTAGTAAAAAATTGCCTTTTTTATTACATCACCAACAGCTTCCTAGCATCCAAACTGTTTACCCTAGCAACCAATTCATTCATTCATTCATTCATTCATTCATTCAGTCAGTCTGCTGGTGCACTCCGAGGGAATCTCCAGCGCACTTCAGGCAAGAGTCGTCAGTCGATCGCAGGGTAACATGCACACACTCACTCATTCACTCCTAAGGATTGTAGTGGAAATCGGAGTACCTGAAGGAAAACCACCGTCAATCTTCTAACCGAATGGCCTAACCACTGCACCACCAAGACGCCCTCTAGTTGTCTGAATATTGTTGATTTACAATACTTTTATAATTGTATTATTCAGAGAAAATATTAGTAGAATATCAACATCTGTAGTACTTGGCCATAATTATGTACTACAAAAACTAGTGCAAATGTTACTTAGTTGGTCTCTCAATTTGCCAGTCATGGTGCTTGGAAAGAGGAAGAAGGGCCACAGAATTAGGAACAATTTGCAGGCTTTATTTACATGCAAGTATATATACATGTACTTTAAGTAGATTGTCTCTTAAAGGGAACGGAACTCAGCGTTGTTTAATATCTCACCTAAAGTCCACCACAGGAATTAGCCAGGAAGCAGTGGAACCCGCATTGTTTTCAAAGATGATGATGAGAGTGGTGGTGAGCAGCAGGTGAGGTGATTGAGCAGAAGGATGCACCCAGAAGAGACACAGTTTATAGGAGATCCAAGAAGGCAGAGAGCGTACATGGAGAGTCGGGGGGGTGAACCGTAGGTCTGACAACCGAGAAGGTGCATTGATTATCCTTTTAACTGTGGGAGATGGACTGTAAGTGTGTTCAGGTTAATTGGTGGATTCATCAGAGTGAAGGTGAAATAATTGTGAGATTGGTTGTCGGAAATCCCAGACACCGTCCCTCTGTCTCTCTATTCACCCATATATTTAGGATCACACTTGTCTACTTGTGCCAGATTGGCTTACATGAGCCTTATTTATTTATTTGGTGATTATTATGAAAGGAAATGGTACAGTTGCAAACTACAATTATCCAGGGCTTTAGAGTTCCATTCATGAATTCCTTCCCTCTCTATGGTGGCAATGATTATGAATTTAAAGCCTAAGACGGCGCACATAAATCCCAGGCAGTGAGCCATCGTTGCTTATCTTCATTACCACATAAATACAGCTGCTGACACACCGGGCGAGATCAAGATGTTCTTGTCGGGGAATAAACACCGTTTCTGGCACCTTGATTTTTAACAGTTGAGCAAATAACTGTCATCTATGAATTTGTGAAGAGCAAATTGATGAGACCATTATGCTGTTAATGGGAGGCAGGCAAATGTTTTTTCTGACTTGCCACTTCAGCTTCCTCTGTGTCATCCCCGTCATCCTGCCCATGGCCCAGAGCTTAATAATAGATCTCTGTGAATCTACTCCTGGTGTCACACCGGGCTCCTCCTGCCATCTCTTTTCGTCCTTCTTGTCCCAACTGAATTAATCTCCCTCCATGGACTAAGGCGTCCCCTTCTTTGCTGGACAAGCGTCTCGCAGATTTCCAGCAGCATCTGCAGTCTTCATTACTCCTGACCCCAGTTTGGTCATCAGTCACTTAGTAAAACAAGCCTAGAATTGGTCCTGACTCTGCTCCTTGGGCTCTGTGTGAGATGTGCTTCAGGTTCAATTATGTGGCTTGTGAGTGTGTCAGACGGCTGAAAGGAGAAACTCAGCTTGTCAGTCTCACCTGTCCGCTAACTCCCGCGTCCTGTCTCTATTTCTGTCTTCCTGTCTGCTGGGACTAAAAGCTGTTTCCCAGACAATTACAGGTGTCATTTAATCTCGAAAAGTACTTTGATATGGATTCTATTGTAGTTGAGAGTAACATTGACATTTAAAAGACTAAAAGTTACACAGCACTAAAGTAGATTTTTTTAAACAGCCCATACAAGACACTGAATGCTGAAATAATAACATTATAGCTTAATGGTTAAGTACTTTAATACATTTAAAGACAACAGTAATCTTTGTAATGAAATTGCTTTAGTAGATATTCATCAACCTTACAATTATGCCCTACACTTAAAAAAGTGGCTCTTTGGCTCACAATCACAGGGGAATCTTTTTTTGGTGCCATTTAATACTTATCTTCAAAAGTGCTACTGAGCTCAAACATTAAAAGGTGCTATTTAGAAGCAATCTTCAAATGTACGAAATAAATTGGCATTTTATATATATGATCAGCATCTGTATATAGCACATTAATAACAACAAAAAACTTCTTTGGAACCACAAGTACCAAAAAGCCCATAACAATCTTTTTTACGTTAAGTGCTAGAACAATACCTGAAAAACACAAAGAAAATAAAAGAGCTTAAGGGGCTATTTAAAGGGAAACAGGGCTTCATAGCACCTGCAAATCTGCAGAGAACCAGTGAAGAACTGGTGAAGAATCAAAAAAGAGCTTCAGGGGTTCTTTAAAGCGAAAAAGAACTATATAGTATCTTAAAACCTACCAAGAACCACTGAAAACCCTATTTTTTAAGAGTGTATTTGCTGGTTCCTCTACAGCTCATCCTACAGATGTCATTATAAAAGTTGTTTCTCTGTCCAAAAAGACACTAGTCGACTGCAATGGCTTCTTCCGTGGACAGAAATGATTTTATCTGTCCTTAAATGTAAAGAGCTCTCAATAACGATTCCACAATTATCGATGGTTTCATATTAGCAGTGAACTTCTAGAATCGCTCTGCATTGTAATTGTTAGAGAAAGTCATATGCATAAAATTAATTATGCCGAACCAAAAGGGCCATAAATCAGTTCACTATCAATTCCACCAGAAATGTTTCAAGCACATTCTTTTACATAGTTCAAGGTAAAAGAGGGAGGATTTACCCTCTATCCAGCGATCCTCAGGAATATTCAATTAATTTATCGGTCCATCTTGTATCTCTCTCGTCAAAATTGGAGACATCATTGAATTTTACCTACTTAAAAATGTTCTAAACCCCATCACATCTTAATGGTAGTTTCAAACTCATTTTAAATTCTATGAAAAGGTTTAAAAATTCATAATAACTCAATTTAATAGCTGGTTATATCTAAGTTTGGCCTTTCGATTAAACTTTCGATGCTTTTAGGTGTATTTGATGCAGATGTAGCATTTTAGAGATATTGTTATATGCGCCACACTGCACTAAAATGTTTTTTTATGAGTATTTAGTAAAGTTACGTTTGTGTGATCGTGACAAAATTAAACTATACACCTAAATCTTTTCAAGTTAATATTTGGTTCCCTATTTCTTGTTTACATGCTTCATGCCTTCTTGGTAAAGTGTTGAAGAAATTCATCCGACAATGGAATTTATTATATATTTGCATATTGTTTATGGAACGATGCAGTATTAGACATTTTGTGAGATGAACATTGGACAGAGCTGCTGTCCTGAAATGAAAAAGCATGTGCTCGCTTTATCTTGTATAAAATTTCCTGAAAATTTACAGCAATATTATATGCTCAAAATAATCCCAAATTGATTTGGTGTAGAAAGAGTTTTTGGTGTTTTAAAAGCATTTTCCTTGTGGGATATTTAAATGTTTTTTTTGTGTGTATTGAACATGATTGCGATAACAATAGTAGAATGATTCAAATATTTTAAGAGTGCTGCAACTGAAAACTGAATTAAAGATGACACTCACAACACTTGAAGTTGATTTGTTTTCCATCTGATCTTTTATTTGCTGTATTTATTAAAATACAGTTCATTTCAGGTGCTAGCTCTCTGCAAGTCCAATTACTGGAGAGTCATTTATTCTGTCAGACTAAAAGGAATCTAATAGCCTAAACTGAATGCCTAATGAGCACTTAAGCAATTAATTCCCCTTCTGCTGAAATCTGTGTATTGTAACCTAATTGAGTCATTTCATTTTACGCTTCCTTTTACAAATCATGTCAGGAGTGTCATTTTTTAAATATAGGCTGTCTAGAAATTAGAATGTTCTGTTATTTAAGTTCTAAGTCTTTTTCTACACATATTCCCCTTTTCCTTAGCCAATAGTAACACGTAATGTTATTGTAATGTGACATGTTACTATAATATTGTTTTAAGCAGGAGGGACTATTATCAGCTAACACACTCTGAAGAGTTTATCATCGTGAGTGCTTGGTATTTTAATGAGGTGTCAGAAAATCGTGCCATTGTGTTTCATTGGCTTCTCAACTAAACAGCTGCGTTTTTGAGAAGATAAAGGTTCTGATATATTTGGAGGAGCACTGTGTGCTGGCGTTTACATGGGCTTGCAAAGCTGTACATATTAGACGGGCATCTCATCAAATCTGAGTGAAATGATTTTGATTGTGTCAAAAACAAAAACTTTATATTTATTAATTATTAGCATACTGCTTTTGGGGAAAAAAAATGATCCCCATGTGGTCCTGCTACACGATTTAAAGCTCATTTTGACTAATTTAAATAATAAAGAAACCAATTTCTAATTGAAGTTTCCTCTAAACAATTTGACTCTAACTATTTCAAAGTCATTTTTACAGTTTTTAAAGTTTTAGAATGCTCTCATGCATTTGCTTCAGGAAATGTGAATTGTAATAGCCTGTTTTACATCGTACTATTATCTAATGCACAAACATAATTTTGGCTTTCTCTGAAATGGTACAATCCAACCTTTATTTCTAAACAATAGTTGGCTTTGGCTGGCAGGGACATAGACATGTCAAAAGAAATGACTAAGAAGAAATGAATGAAAAGAAATGAGTCTAATCTAAGAAAAGATTTTACCAAACAAATTGAAACATGAAACAGAAAATATAAACCAAAGCAATAAATGTTGTGTATGTAAATGTGTGTACACACTTTTTCTTCCTAGAAACTATAATCTGATGAAGTTTTTAAAACATTTATTTTAATAAAAATCTGTAAAAAATAGGCACAAATGCCTATGTTGAAAAAGGATTTACCTATAGTAAAATTATATAAAATATATCTATATATTATTTTATGTATAAAATTAGACATTGTATTTATCAAAAAGGTGAATAAAGAAATAAATATAACGATACAGACTAAAAGTAATGTTAATTTAATGTTAATTAATTAAATGTAAAATTCTGATAATGTATTTAATGATAAATATAATAATAAATAAATTTGAAAGAAGTCAAATTGCAAAAAGTTCATTAAAACATCTGAAATAGATCAAACTGATAATAGATCTGGACCCCTCTCACAGCTGTGATTCTATTTGCTTTTCCACAGCATTTAAATGATTGAAATCTGTAGAATCAGCTAATCTAAGACAAACACAAACCGTAAAATGAACCTTGAATGTTTGATCATCGAGTATTAGTGGCAGAATGTGCTCCAACAAGTGTGATATCTGAAAGGCAAGCAAGGCATTATGCCACACAATTGAACCCATTATTGCTCTCCACGTTACAAATTATCATTGCTCTCCTCTGAGCTCAAATCATTTACAAGCCAATGGCCAGGCAGCAGTCTCAATGCGCAGCGGCATTCCTGATTGTGAAAGCTCATCAGGGAAAAGAAAGAGAGCGAGAGACCGCACTGACCACTCGCCGAGCCCACTGACCAAAGCCTTACAGGAAATGATGCCACTGCAATGAAAAAACGATAGAGTTTGTGTGGCGGAGAGAGAAAGAGATGCTGGATCTCTTGAAATGTCTGCACTGTAAGGCTAATTTACTTAATGAATGCTCCTCTCTCTTTTGTCTGCCAGAACCCCCACCCTCTATGAGGACCGGACCACCCAAGAGGCACTCAGAGGCAGGTACAGTGGCTTTGTCTTGGGTTCAGAAGTTCACACTATCTGGAGCTGCTTGACTGGACGAGAGGAGCCTCATTGTTGTCTGGCTTAGAAGAATAGGAGAGGCACTTGAGCCACTATCACAAGTATTAACATATTCCATTAAGTCAGCTCATCCTTCCTCTCGTTGAATTAAAATTGACTTCTGAAGCTCAGCCAGTGTTGGGCCAGAGCTGTTTTATTTGCACAGTCTTTATGGTTAAAAGACTGAACCTCTTAAACAAAGCTTTTAGAATTTGTTTCTGAGTGAACTCCGTTTGGTTTCAGCCAGAGGATTCTGAGACTTTTCTTCCATTTTTCTAAACATTTGGCTTGTTTATCGCTACAAATCAAATCATATTGAACCCCATTTATCACCTGTTGATTATTTGAGAGCTTGATTTGAATATTTCATGATCAAATTAAAAGAACTCTCAACTTTTTCTAATCCTCCAGAGAATATAAATTGTGTTTTACTAAACGAATACTACTCTTTAATATTATTGTACAATATGTCCAGGAACTTCACTCACAGTCTAGCATAATAATAAAGGAACTTTATCACAATTTCCAAGAAAATAGGCCAATTCCTATCAGCATAACCAACATGATTGCAGTCTTTGAGGCTTTTGTGAAAGACGATTCTGAAGATATGAAGCTTCCATTTCTGCTTATTCAAAATCATTGTTTTTTGACCTAAGTTGATGTTGGTTACATACTCCTGCTGCATGTCTTTGCTTGCTAGAATGTGACTTATTCAGAGCAAAATCTGACAAATCTATTCGACAAATCCACATCACATTTTTTGATCACATTACTATCGTGGCGGCTCCCTGTTTAGTGAAAACGTTTCAACGCGCCTTTACCTTTTTTGTTATATAAAATTAATCATTTCCATGAACTTGCATATTTAATTCTTGTGGAGGAAGCAAAAGCCATCTCAAGGCAGCTACAAAAGATTAGAAATTCAGGTGGATTGATACAATCTCCTGCTGCTTTTCCCAAGCATATTTCTCAACTGTCTGTAAAGAAACTTTCTGTGCAGCACTAGGTGAGTTTATATATTATAATTGTACATATATCATTTTGGTTTTGATACGATTTTGGTTTTTAAACGAACATTACGACGAGTTATGACACATAAATTGCGAGGTAGTTGTAGTTAAAATGGGAGAAAATGCACAATCGTCTGTCAGTTTCAGTTTTCGGATCCCAAATTGGGGGTCTTCTGTGTCATCTAGTGGTGATAGAAGGGATAACCCTTGGAGGTACAATACTTGTGATACAGCTTTTGTTTTTAAAAGTTCTGGCACAACAAATTGGCACTTGTCATTGAATGATTGAGTGGAATTTGAATTGAATTGCATCCTGATGAATCATCCTTATTATTAGGCAAGCTCTTGTACAGTATGGGCGATGTCTAAGTTTGGGACTTCCATAAGTATAAGCCATTTCACTTAGTTTTCAATGGATTTTAAAAAATTGGACATGGGCATTTATTTTATCATTTAATAAAGATGCAATATTTAGGTACTATCGTCCGACATCGAGAACAGCAGGACATTTTCCTTGATGGTAGAACTCAACTCTCAAGGAATTCTATTATAATCCAAATTTCTAAGGAGAATGAAGAGTTTATTAACATTTATTAACATATATATATGTACTTAATTCTATTTAGTGTATGAATAGTTGCATGATATATATGCATGATGATTTAAAAAAAAAATCACACAGAAATGTTAAATATCAAAGAAGCCATGATTAAAATGTCAGTTTCACTCTATATGAACATATAAAAGTGTTGCTTTCACATAAAAACTACATATACTACTACTACTACT
Organism: Danionella cerebrum; assembly: GCA_007224835.1. Classification (NCBI taxonomy): domain Eukaryota; kingdom Metazoa; phylum Chordata; class Actinopteri; order Cypriniformes; family Danionidae; genus Danionella; species Danionella cerebrum. The sequence goes on from SRMA01027015.1 coordinate 890,831, forward strand.
ACTTCTACTAATAATAACAATAATAATTTTAATAATAATAATAATAATAATAGTAAAAGACTTCAAGGAATTAAATTTCATTAAATTACAATTTTATAATATAACCGTCATTTAAAATTAGATTTTTTACAAATGTTACGAAATATATTTTACAATAACATACTTTTATTTTAAAGCTGCTTGTTCATTTTGCACCAAAATATACACTTTCTGTCAAACAATGGCTTAGATGAGTGCCCTTCCACACGTTGCAGCCATTCTCTTGTTTAAGTCACTCTTTAGTGGCTAGAATTTCATGACTGGTTAACATTCATTACCACAGGATTTCGTTTTTATTGCTGGCTCAAGGGGAGGAGGAGGTCCGAGGGGCGGAGAGGGGGAAAAGACCAGTTTAATGTGTCCTATTCATTACACTGTTTTCATTCAAACAAAATATAACACACACCTGGCCACCTGACACCCAGGACTACATCCGTAAACCTGCAGCACTAAACAGTGTGATTATACAAAAGTATGTATTTATCTGTCTACTCTGTAATTTGATTATAAAGTCAGAGCTGTGGCTTCGAGAAGGGGCTGTCCCAGAGCCCAAGGGGTGTGTGGAGGGGGTCCGGGGACATCTGCTCTTCCTTTAGCATGGCAGCAAACACAAAGGCCATCAAAGTGACAGAGGTTAAGTCAACCCATGGCATGGCAGCTGCTCACTATTCATTCTCCAAAAACTGCCTCCACATCCCGTTGATGGATCAGCCCTAATTTCATTAGCCAAAACATTCAACTAATTACACCAATTCTTGTTTATGCTCGGACACTTAAAATCCTATAAGTCACCTTGTGCTCTAATGGATTTATTACATTTTCTGAAACAGGATTTACATACAGTGGCCAGCGGCTGATGAGTGTGAGGCAGAAGAGGAAAATCAATTAAGACTTAAACTGTTTGCCATTTATTTAACCAGGGGGGACACGCACACTGCATGCGTGTGAGTTAAATCAATTGCACGGGGCTTTTTAAAGGGGAGGGTATAAGAAGAATTTAAATAGAGGTTAATAGGCCCCCACGAAATGTGCATATGCTAGTTGTTTAACCAAGAGCATCAGATGTGCCCCATGTGCTTTTTGGAGGAAAACGTGATGCTCAAAGGATTAGTGTGTGCTTAAAATAAATTTGTCATGAGATAGGTGTTGAGGTTGTTTCATGCAAAAGTGTGGTCATAATTATTAATAGCGGATAAAATAAAGAAGTGTTAAGAGTGTTATAGTAAATATATTATTATTATTATTAGTAGTAGTAGTTGTAGTATCAAAATCACAGTTGTCATTTTCCTTAGATTGAATTACAATTTGGTTTTGAATTGTATTATTTTTATATGTATTAATAATGATGAGAATGATAATAGTGAGATATGTTTGGTTTAACAACATCATAACTGATCAAATATGATCAAATGTTTTTGGATTTGAACACAACTATTTTTTCATTGGCTAATATAAAATAAAAACTTCCACGTATTTATTTTTTTTGTAATGCTATTCTGATTTCACAGCTAAAAGCTGTATATAAATCTTGACTGTGGCCCATGACGGAATATGGATGCAGTTCAAGCCTCATCTGTAGCAAAAAAAGCTCCTTACACTGCCATCTGTAGTTTACAGGAGATACTGCAATCTGAGCTTTACTGAGAATGCTTTACCATTTATAACTCTGAACCAGACTCCAGTTTAGTTAAACCATAATTAAATTACATCTCCATATAAAGCATTCTGCAACAAGAGCTTATTAGCTCATGCTACAGGAAGAAGAGTGTTTTTACCATTTTATTGGCCCTTTGTCACCATCACCAATCTATGTGTGGGAAACGGGAATGTTTTACTGCAGCTCCTTTAGTGTGTGCTTTCCACTTAAAACGTCATGCAAAGGTTTCCCCTCATGTGACGGCAGACAAAAATCCATGATTCAAGCTTTATTGTGTGTGAATCAATTAAGGCTTGAAGGAGGGTCAGGTGATGAGCCAGTGTTGTTGAGAAGACCAGTCTAGAGGCTTTGCAGAGCAAGTTCACCAGTGAACATGTTTACTGAAGCGCCATTACTGCCTTTCTGTCAAGTTTCAGAATCATTTGTTATCAACCTCATTTATATGGTTGGGGAGGTGCCTATTCCTCCATCAATCTTATCTTAAGGCATATGGGATGTTGCACAACAACCATCAAAATTTCCCTATAAACAGGAAGTTGTTATAACTCAACCATTAAATTTTTTCAATTTACCAGTTATGTTAATAGTCAAAGTCTGAACACATCTAAAATGTAAAATGTTGGTTATAGCGCCACCAGGCACAGGAAATACAATATTTAACATTGCTTAGATACTTTTTTTTTACCAATTTAAACAAGAATTTTAGCCAAAACAATGCCAGAAAAATATTTTGACTTATTCATAATGCCACCTTGGGCTCATGACAAATTATGTTGTGGTTTTATTTAATTAGTTTTGCCTGTATTGTTCATTAATTCATTCTTACTTGAATAGATTTCCTAAATAAGGATTGCATCGTCCAATAAAATTGGACCCCAAGTGCTAGAGGTGCGAGACCCCTTTGATCGTTGCTTGCAGCTTTCATTCCAAATTGATTCTCTCCAGTTTATTGTGTTTTGTAAACTGTTTTTGATGACGTGAATTGATGACAAATGAGGTACAACAACATCTATTCATGCAATCACAAACGCACATATGGAAGTTTATTTACATATTCATACATTTTCTGAAGCATGCTTTGGCTGATTTTGAGCAGTTTCCAACCAAACCTGGACGACCTGGTCTTAATCTTAATTCCAGTTAGAAGTGAATCTCACCCACTTGCCTGAAGTGTCCTTAAGTGCACCAGTGGAACCCTGTGACCCTGATAGAATATGTTACATGACAAATACATGACAAGACCCATTTGTTACAAAACATTTTCTCAAGCCAGTTTCTTGATGATATCCCTCACCAATAGAAAATCAGGGATAGGTTTTCTCTTTTTCCAATTTTTAACACATATGTGCAGCAGAAGTTGGTAATAAAATTTGAGGAAGGCTCAATCATGGCAACAAACACAGACGCCCCCTGTGAGGATTTTACGGACCGTAACACAGGGGGTTTAAAATATACTTTTATGTCCTCAAAAAATGCCAAAAGTGGTCATGAATTGAGCTAAAATTGTTTTATATTTAAAGTCAAGCATAACATTGTAAGCAAGCTATTTACATGCCCCAGAGAGAGAGAACTCTGGGACTTTCCAAAAATAACACCAAATGCTCATTCTCCAGCTAGTGATGTGTTCATTTGATGCATTTGTTTATTATGGATTCTGGAGGAAATGTGCCATGTTGATTATGGAAGTACGACGAGTGTCTAAGAGCATGTTTACCCAGCGTGGTCATTGAAGATCATGGACTTTGATGAGGATGATAATTTCTCAGGGGGGGTGTATTTCTCCGGGAATCATAAAAACACTCAATGGGAATGCTTTCAAACGGAGGTCAGGCCTGCAATAATATTTTCCCTGTGCAATGGCGGCTCTTTCCTGCACAGAACAGCCATCTGCAAGATGCGATTTTAAAGCTGAGTAAACTTTTTCTTTGAGGAGGAAGAAAAAAGCAAGAGACTTTACGAAAGGGCACGCACCCTGCCAGAGAGTGTGTTTGAATGTAGATGTGTGTGGGAATGTGTGCTTGAGAGAGAGCGAGAGCTTTGGCTATGGATGGTGCTCTAGCAGTGACATGGCATTGCTTATCCGTGGAGGCTCATCCAGGGGCTTAGATCATGGTTAGGCCTGGGCATTTGTTCTGCTGCCACCTTTTACTCCCTCCCCCACACCCAGCCACGGCGTTTCTCATTATTTGTAGTCCTTGATTTTTTTTCTAGTCTTTGCTTGGATGAATCCATATGTGGAGCTTAGCACATCCCAGGAGGAGAACTGCTCTGCTGGGAGACATGTGACACGTCAGAGTGACATGGCCAACATCTCTCTCTCTCTCTCTCTCTCTCCCTCTCCTAAACGTCTCATAAGATGCACCTCTTCATGACTGCTGTGAGACACATGCAGCTATGTATGCATCAGTATGAGTACACATCAGTTTATGTTATTAGCTTCCTAGCAACCGAACTGTTTACCCTAGCAACCACTGTTGTAGAAAATGATCATCCCTTAAATTTGAATGACTCGAGAAATATGGTTGTATGAAAACAGAAGCATGGACATTTATTTACATTGTAAGGCAGATTACTTACTGCTCTTTGGTCAGAGAAAGTCATCCGAGAGAGATGCTCCGATGTCTTATATCACAATGTAAGGTTTTTCATGTCTTAACATTAACTTTACTTAATGAAAAGATTAAAATGTCTCTCGCATCACATTTTCTTACCTCTTCTATGGTAAATGACCATTTACAATAGAAACTCAGCTTATGAAAGTCACAGAGAAATGATTGGTTGGTTAATGTTACTCAAAGTGACACTGGGAACATTGTCAAAAAATAACTTTTAACAGTCACTTTTACAAGCTAACATCAAAGTAGAAATGTTAGGGGCGGCAGGCGCCATTTTTATAGCTAAATATTGACTTTTTAAATCAATAGCACTTTGTGTAATACAGGTTAAATATGCGTCAAATCGTGCAGCTTATTATTGAAGTTTGTTCTATGCTGTTACTTTTGGTACAGTAAGTATATTTCAGAAATTTTTACATTTATTTGTAAAAGTCTCCACTTTTCCATTAAAATCTATGGGAATCATTGATTGCAAGTGGATTCACTCATCTACAGGTGGCGCTGGTAATGTGTGGGATGGGGGTTTTGTAATACACTTTTCTTAGTTTGAGAGTTTACCTCGCCATCTTTTTCCATGTTGAAGTATGACAGAGCTTAAGAAGCTTTCTTTTTTTTTAAATAAGGCCTATTGCCTTTATTTTGAACAGACAGGACAGTGTGAGATCCAGGTAAAGAGAGAGAGGGGGAAGCCTGGGAAATGGCAACAGGTTCAGGTTTCGAACCCACATCACCTTGCTCAACTGCTCATATATGTCCAGCACACAATCCACTATACCATGGGGCCAGACCTAAGGAGCTTAAAAAAACAAGAGAGTTAACTTGAAAAGCAGGCTTTGAAATCGTGACATTATCCACGTGGAAGGTAACTTTTTCGAGGTGAGGCAAAATTGTTTACTTGCTGTCCTGTTCCCAGCATTGCTATTTTATTTTAACGTTAATACAGAATAAACTTCACATAGTGGTGACCAGTGGAACCACGACAGGTTCTGATTGGTGGAGCATCACGGTGATATCAAAACTGCATTTTTAAAGATGCTGTTACTTATGTTTTATAGGGGTTTGTTATGTACCAGATTTCATTTGTTTTTATGTGTTAATTGTGTTGGAATGATTCTGAAATGGCCAGGCTGTTATATTATGCCACAAATTGGATAAATTTATGAGAATGTTGCACAGAATGTGGTGTGCGGTAATGTCGTGGGATTATGCTGATGTTGTTGAGTTATGATGTTGGTGGTACATTTGTATTGCTGTGAAACTCAGTCTGATAATGCTATAGTTAATTGTTAAGAAATGATTTATTATTATTCAACAAATTGTGTATATTTAGCCAAAAGAATTTTCCATTAAATTCCAAGTAAAACCGACATTAGCTCAGTCCACCTGCTCCATCCATCTGTACTTTATCTCTGAGTTTTCTGATGATTTAATAAGGTTTGAAAATGTAATAAAAGGCAATAAAAATCCAATATTCAGTTTATACATCCAAACTAATCACACGATTATGGAAGATGTAAGTAGTATGCAATAGCAGCAGTGCCAGCTTCCAGCATTTTGTCTAGTTGTTTATGCAGTTTTGATTAAGGGTTTAGTAATTTGTAAATTGTTTTCAGTAAAAGAATCTTTTAAACACCACGAAGTCTACTGCTTCCCATGACATCTCTTAAAACTCCACTTGCATGAATTCCCCATAATACAGCCCTCAATGCCTGGAGAAAGAAGGGAATTTCTCCAGAGAACTGTGAATTTTTTTTTTTCCAGAGCAGAGATGGAAGATGTGGGTGGATGGCCGGCCAGCAGTTTGACTGTTTGATGTGGGAGGTCTTAACTTCACCCCGCTGGGTCGGACCCCGAGACTTCTCATTAACCATGTCATCAAAGGCCCCTGGTCCAAGTAATCATAACATTAGCGTTGACATTACCACACAGCTACAAGCTTCTTTCGAGCGCTCCACAAACATGCCTGCTCCGACCGAGTCATTCCTCCACAGCGAGGGCGCTCGGGCTGAAGCAAACTACGCGGGTATGCTTCATCGCAAATAAAAACACAGGCAAGACAAGCGCGCAGGCCCATTTTCTAGGTTGGAGAGCACCTCTCTTTGCACTGCCCTTAATTAAAGCAACAGTCATCGAGAAACGTTCCTTGGAGGAATCAGCTGTCAAGAGTGCACCGACAGTCCCAAGCTTCTCACCTATGCTGTTCTTCATCCATTACTCACCCGTTGATCCCCTCCACCTCCTTGCAGTCCTATATACAGTACAATCCCATGTCGCCCTAGAGGTCGATGAGGTTCTTGTATCTGTACCTTGCTTTTAAGTAATCTGACACCCCCAAGGGGCACATGACGAAGATATATCTCTGTCACAGTCCCGAGATTGAACCAGGGAATGACTTGAGTGCACCTATCATTTTGGCACAAACCATGACATGGCATACCTTTTTCGGGGCAGTGAAAACCAATTAGAGAGTGTCGTTGGAATTAAGGAACACATTTGTGACAAAACTAGCGACGGGGTCACAGGTTTATGATGTCACCACCCCATGTCATTGCTATTATATGTGTCAGTGCCTGGAGGTCATAGACAAAAATGGGATTTGGCTGTTGCTTGATGGCACTCTCAGTGCCTCGCGATGATCATTCTTTTCAGATTGCTCTATAATTCCAATCTAAAGTTTTTCCATGTAATGCAAAGCATCAAACGCAATGTAGGGAGAACAAGCAAAGCTTATGGCTTACCCAGCTCATGCTGCTTGGAAAGTCTTTACACATGTTTTCCTCTGTCTCAGAAGACGTCAACTGGAGTTTGATTTAAAAGACAAGCCTCTCGCTCTCAACAGGCTCGTCATTGTTCCCTTTGAAAAAACAGTTCCCTGTGTCCAACTATCAAACGACTTTTTAAAAGGTAATTAAACAGCAGGTTTCCTCCACCAAGGGGCCGATGAGTTTCACTTCATTAGCATCACTGTGTATATTAACTCTTTGTGCTGCACAATTATAGAATTATGGACTGGTTTTGGAATGTGTCTGGCTGCTCCGTGGAGGAAATGAAGATATGAGTGGGGAAATAGTCATTTGCGTTGGGCCTGATGCATTTGTTATTCATAGCCTGATTAATGATTTCTTTAAATGCAATAATAAACCTGAGGGCCACTGAAAATAAATGCTAATGTTTAATATAAAAATAACACATTTGGAGCAGGATTGAGACATTACTGTGAAAACAGTTTTCACGACCATGCAAATGGCGTGTGGAAGGCATTGCGCTCTAGGGTGGTTTAAAAGGCTTGCAGTGAACCCCAAAATGTGTTTTGGACACTTTTGTCACTGTCAGCTATTTATCAAAAGGTAAATGTCATTTAAACTTTTAAAAATGTATTGGAATTAACCAATTCTATTCCTCTGCTCTAAACTTAGATGCAATGTTAGGATTATAAATACTTTGTCACACGCTAATTGAGTTCATTCCTGAGGTTATATTCTACTATAAGAGAATATTTGAGCAGCATTCAGCTGAGAGTACCATTTACTGGGAGGAAAAGAAAAAGTCAGCTTCGGATCTTAACCTGTGAAAGTTTGGGGCCTTTTTGAGTATTTTTTACTACGTTATTGCTTCAATAAAGTATACTTTAAATACCTTATTACCTTTAAAATATTTGTTGTGCCAATGCTTGATATTATTTTAAGTATAACACTAGCTTCTTTTTTTTTTACAAATATTTTATTTGTTGCATTACACAGTTATTAACACAATAAAACAAAGACACGGTCAAAACTATGTGAAAATATCACAAAACCAGGCAAACCTGATATATTTGGATATATTGTGGATATTCTTCCAATATCTGCATTGGCATTTGAGGTTTGGAAGTTGAGTCAGCCACTGGATGTGTTCATTGTAAATATGTGTTAGTTGAAAATGGTCCAAGAGAGTGGGACTTAGCAAGGATCAGCTATGTGGATTTTGATCATTTCACACCAGTATTCCTAAATTAATAACCGTTTAAGTGTTTTTATTTTTTTACATTATGAAATCGTATGATGGATATGTTGGAAGCATATCAAAGTTATGTCAAATTCTCAGAATTATTTGACAAATTAATAAAAAAATGTAATCCCTATTTATTTTCTCTTGTAGTATTTTACACTGAGCACTGTATTAGTATGTAGCATATGTTGCGTAGAGTGTATAGGCTGGCTGACCCCAGTGCTGATCTACATACAGCTTAGAAAGCAAAGCAGCTCATTCCATCAGCATGCAGTGACTGTCTCTCTGGTTTAATGCACTCCCTCAGTTTATAAATGCCTAAAGCCTGATAAACATTTCTGCTTTTGATGATGCACAGGTCAGATGTTCCAGTGTAAAGTGGCCCATAGATAACCACTGGAAAGAAATATGAGAAATATAGAGTTTCTCAATATTTGGAGACCTACCAGAATAAGAAAACCCTAACAAGATGTCCAAATGCTGGCAAGAGTGATGCAGCATGGGATATCGACATAGTAAAGATCTTGACAGTTGATAGATTAGCCTTCGTTTGAGTAAGACCAAGCACTGAGGCCGGAGCTCCGTGGAAACAAAACAACAGTCTAAAGACATCTTCATAGCAACTATGATTGTGGCTTTCTGGCAAATTCAGCTTGATTGATGACTCTAATGACTCCTCTGTCTTGTTTACCCGACAGGTCTTGATGAGGTCTAAATTTGATGTATTGCTTTAACTGGATTTTTAAAATAATTCATTTACACTTCTTTTCAATTGTGACCTTTCCCAATGTTTGTGTTTTTATTTGCTATACCATTGGAAAGTTATTACACTGAGGTTGAGAAACATCTGTAACACTCCAATTATAGACAGGATATCCTTGTTAACAGATTTAATGTATAAACCAGTTTTCCAACTGACTTCTCCCCAAAAGATGTTGAGAACTCAACCAGCAACCACCTGCAAAAAAATGTAGAGTTTACGCAACTTCAATGGACGTGCCTAATTATTTTTATGAGTTGAAGAAACTGCTGCTTGAAGTTTCTGAGTGAACTAATTCAACTCAAAAAATCTTTTGTGTGCATGAAAAGTATGAGGATGTACTGTACACAATACTTGAGTCTCTTTTTGTCTGAATTACTGCAGTAATGTGGCATGACATGCAGTCGATCAGTCTGTGGCACTGCTCTTGTGCTTTTTGTGCTCTTTATGCTTGACCTCAAGCAATGTGGATTCCTTCCTCCAGATGCAGGGATCTAAATACTTCCGTCAGAGAACATAACATAAATTTTAGGCAAGATGCTTCTGAAGCTGTCTCGTGTTCAAAATTTGACTGACAGATTGTGCCAGCAATATAACCTTTATGTATCTCCTCTATGTTTTAGTTGGTTTTGTTTCACAATCCTCTCCAGGTTGCAGTTATCCCTATTGCTTGAGAACTTTTGTCTACCACATTTCTTGCAATTTTGCCATTCCTTTCAGGGGGTTAATAAATTATCCCTTCAGTGTTTTTATAGACTGGGTTTAATGTCACCATTTTGTTAATAATTAAGGTAGATGTTTCACAATCCTCTCCACGTTACAGTTATTTTTATAGCTTGAGCACTTTTTTCTACCACATCTTCCCTTCCCTCTATGAACAGCCTACCTAGTTTCCAATTACCTTTAGCCCTCCTTGTGCAAGGTGTCAATGGTTGTCTAATTGACAAGTCAGCAGTCTTCCGCAAGTTTGTGTAGCTTATAGAACTAGACAGAGAGACCGTTTAACAGTCTTTGTGGGGGGGGGGGGGTTGGGTTAATTAGCTGATCAGGTAACTTCAATATTGAACCATAACACAATATTGTAATTTTGAGACTTCTCATTATTTGATGTAACTATCCAAATTCTAGGAAATAAACATATCAATAAGTGCGGAATGAAAGTGGAAAGATTATACAAGTTTAATGTCTTGGACTGAATTACTGAAATATAACATAATTTCCATGATATTTGAACTACGTGTGGTGCAGAATCATAAAGCGTAGCATTGTATGTCAACAGGTGTATTGATATTACTGTAGAGAGTGTAAGATAAATGCCAATTTGAGCTAAAACGAGTCTTCTAATTCTCTTAAACGAGTATCGTTCTTACTTAGACGTTAGCTTTGTCCATAATGAGTTGGCCACCGTTTTACTGGTATAAAATAAACTGTGTTTTATAAGCATAGATGTCATAAGATGAATTGAGTTGAGAATGTGTTGCTGTCAGAGCTTGTAGTACCGAGGAGGTGTCCTGGATCAGGCAAAGCAAAGAGACGATCTCATTAATGTATGATTAATGAGCAATGTGGCAAGGTGATTAATTAGTGTTTGTGACAGTAAACGTTTACCAGGCCTTTATGTTGCCCCTGGAATGTCAATTTGTCTCTTCTCAACATGTTCCCCCTCCCAGCAACCCTTGTGAAAGAGCACACAACTTTGCATATTCTAGTCTTGTCCCATTTCATTCTTCCGCTGCCCAGAACTGCAGGCTGGGAATTAAACGCCTCAAACATGATTGATTACTTTTCTTTTTTATTTGCGAGCTGAAAATTCAGAGTACTTGTTTTCTTTCTTTTGGATTCTTTCTCCCTTCAGTCCACCTCTTGTTTTTCTCTCTCATTCGTTGTACTTGGTCTTTTTAGAGACCTGGGCTCATTGATACAGGAATGTGCACCGGTTCTCGCTTTGCAGTGTAGGATTGATTTGAGTCAGTGAAGGAAGAAGTTTGTGTGTTTTTCCCAGAGGGGCCTTGTCCTGACTTTGCCCTAAACTCACAAATACACGTGTATGTGCGAGGGATTTCTTAGCTTCAGTACCCAAATCCTTTTTTGAGGGATGTAAAAAATGTTTTACATATTGTCAAATGTTTTACATATTATCTTGGATTTCTTTTTAAATATTACAGCCATTGTTTCTAGGTAAAGGTAAATTTTTTTGGGAAATTTTGTGTTTTTTTGGAAGACTAATCAATTATCCCTTCAGTGTCTCTATCATAGTCTGTAATATGGACGACGTGACACCGCCTACTACCATTGAGCTAATAAGAGGCAACCTCCCAGCTGGCCCGGGTGCTGCCATTGACAGGGTGCGTATGCGCACATGCAACTTCCTGATAAGGATGGAACCATCATGGCTGTGACTGGCTCACACACAACCCTGGTTAAATATAACATATTTTGTAATTATAAACAGGAATTTGAGCACAACTTCTCTGAATTGTATCATTGGCAGCGTAAATAATCTTTCTCACGACGCTCTGTACAGTGTAGCTGACAATTACATGAAAATAGATGACGTTTATATACCGAAGTTCGGGAGGAGCTTAGAGGATTAGCCAATCACCTCTCTCTGCCTACATTTATGACTCAGCACTTCCTATCATATCTAAGTGACTTTCCCCCAGAGTAACGTCAGTGTTTGATCCAGCTTCCCCACCTCCACCCCTTCACCACACCATAAAGCATCTTTTCCACCTTGCAGGAAGTTTAAAATGGTGCATAAGGTACAATTAACCATTTCTCCCCCATACAACAGATAATTAAATCCTCCCTTGGTTGGTCTGTGTACGCAAACTTGTGAAACGTAAAACAAACAAAAAAACCTATTGAACTTTGTTCACTGTGGAGATAACTTTCAAAAATCATTAAAACCGCTTGTGTAAAAAACGTAATTGTATGTAATATTACGTAACTTCATTTAAATTTTATGTTTTTCCATAGGGCGATCGCTGAGGTTTGTCTTATAGTAATCATAAGCGCCATTCAGAAGCTAAAATAGTTCAAATTTTTCCAGGTAGATTACTCTACCTATATAAATTCCATAAAAATTCACAAATTATATCACGTATGATAACAATGGGGACGGATGGACAGTGATCACATGGCTAATATCTGTTTTGAACAATTTTTTAAAGTATTTATACTTATAAATCAAAATAAATCAGATTTTTTTGTGAAAAGAATCGTGTGAGAATTTTTATCACCCAACCCCTAAGAACTTTGCTGTAATATATTGTTTCTGTACAATGTGTAAATGTGGAATATTTGATAGCTTTTGAGTTACGCTCTTATTCGATTAGCTCTTGGTGACATGCCTTTGCACATATTGTAGAAATAACCTGTTCAGTGAGGGAACGCTAAAATCAATTCACTGCAGTGTAGAGGCCTCAAACCATGTTTAAATCAGCACAGTAAACCAGTTAGTACATTTACCACAGTGAGGCATTTTCTAAAGTCGTTAAAGAGCTCTGTCACTCCACGGTGGCATTCAATGTTTGGACATAAGGCCATTACAGTTTTGCATCGTTACCGTTCACACAGATGGGATTGTGGTTTCATTACACACAAAGCTTTTTTCTAATTCAGCATTTTTCATCAAATAATTCAGTACTGCAGTTCACTTCTGAACAATAAAGCAGCAGCATTAATTTGCTTCGATACATCGCCAATTTAAGCTCGCTATTAATTGAGCAAGAGGCATCTGTGTGGCTTTAAATTGACAAGACAGGTTCTTAAATCTTATTTTCCATTGAGTTTTGTTTCTTTCCTCTTTTTTTCTCATCTGACATTGATTTGAAGCATTGCTCTGTGCATGACTCATTTTTCAGGCTACTTTTCACTCTTTTTGATATTGTACCATCTTTTTATGTCTTGATGCTCTCAGAGCCTTTATTCCATCATGGCAAGCGTACGTCAACTATAAGAAAAAGACAAATTCATCAGAATATATGGCTTTTAATGTAAAAGCCAATCATCCTTGCTATCGGTTTTATTGAGTTTGCAGATCGGATTGACGCTGGCTGGGATCAGGGGGCTAAGAGGATGGCCACCAGTACAGGACGTTTGGCTCCTGCCCACTTATACAATAAAAAGCCTTTTCTGGGAATTTGTTCAAAACACGGCAATACTTTTCATCGTGGCTATAGCACAGAGTAACTTTTCCGAGATTATTTTCATTGTTGATAATCTCTTTAACTATAAGGGTGAGTCTGTACACCTGAACTTCTTTATCCAGGGCTGCTGCAAGTGCGCTTTGGAGTGGACGGTAATCTCATAATTCTTTGGGAGGGCAGTGCAATATTCCCCCTCCACATGCCTATGTATTTTTTACTGAGGAAAAGTATAAAAAAGAAGATTAAGAGTGGCTCCATTTCATTTAAGTATCCTGGAACCTTTTCTATTTCCAGGATACACTGGTTTTCCGTTCAGTTTAAAGTGTTTGAGACTAATTTAATCCTGACTTAGTGTGAAGCTACACTCACCGGCCATTTTATTAGGGACACCAGTCAAATGGCTTAATGTAAATTTCTAACCAGCAAATTACGACAACAACTCAATGCAGTTAGGCATGTAGACAATAATCTGCTGTAGTTCAAACTAAGCATTGTAATTAAGTAACGTAATTTGAAAGATTACGATTACTTTTGGTGACAAATTTTATTTTTATAAATATGTAAATAATGCACAAATGAACTGCCCTTTAATTATATTTGTGACTATAAATAGCTACTAAATTAAACTGCTGTTAAAATCAGATCAACATTAGTTATTTTTTTATTGCATACATCTCTTTATCTTCCTCAGCTCTAATGAAAACTACTAAATAAAAAAAAAATCCAGGATTTTTGCCCTTTAATTGCTGCCAAAATCTTAAATGTCACTGATTTTTGAGAAAAAAAAAGAAAAACTTAAACAATTTTCAAAATGAAAAATTATTGTGCCCTGGATTTTTTTAAAAGCTTTATAGCAACCTTTTTTCTTTTTTCAACCAGATTTTAATTTTTACCCGATTTACTTTCATTATAACGACTGTCTTATAAAGTATTGGTCTTTTAAAGCAAGCCAGTATTATTTATTATCTCTCTTTGAAATAATTCTTTAAGGTAAACCCAGTCATATTATAAAAAGATTGCATTCATCGTGGTAGAAATAGGTCAAATATTCATAATATAATCAGTTCAATGAACACTGAATCTGCAAAAAAAAAAACCTATAAAACATCAAACTTTTGAGTTGTTTTCAAAAGAATAGCTGCTTTTTTTAATAACACAGTTGACTTCAGAGCAGCGTAACACCAGAGAAAATTAAAACTCTTCTCCCATATTGCACACTTTTATTAGAATTCCTCAGATTGCTTTGTTCTTGGGCTGACATCATGTTTAAGGATTGGTTTATTTTTGCATGGAATGGGGATGTTCACGCCAGTCCATGCAAATCAAAAGCTTTGATTTATGCACCTTTCTGGTGGCGGCTTGAACATTACATTTAATTTTGCTGTTGCAGCCAGCTTCCACCTTGCACAGGCTTGACACGGTGAACTGGGCCCGCCAGAGCACAGGAATTCATTACTTCCTGCACAATATGCGTATGCCACATTTCAATGAAACATTTGTCTCTTGTCAGAACAGAGTAAGATCTACTCTCTCTATACAGATATATTAAAAATAGGAGGGGTGGAAGGCCCCTCGATTGACTGTAACAAAGCTGGAAGTGCCATGGCCTTGGCACATTAGAATAAGGCTTGTAGGATGTATGCCGGGAAACAATCTGTTTCTTGCCATGAAAATCCATTACTATTCTCGAAAAATAGCACTGAGCCTAGTAACAAGATTTGTTTGTCTCTTCTACTTGTATAAAAGCATGTTCAAATACAAATATCATTAAATGCATGACACTAAATATTTTTTACATTTTTAATTTTGACTGCTTTTTAAAAATTCATGTAATGTTTGCTTCAATCCAAACTTGTTTGTTAATAAAAGTGTTACCAGGATAGTTATTTGGGAACATACAAACCCTGATCATGCACAAGTTCACGTCTCTGTATATAGTCATATCCATAAATTATATCTGACCAATTGCTGACAAAATGGCTCTGACCGAAAAATATATTGACAAAAAACAACATATATTTCAGCCATTGCTGCTTAAAGTCCCTTTTATCTTATATAATAATAGGAACTGCTGCAATATGAAGTGCTGATGACAACAAGAGGTCCCGATGGACATCAGTGTGAGCAACTTTCATATGTGTCTTGTCTCTAGATTGACATTTAAGTTTATTTGGACTTCTTCTGTTAAACAATGAGAAATTGGGAGGGGTCACTTGTGAAGTACCGAGGGTTCATCCAGTTGGGAGAAGCTTCTGAGTGATTAAATGGGAGGAGCTACACAGATCATCATAGGGGAGAAGCTAAGAAAGAAGCAACAATTATATAATACAGATGTACGAGACAGGGGGGGGGAACTGTTTCTCTCAAGCCCTCATCACCAAGTTTAAAGCCTCCTTCACAGTTGTTTTTGTTTCAGTTCACGACTGGGTTTCAACAATCATGGTTATTAGCACCTGAATACAATCCTACAAAATCCTTGACCTTGTGCAAGTTCATCTTTGTGCAAGTTTTGAAGGCAAATGTTGGTAAAACCAAATATTGATTTGGTTTTTTCTTTTGTTTACAAGAATAAAACACAGGAAAAGTCTGAATATGTAACTAACGTGATCCTCCATTTCACAAGGCTCTATTAAACACATTTAAACATGATTATTTCTTTCCAACTCTCTAATTAAATAACTACCAAAAGTCCTACAGACGCTTAGAGCCATGCAGTGATTCATTGATGATTACTTCAGTTTTCACTAAACAATGCCTGCACCAAACCTCTTGCCGAGTATTTCTGGTTATTTTTCATCACTTCCTTGTATTCTATACAATTCCAGATTACGCTGTGACTAGAAAGCGCAAGGTTGATTACACGACCAGTGTAGTATGGCAGGGTGGCACCCTTTGATAAAGTGAATCCTTCATGCGTGCACAGTGATGGCTGTTGACTTCAAGGGCATGCTGAATATTCCAATTGACTGCCCACCCTGCGCTAACCCCAGCGATTGTTCCACATGACCCGGTGCAGCAACAAACACCCAGAACACAATGGTAATCCAGATTTCACCACACGCATGACTGTCGGTGTCTGTAAGCAATTGAAACATGCTTTTATGTCGCTCTTGGGGCCAAACTGAAATTTCTGTCTCAATTTACTTACGTTCACGTCTTTCAACACATGTCTTTGATTCATCTAAACTCCTACTTCCTCTGTATGATTTGAGTATGAACGAAGAGCAATTTTTTACGTTTTCTTGTGAGGATAAAACTGATTAATTGTGATGCTTTTCGGATCAACCGAACTGCTGCAGTTCTTTCTCATCTCTCTTACGCCTGCTGTGGTTTTTCGATGACTCTGGATCTCCCGGGACCTTTCAGAGCCAAAGTGTGCAGCCAATATAAGGATGCAAATGACTTTCTAAGGTCCTTGTGATTGCTCATTAACTTTCAGCAGGCATAAGTCCTTACTTTATTATTGACTGCACAGAATACACAATACACTGACCTCTGCCACATGCAACTAAATCTCTGCTTGCCAATCCATCGCACTGATTTCTCCAGTCAGCCAGAAAACTCCAGCCAGCAGTTTAGTCACCGTGTTAGCACGGCTACCTCACAAACGTCTATTCTTATCTAATTTCACATTTCAATCTTTACATTTGTTGTTTATAATGTATATTTGAGCCATTCCACCAAATGGGTGCCATTTGCTTGTTGTAACTTTTCACAATTTATTTTTTTACTGGATTTCAAAACAGATTCCAATAGCAGACATACTGAATCATTCCAAATGGTTATTGGTCCATCTTAAGTAACTTATTCAAAAGTTTTTTTAGATTTTCAATCAAAAGATGGGTGCCTTTTTTTCTTGTTAACCTAGATAACAGGACTGAGTGTTTAGCAAAGAATTAGCAAATACCGCTTTTTTACGCTAAACTAATTAAATCATTTGAGTAACAGGATAGTATTTTTTAAGTGACGCTCAAAGATATAATAATGAAATTGAGAAAACTTACCTTTGCTCTTCTCATGGCCTACTAAAGATTCAAGTGGTGCACCTTACTGCTGAAAAACTGACTGATTGAAATTCCCCAGTTTTTCAGGAGGGGGATGGGTAACAGGAATGAGTAAAAAGCTAGGCTTTATTTTCATGTATTCAAAGCGACTTACATTTGAAGGAATGAACACTTTTTTTGTCAGTTCCTGCTTTGCCTGGTATTTGAACCCACAACCTTTGCATTGTTAGCAAACGCTCTACCTATTGAGCCACAGGATAGCTAAGTTAGTCATGACTAAAATGTTTTTTTTTTTAGTCCAAGAAAGTATAGAAACTGTGGAAATAAATGTATTTGAAACAAACATTATTTTTAAATTTACACACCAATGCAAACGAAAGATTCTTTTTAAACGATCATATTTATGGTGAAATTTAACATGAGACAAGAAATAAATGCTCTTTTTCAGTGTTTTATGTGAATTTTATCAATATTTTAAATATTAAAGCCTAAATCTTTGATAAGAATAGTACATAGTACACTTTGCTTAGTAGTACATTTATTTTTGAGGGATTTTTAATGCCTATTTGTAGATATAAATAAGGCCAATTTAAATACACATTTAAATACACATTTGTATTTATTACATTAATAAATACACATTTGCACATGTGTTAAATACACATTTGCAAACAGGGCCAATTTATTGTGTATCTAGATTACATTTTTTATTTGGAAAATGATTACATTACTGATCTCATCATTTCTCATCTAATAGTTGCAACAAAAAAAACTATAGTAAAAATCTCCAGCTGTTTGCCTTGCTCTAACTTCTAGCTCAAATATTTACTGAAAGCAGGTGGAATTTCAGCTGGCCAGTATAAATTTTCCAACTTGGCAGGGTCCTGGATCTATTCGAGCACTGCGCTTATGCAGATTAGAAGCAGTGAATCAACATATTAAAAGCACCTGACATTTGTCCTGATATATTGAATCATTAGCGCGACAAAATCACTTAAGCTGGATCTACTAACATCAAGTTTCCTCCGGTTATTGACCTCTGCACAGCCGCCCTGACAAGTGGAGCTGCAGCAAAGTTCATTAATAATCTGAAATAAATCAATTGTGCAGGAAATAGAGGTATCACTGTTGGAGGGTCATTTTGGCCCATCTTTTGACCATGTGTATTAGTGCGTTATGACATTTAACTGCTTGTCTTAAATACGCAATGCACCAGGTGTTGATAAAAATGTTCATTGTGGGATTTAAATGCAGATTATCTGCAGCTACATTTCACTTCCCGAAAACTGCTGTATGCCTTAAAACTAATATTTTTCATAGAGTGTGCAAACCGTGCAAATTAATTATTTAAATCCGGGTTTTATCACACATGGCATTCCTCCATTTGCCTAAAGTGACTAACTTTCGCATCACTACATCATAAATGTCTATGTAATAGATTGTTGCTTAGGCTTTATTTTGCATTTTATTTCAGTTACTGGCATTCAGCTTCAGATCTCATTTTGCCTTGGATAGATTATTAACAAATGCTACAAAACGAAGACAAATATTCCAGATAATTCCTGGTAAAGGGCCAAAATGCTAAAAAAAAACCTCTTTTCGTTCATCAGTCATTTCGCAAATGTATCATGAGATAATCACAGTAATGACTGTCGACGTGGTGCATCAGAATGAAGAGTCTTGTTTTATGAATTGTAGCAGCACTCAAATAATCCAGAAATCCTAGCATCACAGCAAACATTAAAATGTCATATTTACTGCAGTAATTGAGATGGATATGATCCGATTATCCTCCATTAAGCAAATGCAGTATTTAATGATTGATGGCTGAATTGTGATGCATGACAAAGTCTATTGTGTTTTTGGTTGTTTTAAGATAATCATAATGGGTTGAATCAGATCATTTATCTTGAGGAAAACTCATTTTGAGCTTTAAAGAGTGTGCCAAAGTTGTCATTTAAAACAATTTGTATCTTATTCCACATATATTTTCTAGCAAAAACGAAAATACACTAATAAGGCGATGCTAAAATTATGTAATGGACATTAGCAGGCAGAAAACACAGCTTAGATTAAAAAAAGTCAATTATATATTATATTATAAAAGCATATATAATTAACTTATTATAAGAGTTAATTTACAGACAATACAAGGTATATACAGAATAATAACGTCCCTTAAAGCAAACGGAATTCAGCATTGTAACTCGTGGAGCCAACAGCAGGGAGATGCCAGACCATGATGATCACAAAAATGACAAATGGAGTAGAGGTGAGTAGAAGGGAATAGTTGGAAGAGAGTAATTTGGTGGAGCTGATGGAGAGATATTTGAACCCAGAAGAGACATAGAGTAGATGCAGGGATCCGAGAACACTTGGGGCTATCACAGAGAATCAGGGTGAGTGAACCGTAGCTCTGACAACTGGGGAGGTGTATGGATGAGCCGTTTACCAGAAGGAGATTGATTACAGAAGCGTGATTGTCTCCAGGTGGATTCTTGGAAGTGGTCTTGAATACTGGCTGTTGCTGTTATGGGGACCGAATCCCTGACAAAAACATTATTGCGCATAATTAGTTCCTAATTTTATAGAATAATCACATTTCTTTTGGTGGTTGAAAAATATATCATGGCACAATATATTGCAAAACAGGTTAAGCTCTTTAATGTTTCATTCTTTTAGTTTAAAACGTTATTACTGCCCCCTACAGCCTGGACGATTTAATATAATGTACATCAAATATAGCTTTACGGCTACGGATAAACTTAAACATTCAGTTTAAGTTAACTAGGTTTCTAAAAGAGTTTTCATTTCACTTTTATATTATAAATTTTTTTTTAAAGATTTTTTTTGGGCTGTAGCCTTTATTGACTTTTTTTGGAATGGAAAGGATGGTGGAGAGTGACAGGAAATTAGGAGGAGGGAGAATGGGGCTGGATCTGAAAGACAACTCAGGCTTCAAACCAGCGTCAGCCCTGCGCAAACGCGCCTATGTGTCCTACGTGCTACCCACTACACCACTCCGCAGGACATGAATTTTTTTAGATAGATATTGTGATTCATATCAAATCGCACTTCAATATCAACACTTGCTATGATGTGAAATGGGTTGCAAGTATATCATATAGTATAAAATATATAATTATATATAAAAAATGGGCTACTTTCAGGTACCAAGTGAACTCCAGTGTGGTACTGTGATAGAATTCTTCTGATAGAATCGAGTCCTGAATATTGCACGCTTTTAAATATTCCTTTGTCACTTGTAAGTGTTATTATCAGAACGAGGGAGCTATTAGGAAGGGCTTTACAATGGTGTTTGTTTTTTTTCAGGAGCTCGGCTTGGCCCTTAGTTTTAAGTGAAATAAATGACCCCTTCAACTTTATTGGACCAGTTAAAGGATAACCCTTCTTGATCAAACATAACGGCACAAAAGTGCTATTCAATTTCCAAATTTTACGCTTCGGATTAACTTTTGTCACAGTCTCATTATTAAAAATGGAAGTGATTTACCTTCTTTCTGCCTAATTAGTGTTTTGTTTTGTCCCAGCAAGAGTGCCAGGGTAGTTTTTGCAGCTTGTCTGTCTCCCACTTTCATTTCTTCATCATTCTTCGCTCCATCGATTGGTGTTCTTCATCAAGTGTCTGCAGGGCAGTGTGAGCTCAGCTTGGCAGCAGAGGAAATGCAGTGTCAGCGACTTGAGATGAGTCAAGCCGAGTCGAGGCCACACCGTCCTTCAGCACTGGCCGGATGAAGGACAAAAGCGCTGACAGAAAACACAAGAATCAGTTAATGCGTCGTTGCCACTTGAAAACAGAGTAGGAAGAGTAACTAATCCCTCCGTGCTCAGAGAATGAGATTACGATTGGCATTTGGTCTGATTTTATTCTGAAATATAGGTCTTGATACTTTGTGATATTATGATGTGGTTAGTTGGATCTTTTATGGTAGATTTTTGATGAAATTCTTGGCAATATTTCAGTTGTTGGCTGAAGTAAGTTGGTAGAAGGGCTGAAAGGAAGGCAGCTGTTGTCCTAACAATTCACAAAACAATCTGTGACCTGTAGACGGCTGTCCTCCACTTGATTAGGGAGAGGAAAGTTAATGGCCCCCTTGAAAATTGTGGAGCGCAATGGTAATCTTGGTGCCCATATGCACTTGAATTGACTTTGAGGGAAGCATTAAAGCAAAGAGACTTTGAAGGACACTCAGATGCTCCACTAGAAAACCAATAGCAGCGAGCCATATTCTCAAGAAAATATTTTTGTTTTTTTTTGTGTACTTTATGCATTGTATACATTGTCTGAGCCCAGACCCATATATATATGTGTGTGTGTGTGTGTGTGTGTGTGTAAATCTCAATTTTACAATCTAAAGTTCAAAAACAACAACTGAAAACTTTTTCGTTATTACTCACATGTATGAAAAAACACATTCAATTGCGACTTGTTATGAATAACTGACACTTTGTTACAACGGTTGTTTTCACCCCATTCTGTAAGTCATTTTAGATTAAAGCTCAGGTGATTTGAACATTCTATTGAAGTTTTTTTTTTATTTTTAATATAATTTATTGACCAACTATTTTTCTTTTGTAAAATTCATTTGTAACATCCAGTCTGGGTACTATTCAATTATTAACAGATTCATACAGGTAAATCCCGTGACATACGAATGAACATTTATGAAGCTTTTGTAAATCAATGCTTACCTTTGACTCCACACAATGTTTCTGTTTTCAGAGCGGTGGATGTTTTACTACTGCATCTGTGCACAATACAGGAGCATTAATGAAACCTGTTTATTGCTGCAGGGCTGGTCATTGTGTCTGATTGAATGGTAGCATTTACGGTCAATTTAGCAGCATCCTTATCAGTGGGCATTGGCCTCATTTGTAAAGACCTAATTAGCTGTGAAATACATGACAAGTCAATTGTAGTAAAGGAGGGCACAGAATAAAGCAGTGATGAGGCAGATGTCTGCTAGCTAGAGATACACTTCAAGAGCTGTTGCCAGAAACCCCTTTAAAACAACACAATGTTAGGAGATAAAGATGTCTTTTGGTTTCATCACATATGATATTAAACATACCTGTAAAATTTCATAGAATGACCAAGTCAATTACACAGACCAATGGTATTTTGTTCAGCTAATCAGTTGTACATATAAATGAATACAAATAAAACATAACTCACAGATTTTTAACATTTATTGAAAAGTTAGTTATTTTTTGTATTCACATTGAGAAATACAAACAGTGACTAAACTAGTGTCATTTTGACGTTTTTAAAAATTGGAGTTATGCATTGATCCAGGTTTGAAAATACTTATTCAGTATGGAATTAAAAAAAAATTGAGTTTGCAAAAAATTTTAAGGGTTATATGCATTCAGCTTACAAGGTCAACAAGGAATGCACCAACGGACATAAAAGTTTTTAAAACAAAAATCCCAAATGTTATAGTTGCTGTTTAAACTAGCATTTCAGAATGATTTTGAGTAGGAATTTGAAAAACGTTTCAACCAATTTCATCCATTAGAAAACGTTACATGTTCTCCCTGTTCCTGTGTGGGTTTCCTCTTGGTATTCCTGTATCCTCCCTAAGTCCAAACATGCTTTAAGTGAATTTACGACTCAGAAATCTCAAGTATAAGACTCGAGACAATGGTTTGTGATTCCGTCCCTGCGATGGACAGATGTGGTGTACACTATAAAAACAAAATTGTTACAAATTTCAAAATTAAATTTCTATCTTAAAAATTGTATTCAATTATTAGCAGTTGACTGATAGAGTCAAGGTGTCTGACTTTAAGGGCAATTGTTTACTCAAGCAGGTGCTACCAAATGCTCTGCATTCAACACACATCTGCCTGCAATATGTACAGAAATGATGTAAATTGACAAATATTCAACCTTGTAGCTATTTTAAGCATTATGTTGCCTACTTTACACATTTAGTGCTGTTTATAGCAGATCAAAGACGGTGGTTTTGGTGCATAAGAACAGAGTGGAAATGTGATAATGGTGAACATAAAAAGCCACTTCTGACATTGAACTAAAGGCTTTTCAGAATCCTCTGAGATAAACAGTTTTCTATGAGATGACAGAAAACAACACAAGTGGAAAGATGGGACATGAATCGGTTACACTCACTCTGCTGAATTGGAAATCATTTTTGTTCATTTTGTTGTGTTTGGCCGGCCTAGTCTCTGGTTATATATCTCCTCTGTTTTGGTGGTGTGAAGAAATTTATGGGGCATCTGATCCATTTCTCTGGTTGCCCCATCTGCTAACTACAAGCTATTGGCAGCACTCTTCTGAGGGCACAGATTGCAAACGCGCCACAGTAATAATACATTTTAATAGTAGTTGAACATTTATGTGAACAGCATTGTGCTATAAAACTGTGGGTTTCATTTATTCAAATTCAAGCTGTAAACATTTGCCTGATTGAAAGGAATACTTTGGTTTAGTCCTGTTAAAATGGGTTGCGTTTAATGATGGGTCAAATTAAATTAGAAAACTAATTGTGGCAGCACATTGTTTGTTATATTTTCTTTAGCTTTTGAAGGTTTTAATTAAGCTGTGCAGCAAAATGTCAGTATTTTGACTGAAATATCACACACTTTTAGACTAAAATAGATGATGTTCAATATTGCCTTTGACAGAAGAGTCTCTGAGACCAAAAGATATTAGCGCTCATCAAAGAGCTGCAAGGCAAACATGACGAGCACTTTTTGGAGCCTCTGAAGGAAAGAGAAACAGGGAGCAGGGCTTGAATATCTGCCCGACTGGGCCCTGTGTGGGACGTCCTGCTGGGGGCCCTGTTTTCTCTCTATACAGTGTCCCAGAGCCTGGCTCACTGTGCTGGTTTATTTGAGCTGCGTCGTGTGCGGCAGCCAGGAATCTATGGCCACCCCTTCTCCCGCTCCTTCTCGGCCCGGGACACTCTGTTTGTGGGATCTTTGTGCACACACTGAGTGTTTGTTTGACGTTTGTCATGTGTTTGTCAGTTCATAGAAACGATGGACCTTGGAGCCATGAACCAACATAAATCTTCTTGCAATTAAAGTTTACACTTGTAGCATTGTTTAAATGGCTGTTTTCTTTCTTGTAAATCTATTTTAATAATCAGGTTTCTTTTTATGATTATAAACACCTTTAAGTATAACTAGATGGCTAAAGTTTGCACACAAACTTTAATGTTGGCTTGTCCTAGTGCCATTTAAAACTTTTTAAAGTGTTGCCAGTCACAACGAGTAACGTAAACCGACCCCCATGTTTGTACGATTGTTATAAGATGAGATACAGTTATAAATTGGTTGCTGTGGTAAACAGTATCGTTGCTATGGTGAGGTCATTGACATAATATAATCTTCCTCATGTCAATAAGAGTAAAATGAATGCACCCTTGTGCATGTATGTTGTTCATAAGGTGAGACAAAGCTATTCCAAATTGGTTGCTATGGTAAACAGTTTGGTTGCTATGGAGAGGTCACTGACAATATAATGTTCCCTTTTTGAGTTAAATAAACCAACCCTGTATCTTATTTATTTTCCAAAGCTAAGATACTGTTGTAAAAATGTGGTTGCTAGGGACAAGCCAATATATGTTGACAAGCCACCAAAATAAACATTCATAATACAAAAAACAAAATGTACTTAAAAATATATATACCGGTAGATCAAATGAATATTTTAAAAATGCATCATGTGTGTTTCATTTTCCTTTAAAACAACAATTCACCGTTTTTCAATTCACGCAGTTCTTTCCCACCGTTCCAGACGGTTGGAGACCCTCATATAGAGAAACCCTTGATGAGAGTCAGGACAACTCAGAAATGTGATTTAAATGTAAACACTTATATATATTTTGTTTGTATATACTGTATTTGTATATAAACTCTATACATAGTTTCTGACCCCATGTTCCCTTTTCTTCTTCCAATACAGTGTGACAGATTGTTTCATGTCCTCTCTCAACAAAAGACTTAATTGTATACAGCCAGTCTGACATTTTAATTTCAATTTTTATTATACTTAATACATAAGTAGGTACAGAGGCAATTATAAATAAATAGATACGTGCTAAAAGTGTCAAGTTTCATAAAGTTAAGCTGTCACGTCAAGCCCATTTGCCATGTAAAAACTTACATAAGCATTATGTTAACCCTATTAGTTCATTCAACTGGTACTGCTTTCATTTTTAGTTTTTAATGTATTTCTGTTTATTATTTTTTTACAAAATATGTACAGCCCAAGATACACAAATTTAATAATACAACATAGAATTTAAGTTTGATCTGCGTCAAACCCATTAAATCAGAGGATGGCATTACTTACCAAAGGCCAGAGTGCAAAGGTCATAGGGCGGCTATCATGGTCTACTTTGTTTAATTACGCAGAAATGAAAAGTAATCCGTTTGGCAGCATACTGAATAATTTTCACCAAATGAATATGGCAGCTGCTCAAGTTCTGCTATGGAAATGCTCAATATTTAATACATCGATTAGCATTAGCAGCTCAAGCAGAACTGTCTCAATAGTTCCATTATTATTTGATATCTCTCCGCAGAGCAATGAGAAGTGGCATAATGAAAGGTGGATCTCTATTTCAACCTTGAAGGGGTTGGGCGCCCTGCCAGTAATGAAGACGTATTAAACCTTAATGTAACTTAATGTAGCAGGTGTTTTATATATAATGTACAGTAGCTCTTTCTAAAGCATTATATTCGTCCCTACTACCTTAAAAGCCACTAAATCTTGTGGGCTAAGTTCGTCTGGCTATGATTTCCCTTCATTAATCGATAGAAAAATTGTTAACACACCTTAACCGGGATCCATTAGTCTGTCCCCAGACAATAAATGTGCCGATGCAGCTCGGCGGGGAGTGCAAACTGCCCAGTGCACTCAGGTTAATGGCCAAAGTTGAACAAGTGACCACTTCATCTGGAAGGACGTCATATTAGGCAGTAGTCTAGTACTCTGTGCTGAATGAGCAGGCTTTAGGGAAGATTAAATTACAGCTTCTATTTGATACAATAGCTAAATGACTAGATAACTGAACATCTGCAGACTCTAATACACAAACTAAAGTTAATAGTAAGAATAAAAGTGAATTCATCTATAGCCTCTTTCCACTGATGAAAATACTATTATATCTCAAAAATGACAGAACCTTAAAAATATAGATCTGGTTCAATTACAAAAAAATGGAGACCTCTAAGCCTACCCCGTGTTCTTTATATCCAATACCCGCCATTTTATATTTCACTGGCACCATGAGTTTGAGATTCGCTTAATGTCATTGTTATTAAACCTTTAATAGAAAAACATTCCTAAATCCATTTAAACTATCTAGTCATAGTTCCATGGCCCACCCATTTGTCTAAGATATTAGAGATATTAGCTCAAATTAGCTCCATCCTGAAACCAAATGGCCTGTTTGAAGTGTTTCACTCTGGCTTTAGGCCATAGAACAGCACCAAGACTGCTCTAGTTACTATCTTAAATGACCAATAGAATATCTTTCTGAGCGCAAAACTATCCCAAAGAGCTCTAAAATTGTTCAGTTTAAGACTCTGTTTTTTAATTAATGGAGAATCATTGGGTCTAACCACAGAGAAATATAGAGTGCCACAAGGATCAGTATTAGGCCCCATGTTGTTCACTATCTAGAAGCTGATTCTCTGCAATATAATTAGGAGACATGGTGTTAACATTTACAGCTATGCTGATGACCCTCTTAGACACCAGATGATACTTCTAAACTATCAGTTATCAGATTGAACCAATGTTATAAAGAGTTATCATAGTGTGACTAGAGAACTACATAGGTATTTGACTATGAGATGGTTTAGTTTGTAACTTTCTGACCAGACTCAGTTTGATAATTAATGGGGAATCTTCAGCTCTAACCACAGGGAAATATGGAGTGCCACAAGGATCAGTCTTAGGCCCCATATTGCTCAATATCTAGAAGCTGATTCTCTGCAATATAATTTGAGTCATGGTGTAAACTTTTACTGCCATGCTGATGATAATCAGCTCTTAGAAACCAGATAACAAACAAAAGGGTTTCATTAGAGAAACTGTAAGTGATGTAGGGCCTGTAACAAGCAAGAGATTTGAACACATTTTGTGCATTTATTTATGTTCTGACAGTGCTTGTGTGTTCTACAGGCCATTGAATAGAACTTTTTAGGCCGGATTACAGGTCTACCCCAGTAAACCCTTGCCTTAATGGCAACCATTATATCAGAGATATTAGCACAAACATAGACACCAGTGAGGGCAATGTGACTGCTTGCCACGTTTGAATATTTCTAACAGATTAATTTCATTGAATATTTGAATATTATATTACTTGGTTTTATATTGTATACTCATTGAAAAGGAGATAAAATGATCCCTGAAATCTGAATGTTGAACATGTGCAGTTGGTAAGACTTTTTTCATTTCATTCCAGGGTTTTGAAAAGCTCAGATAATGTAAAGAACTCATCACGTCATCTCTCTCGGCTGGATGTCTGACTCTCAGAGGTGTTGTGATGGAGTTTATAAAACACATCGAACACAGAGCAGCTGCTGTGTGTCTGATCACACCGTCCCGCTGAAGAGAAGCGAATGTGCTTATCCTTCTCAGCTCAAACCACTTAGCAAACTAATTATTATTATAGGAATGAGTTGGCTCTGATATATTCAACCCTTCCCCCACCCATCAAGAAACTCCACGGAGAGTATCAGCACACGTCCAGAACACTTGCTCTGGGCCTCCAAACACGCTGTGTGGAAATTAGATCAATGAGACAATATATGTGACAAAGGGGTAATTGAGTGCCATGCGGACCTGCCAGGGGACGAGAGAAATGTGCGAGGTAATTCCATTTACTTGAATGTGGATTGTGCCCTGTCATAACTGCTAATTCAATTGTGCGTTCATTCTGCCAACTCTATGCCATTATGCATTTAATTACTTCTATAAAGCTTTTAATATGCGGTGCACAAAGCTGAGACCTGTTATCCAGGCTGCAGAGCCCACCTGCTGGCGAACACCACATTCAAATATATCTTTGTTATATCTATTAGGCTATAAGTCATCCTGGCTTTCATAAATATAGTCTGTTCACAGAAAGAGTTGTTACTGCCCGTGCTTTTGTTGTTTCCTGCCTACGAAATCATCTTATCTCGCTGCAAGACAAGAGCTTACGGCGACCACAGCACACAGGCTCACTGATAAGAGAAGGGAGGAAGCATCAGACGTGAAGGAAGATAAAAATCCATGTTCAGGCATCGTTCTCTGTCTGACAAACAGGCCACACATTAGAGGCGAACAAGGGCGACAGACCATCAATTCAACAATGTGTACACAATCATTACAGCGAGGAAACAAAGGCTGGTGTCAATTGCGCCAGCGCTATGTGCAGTCTCTCAAATTAAAACCTTGTAGCCAACCGCATCTGATGGCAGGAGCTATTTAGCAGCAATATTTTACAGGCTGGCCAATGAAAAGCAATAACTGTTTTATTTAATGTATCTTCTTCTGCCAGCTGCTTGGGGAAGGACGCTTAATAGAAGCTGTCGATCAATGTCAAGACGGGGCAATAAGAGCCCCTCACTGCAATAAACATGAAGAGAAGATAACGCTGCTCTGAGCTGATCAGGGCCTTGTTAACTTCCAGTCTAGCAGGCCCCGTTTGTCATTTTATTTTCCAGCACTCATAATTCGTCATGCTAGATGCCTATCGCAGAGCTTGTTTTTTGCTCTCCTCTAATTTGCCCCTT
Source organism: Danionella cerebrum (assembly GCA_007224835.1). Taxonomy (NCBI): domain Eukaryota; kingdom Metazoa; phylum Chordata; class Actinopteri; order Cypriniformes; family Danionidae; genus Danionella; species Danionella cerebrum. The sequence continues at coordinate 919,828 of SRMA01027015.1, forward strand.
GAGAAGAGGTGAGGTGAAAAATAGCCCAGGCTCTTGTAAATAATGTACATCATCCTGACACGGTGGTGGATCTATGCCCAGATCAATGTGTGTTTGCCTGGAGGCCATTTGCGTAAACGCACAAACAGCCGCTTTAGAACAGACATATGCGAGTGGGGTACGAGCGATCGGAGGATGCAGAGGGCACATGGAGACATCTGTTGATTTTCCAGATACAGGATGTTTACACCTAGGACACTGAAATCTCTGCTCTCGTCAGTTAATATTGGGCTGAACATATTGGCCATTTCTCAAAACGGAGGGGAGTGTTTTTTTCGTCCTGACATTAGGTCACTTTGCGCACAAAACTTGTGTGGGATGGTTGTGATTGCTTTTCACACTTTGAAATTAGTTTAAAAGTATGTTTTTATGTAAATAACAAAATCATCATATGATTTTATAATCAATACTTTTTTGCACACTGTAAAAAATAAGCCATGAATAAAAAAACGTGGCAACTCTGGTCAAATATACAGTAGAACTGTTTCTGATTTTACAACTGTTTACTGAATTGTTTTATGTTTATAACCGTCTAATTAACACATAAAAAACAGCTGTACAATTCAAGGATTTAAATCAAAATATTTACGGTTCATAACCATATTTTATTCAGTCTAAATTTAAGGTTTACATTGAAGTAATTACTGTTAACTACAATTTTTTTAGAGCTCAGAACTGTCTATTTTAAAGTTTTGTGTTGTAATTATAGTGGTAATTAAAAAAATTAACTGTACATTTTGCAGTAAGCTATGGAAGCCAAATTTATAGTCAGTTATACATTTAGAACATTTAAAATTATGTATTTTATATTTATATAAAACATTAATGCTTTATATAAAACATTTGCATTTATGACAATAAACCTGTGAGACAAATGAAAGAGAAGATGGTGGACTGCTGCTTTAGCCCTCTGTAGCTAATGTTTAGCTATCGTTGGGAACTTTAAGAGGTTATTGGCCTAAAAGTCTTGCCTTCCTCTTATTCTGATTGGCTAAATCATGAGTGTCTTCCAATGAGATGAGAAAGCTTTCCATTGCTGGTGGATTCAGTGATTGGAATTGGATCGAACCAGCACTTCCTAAACTACCACAGCGTGTTCATTCTGCTCTTAATTAATTGCCAATAATTGATGTTCGATGTCATGTTTGTGTGAAAAATGACGTGTGGCATGTGAGAACAGTAAATGGCATGCGTCACACGGTTGTTGCAAAAGGCTTGATATCCCTGTCTTTTCATTGTTACTGACTAAATTTATCAGAATGTGCCAGAGCTCTACATGTTTGTCTGGTGATGACAAAATAAAAGTCTTCACTGGTAGTAGTAGAACAACAAGTAACCTTTTTAATCATTTTGAAAAAGTGAAAAATGGAAACAGAGCTGCAGATATCTGTACTCCTTTGTGGATGTTTAGTAACATGCATGTTGCCAGTGACCTCACTTCTGAAGGTTAGGAGAGATTCCAGTAGCGTCAGTGTATTTGGCTGTTTTTAGTTCCCAGGACATGCTTGTTGTTTAGATTTTAACACTGGAAACCTTACAGTATCAGAGAAAGACGGCTTAATCTTTATAAGAACCTTCACCCAAAGTCCTTTGTTCCAGCAGAGTGGAGATTAAATGCTTCTTCACATTAGTAATGTCAGCACAAAATGATTATCTTCTCTGAATAATTTATCCCCTTGCACAGAGTAATTTCCTTATCTTTCCCTTTTTTGCCTCTTTTACTGCAGAGGAAATTGTAAATGGCTGTTAGTCTTCAGAAAAACCAATAGATCGCCTTTTCCATCAATCAATTAAAAAACACTTACCTCACACTCAACATGATTTATATCTTGTTAATAGAATTGTCTCACCATATCCCTGTATTATTATACCTCTAAATTCCATTAGCTGTTTGCTTAATGCTCAATTTAAGGCTGACCTCTACAGGGAGAAAGATAGCCGGATTAGTCTAATAACGGTCACTGTTGACTCAAGAACTTTCTGGGAATGCTGTCGGTCAGTTCTTGAATGCACTGACCCCCTCTTTCTCAGGCAGTGGCATTAAAAGAGCACATCCTCACTGCATTTCTTTTGCATCTTCTGAATTTGAAGTATGGCACGGGGTGTTGACGATACTCTGGAGAGTGTCTGCTGGTCCATCAATGGGTCTGTGTGTATGGGTCTGTGTGTGTGTACAGTGATATACAATAAGATGGCAGATGTGAAAAAAAGGCAGTAAATGAAGAATATTTCAGAAACATTAAAAACAAGTCAAAATTTGTTACCTTTGCTTTTAAACATGCAGTAATTCTTATAGCTACACGCCTGAAGTCAGGGGGTTTTCTGCAACAGAAACAGCTGTGTGTGAGGCTTAAAAGTGCAGCAAATGAAAGACACATCAAGTTTTTCACACTTGATATTCAATAGTTATTATAATGAGCATGGTGAAGCATGGTGGAGGTTTCATAAAAAATTTGGGAGTGTATTTCTGCAAATGGAGTTGGAGATTTGGTCAAGATTAACAGTGTTCGCAATGCTGAGAAATATCCATCATGCAATACCACCAGGGTAGCGTTTGATTGGCCCCAAGTTTATTTTGCAGCAGGACAATGACCACAAACATACAATTAAAGTCAGAATTATTGTCAGGGAAACTAACAAGAAGTGTTGGAAGTGATATCATGGCTCCGACAGAGCCCTGATCTCAACATCATAGAGTTTGTCTGGGACTAGATTCACTGAAGATCTGTGTTTATGTGTAATAATAAAAACAACATTGTGCTTGCATAGCTAATATTGTGCTTTCGCCAGGAACAGCAAGAACTGACCAAAAGCATCTGTCAAATGTATAAATGTAAATCTAATAGAAGCACTTTAAAACAAAGGTGTTTTCAAATTCAACAGGGCATAGTCGCAACTTGACTTTAAACCTTAGCATCACTGTCAAACAGAGCCCTGATCAGTTTCAGGGTTGGCTTGGGTCACTTTTTAGCTTGCAGACAGGCTTGACACCGGCATTTATACAGTATTCACCTCTAATGGTTTGATGAGTGGCTATAAAAGTGTATTGCACTGAGTGCCCTTGACACAGTTGCATGTAAGATGGATTTTAAAAATTCATTACAGCTGGGCCTAAAGAGTCATAGTCATCCTGTTCCCTGGGGACGAGGACAGGGAGAAGTTAAAAACTACCACATAGCATCATCCAATAATCAATCATGGAACTGACTCGTGACTGCAACGATCTATTACTTTAACATGTTGCATAATATTTTAATACATTACGGTGGAATTAGGAAAAGTGCCAAAGAGCTATTTCAGATGCTGTTTTGAGCTAGTGTTTTTATTGCTAGCCTTGCGATTATTTATTCAATCATTCATCTTCTAACCCACTTATTCCCTTACGGGGTCACGGGGGTCTTCTGGTGCCTATCTTCAGCTCTCCTGAGGCGAGAGTACACCCTGAAAAGGTCCCTTTTTTAATTTTTAAAAATACCCCCCCCCCCCCAAAAAAAAAGAAAAAATAAATAAAAGAATAAACAAAACATATAAATAAAAAAAGAAAAGGTCACTTTCTAACTGGAATGCCACAGTCCAACCATATGCGCCCTGGCTTTATTAATGTAATATATATTTATTTAGTTAGTTTATTGTATATGTTGCATAATAAGTAAATAAATAGTGTCTTGAATAAGAACCATTTCTGTGGAAGCTATCTTACATGATTTCATATTTTATACTGTAGCTCATCATTATTAACACAACAGTCAGCACAAATAGTTCCTTTTGGTTCCAAACACCTCCTTAAAAATACTTTGTTCACATCTTGTCTTGAATCAGAGCCAAGTGAAATATTATAATGTATATTTCTTCAGAGCAAGCTCTGGAGCAAGATCTCACCCTTTCTTCTCGTGAATCTCATCTTCTAATGCCCTAAAACAAGAATTAGTTTCATTTCGTAGACCTCTCATTTATTTTGTCTCACTAAACTCAAATGAGGTAAACTACAAAAAATATGTATGCATGACACACTCACACACATCCTTGCGCTCCCTCTTCCAGCACCATTCAGTGGATCCCACTTTTCCCAGCACTGCCTAATGGAACATACTGATGGCAAATAAATATTCCACTGAGACTGCTTCATGTAGAGAGGGGTTTTGAATATCAAATCTGGGTTTTGATCTAGTCAGATGATCCGTACAGCAATAACAGGGCAGAAACAACAACTCCCCATGGATAAAACACAGAGCTCGTAGACCTCAGCCAAACACTGACCGCAGTTATTAGATTAGTGTAAATCTCCATGGCATGATCAATAGCAACGTGTTTATTTTTGTGCACTGAGTTATTCATTAGAAATTCAAACAGCCTTAAAGAGGCTCATTAGGATCCGATTTGGTGAGACGTATGGGCCCATTGTGGAGAGGGAGAAAAGGCCATTGGGGACAGCCAGGGGTAGGTTCTCACAATGGGTAATTTGTTTAAAGAGAACTGCTTTAAAAAGAGGAGGACTGAATTTTTTTCAGAATCCAATCAGCTTGTTTTGTATGTTTGAGGGAATACATTCTCTGACTCATTTCTAATTCCGAACATTTTCACACAGAAAAGGAGTTTGAAAATTGAATTGTGATGAGGATAAAAAAAATAATACAATGACAAATTGCAACAAAATCCAATAAAGTGATATATTAGCAAATAGAGATCCAAGTATATCCACATATAGAATATTTACAACAGTCAGCTGGATGTAAAGCGCAATAAAACAATAAATAAACAAAAATGTATTTAGCTGTGGTTCCCACTAAAACTGCTAAATAAATCATGCAAAGTTAATGCAAACTACAGGAAAACTACACAAAACTAATTTATTATTTTTCCTGAAACACCCCAAAGCTTAGGTCATGTGCCTTGCTAAACTGTAATCTGCTTTCTGAAAAGAACCTTTGTACCAAAACAAAGCTAGCCAGGACATTTGCGCACTATATTTAATTTTATGAGCTTTATTTCAACATTTCAACAAGTTGAGATAGATATAATCCAAACGAATTGCGAAGATAAAGTCTGGTTGCAATTCAGGGGTCAGTGACATAATGTTGTCACTATATGTTATTTAAGTTACAAGTGTGGTGAGTTTGAAGATTCTATGAGATTCTCAGTTTGAGTTACAATTTGTCAAGATTTGACCCCAAGTTAAGTCAATTGAAATTTTCTTATCATTCTCATTGATTTCCCAGAAGACCTTTAGCGGCATTAGTCTGAAAAGATATAGCAGCCCGAGTCAGGCCAATTTGACTATCTTGGTAGCTGTAGTTTGAACGGTCTAGAAGGAGAAACATATTTAAAAAATCCATAAAATCTATTCTTTTTGTAATTTTTGTTGCTATTTAGCCTTTCCCTGAAACCAGCAGCTGCATTAATGGACGGATATTTCTACCATTCAAATTCCAGATTGGTAGGGGATCAAATACTTTTTTCCCTCTCCATATTTTAATTGAAATTCCAAAACAAAGAGTTGATGGAAAGCATCCTCCCTAAACCAGCACTTCCAGAGTTTTTAATGTTGATAATGGATGAGTATTTTAGCATGGCAATGACCCAAAACGCAACTCAGGAAGAGCCTATCCGGTCTACAAACCAAGTGCCAAACCACAAGAATCATCAGACCTCTGTGCGAATAACGTGAGTTATAGTTCTAAACCATGGATATTGGGGGGTTGAATACTTATTTCACTCATAGTTGCATTTTTTCAGATTGAATTGTTATTCTGTTCATCGCTATTGAAATAAACCTAACATTTATACACTGACTGCGATGGACTAGCGACCTGTCCAGGGTGTACCTTCGCCTCTCACCCATTTTGCACTGGCAGACCCAGTGGGAATAAACGGGTTGGAAGATGAATGAATGAATGAATTTATAGACTGATCTGATCTGTATTGGCAGCAGGGGCAATACTAAATTTCCTCTTTTATATGTATTAAAATAATACCCTTCTGTTAGGTTTGCCTCTTCAAGAAACTGCATTTATACCTTTATTAAAGTTGTTTTAATAGCACTTGATGATTGAATCTGATTATCCGCCGATTGAAATCCTCATAGGAAACAATTATGAAATCTGATTTTAAATAAAGCAGACTTGCATTAGGCTTTTGTAATTCGTGATAAATGCAGTTTGTTTTGAGAGGGAGATCTGAAAAGCTATTCTGTCATTATCACATTATTGCATTACCATTACTCAGTGTACAGTAGCCAGTTCGGATAATTCAATTGAATTGCATTAGGGAGCTCAGATCCCATTTGACTGGGGAAATGGAACATTAATTGGCATTTGTTCGAGCCAAACAAAGGACACCAAGGGAATATTACCAAATTAAAAGACTTTCAAACGCAGAGAATAAATCTTTGGGGAACGAACACAATGTGGAAAAATGACCAAACACGCAAGAAAACGTTTTTGATCAATTTCTTGGTAAAAATATAATTTTATGGTGTGTTACTCCACAAAATCTACCAATTAAATGACAATTAGAGGTTTTTCTGCATTGTCTGTCAGGGATATTTTCTGAATGACTTGTGAGGAGAGAAGGGTTTTTTCACCCCTCTTTTTCACTTTCCATCACGGCTCTCCTCGGTGAATTGATGGAATGACCTGGACTTGATCTTTGAGGTCAACATGCCTGATGGTTCCTGCAGATTGATAAATTGATTCAAAACTATTACCATGGTAAAAAAGCAATAAGGTCATAAAACTTGCATTGGTCCAGCTGAGTAAATCCAGGGCACTTTGCCGAAGGAGGATGGGAGCATGCGTTGGAATGAGAGAGCGAGAAATGACTTTGAAGAGCTCATCATCTCCAATCTATTTTTCCCGACCGTGCTTCATGCCGCCGCATAGAAGCACTTCATTACAGTGGTAACACTGTACACAGGCCTGGCCGGCAGCTGCCTCTGGCTTCTCCGGGCTCCCTCGAGGGGCTTCAGGTGCTTAATACCTCATCACTGGCTTCATTGAACGCTTTAATCTGCCCTCGTGTGATCAATAGAATCCCGCTGTAAATTAAAAGGGCCATTCCGTGTAATCAAACCTGTTAATGCTCATTCTGAAAACCATTATTTGTGGAAGGCATTTAGGGGGAATTGCCACACTGACAAGCCCCCTTGCGTGCAGAGATTATCAGAGGACAAGGATTTGGACAAAGACTGAGAGAAGAGGGATCCAGGTTGTCTCTCGGGCGGCGCAACGTGCCCTGCAGACAGAAAGAAGGATTGAGGGAGGGCGAACGGGAGAAAAACACAGAGTTTAGTGCAGAACATAATGGGAGGATGGGCTAGAGAGGGGAGATAAGTTTAGAGAGAGGGGCGGCCTGTCTCCTTGGGCCTCTCTGGCACTCATACGCGCAGAAAATGAAATTTTCGAGCCTGCCATTTCTGCAGCAAATTCAATTACACCAGCTCCTTGTACATAGAGCTGTAGCTTCCTTGGGCCTGAAATTGAAAAAAGGTAAGTGCTGATGAGATGGTGAATAACTGGCTGGGCTTAGATAGCAGACAGGTGAGAGAGTCTCTGGCAAAGTCCACGAACTTAAAGCATCGTGCTGGAAATCGCTACAGAAAGGTCTTTGGAAATACAAAAAGTTAACAAAGCGCTTTTGTGATATATGGTGTACAAGGTACATAATGTGCTTCGTTTTTCATTTTCCACATGAGCACATCGTCTAGAGGAAACAACCTGCAAGCCTGCATAAAATTAGAGACCTTTCTTGTAATCCTAATTGCCGCTGCTGTTTGTACAAATCATCGTCTGACTCACGGTTCACTGAAGGAAAGGTAAAGCGTTCCTGATTCCAATTTGAGAGACAATCCTAGAGGGACTTCATAAGAAAACTTGCATCGAAGACTTGAATAGAGAAAAGCTTCAACGGCTGTTTCTTAAAAGGTCAATTACATTCTGGATAATGACTTTGACTGTCTAATCCAAATGTATGAGTCTCTTGCTAAGCCTCGTTCTGACATTGATAGACTTGAGTGGCAGGGAAGGATCTCCTCCTGTCAAGATGTCAGCCGGCGGAAGATAATGAGAAACGCCACTTGAAAATTTCCACCGCTTGATGGTGTCGGAATCGGCTGTTCTCTTTCCCTCCGATCAGCTTAACATGTCGCCTTTGTTTGCCGCCGGGCTAAAATGGTCTGTGGCACGACCCGAACAACACTCTCCCCAGTTATCATCTCCCCTTCGTAGATATTTAATGCAATGCTTGCTCTTCCACTGACCCCCAATTCCAATGCCAACATCTCATCTGCAATGTAAGACAATTTCCGCACATGAAAAGCAACTGTCTTGAGTCAATAGACTATAAATTGCTCTTGGAAATGGCGTGATCCTAAATAAAAGGTCTGAACGCGAGCCCCCCGCCTTTTTTAATGATTTGTATGTTTAGCTGTTTGGTCAAATTAGTTTGCTGCCGCGATGTTTCATGGTTAAAGGCCATCAATCACATTCAGGGTGGGAGAAATCTGCCGCTACAATATTACAGGTTATTAAAAGGATGATGAGAATGCAGCCACATGGGCAGGCAAATGCCCTTTTTCTCATCTTCAGAGAGCGTGTCGCTGAGATAATCTAGTGATTTATCTTCACCTGCCCATCAACAAGTGGCAGAGGGCTCAAGTCTCCAATAATGAGCTACTCTGGGCATTTCACGTCCTAAATACAAACATTAGCCAAGAAGCACACTTCGGACTACACAGGGATTCAGGCATTTCCAAGGGTTGCCTTTATAAAGGTTATTCAGGAAAATTCAATCTGTGACCAGCAATAAAACAAATATTATCTCTGGACACAAATAAGAGCCATTTCTGTTGGCCTTGACTTGATTAAAGATTCCGAGGGTTGGTTTACAAGCGTTCTTTTTCTTCTAAAGAGACTCTTACCAAGACATGGTGAGATGAGAGGGAATTTTTATAAGGAACAGGGAAACGCTGAGATTTTATGAGTCACTCCATCATAAAGAAACTTTACGTATTTCTTCTCTGTGATTAATTATTGTCGTCTAAGGTACGGGTCATAATCTGACGGGAGTGAATTTAAATATCAAATTAGCCAATGCGGAATGTTTTGTGCAAGATTGATGACTTTTTTTGCGTTAGTTTTGATTAAGGTGTTGTTAAATTGCCGTGATTATTTAACACTTAAAAATGTTCAGAGCCTTAATCATTTTTTGATTCGATCATTTGATTTTTAAATAAGACAAATGATAGAAGTCATTTAACTGCATGAGTAGAATTTAAAGCTAATATTTCCTTTATCGCTATACAGGATATTAATAATAGCATTATGAATTCCTGTGCAGTCAATCATCCTGCGGTTTTAAAGCTGAAATGTCAAAGCTGTAAAAGCAGTTATTTCAGTGGGTTTTTTTTTACAGAATTTGGAACAATTTATACATGATTGTTAGAAATATTTAAAGGACTATATTTAAAACTACTTTAAAATTTCTGTAATAAATGACCTACAATTAGTTTTGATATCATTTTTTAGCTTCTTTTTTTATATATTTTTTCATTACATTACACAATAATTCCACAGCATTCCTGAAATTTTACAAAAGGTACAATTGTATTAAATTATCTCAAAAATTGACAAAGAACAGTTTTATGTCTACAAAAATAGACCAAATAAAAATTCATAAATCCCCACTAAAAAGCAAAGACCAGGTCAAAATAGTGAATACAAACTTTATTTAACTGAAAGGCTAGCCTAACCTAAATCTTTTCCAATGTGCTTCGTTTTTTACCAGAATTTTGAAAAACACAACCATATCACCAGTGACGGCACAGATTTGGTGTGTGTAAAATAAAACTGAAAGACGATTTTCTCACATTTTAATTTGAAATACGTTACAAATTATTTGTCATAACTCTTGTGGTGTTTTTTTAAACCTACATATTATATTTGAAATAAAAATTGAACAATAGCTTGTTTCACATGCAATAAATGGCTTCACCCAACAACTAACCATGGGTGGGGAAAAATATTTAGCATTATCATTCATATTTTCAGAAAAATGGCCAAGAAATCAGATAAATTGCAAACGTATGGGCACAACTGTATGTCAGACTTATGAGCTTATGATCAGTTTCACTTAGAATCCAATATTTAAAGATTAAAAGTGCTTTAAATATTTCAAGTACACCAAACACCAATGATCCAGTCAACGTTTAGTCCCCAATAAAACTGGACAAGAGTACCATGCTATTCAGAGCTATTCAGGTCAGAAGTGTTGACCACTATTTCGAAATGTTGCCCTACTCATTAATTAGCTTCAAAATTACATAATAAAATAAATAAGGCTCCCAAAAATAAACGGATGACACACACTGATAAATGAGATATCTGTACATATGCTTTTAATAGCCTCATTCATTTAAAACTCTTACAGAAATGGCAGAAATACACAATCTAATTTACTACCAAGTGATTTGTCTCCTAAAAGAATGTTTGTGATAAAATTTGTTGTAAAAATCCCAGAGCTCTGATAGATTTATAACAAAAGAGCCAGAACGGAGGGTGCCACCATCGTTCGCCTGACCCCATAAATCACATCTTCGGTGACCACATATTAAGTGCTTTTCTCATTCCTCGCCCATTAAAAGTAAATAATCTGCAGAGAATGAGGCTTTTGCTTAGGAGGCGTGCTATTTTTCATAGCTGATGGTTTTCTGGGAGAAGGTGTGCAGGTGTGAGGGGGGCGGAGCCGAATGATGATGATGTCAGATCAATGTGCATTGTAATGGAGGAAGGAGATTGATTGCTGATGATGCTCTAAGCGCTTCTGTTGCACTCTCCAGATTTAGTTCACAAATATCTTGCATGCTTCCTGTTCATACATCTTGGCTCCCCATAAAGCCTATAAAGTCACATATAGCCGCATCGACTGATTCCACTTAGCAATAAAATGCACATCTAGCCCAGCATGAGAAATGAGGTGTAAAAGAGAATAATTAAGTTCATTAAGTTAATTATTTTTTCCTCTGGAGTAAAAAGATGGAATAGCGAGCAATCACTAATTAAGAAAAGATGAACATTATGCGGCTACATTGGTTTTATGTTGTTGCATATTCATAGAGTTAAATTAATTCCATGCCCTTTATATAAATCATGCAAATTTATAAAGTGAAGGTTTCATTTTATTGCAGCATATTATGTCTTGTTCGATGCACAAGGTGGCTGTGAAGTGAGACATTACTCAAGGTTAGTCGGGGTTATTTATGATACGTCTGTCAGTTAATACTCAACTGGATTTTATTGCAGTTTAATGTGCAAGGAAGTAATAATGTGAAGCACAGTTATGAGGGTGATGATGATGGGACAGATGTGTTGGACTGGAGGGCAGCAATAATGATTGCTTTTATTTTGTCATGTTACATTTTAGTTTCTGTTGTGTTGTGAAAAGGGGAATTGACCAATTGTATGCAGCCAAGGCAGGTGTAAAAAAGTAAGAGTGGTTTTGTTTTGCCAATTAATATGTCCCATAAACTGTAGCACTGATTTGCACTGGTTTGCAAATAGCTGGAAGAAAATAAAAGGTGAGAAGGATCTCTAACATGACCTGTTGCTGATGCTTTGTGATCGTTCGTGACCTGATGAAAATGCCATAGATTCTGCTTATGCCACGTGAAATGATCCATTTGACCACTTTAGCAAAACCATACGAGAATTTCTGTGGCAGCACAACCCAGAATCCAGCTTCACTTTCCTCCAGTTTGCTTTGGCTCGCTTTTTGTTTGAAGACAGACAGAAAAGCCATTATTATTATGGTCCATCCCAGTTTTTCCAGTCTCTATTATGCAAGGTGAAACAGAATCTCATCAAGCCTCTAGGGATCTACCATCTTTCCAGGTTAAACATGTGCCAGATCACATCCTCTCAGGGTTGTTTCTTTGACTGCGAAAGCTTAAAAGCCTCCATTGAAGAGCTGGCTCCATCCGTGGAGCACCTGGCATGCGCCCAGCCAGAGTCGGAATCAAAAGCCACTTCATAAGACCCCTGCTTTGGGTCATAACACCACGATTGTTCTTAACTAGTGAGAATCCAGCAAGGTCATATCTGGCTCATTAATGAGTCATAGGGGGGCCTGTACTATTACTCTGATCCTGATTGTGCACTTGCTGCAATTTGCCACGATTAATGGGGAGGGGTCAAGCTGGGTCACTTTCAATTTCCACCCAGAGGGGTGACAAATGGAAACAACTCATTTGCACAGATTTGAATAATTCGCCCCTGCAATAAAAAAGAAAATATGGGGCGAGGAGAAAGAAAGCGCGGTTGCACTTTGCACAATAATACGTAGCGCCGCCGTCGGTGCCTGGCACAAAGGCAATAATGAATATGATGGAGGATATGAATCCAGATGTGGGAATAAAGCTGGCCTTTCTCCGTGCTGTCTCACTTGGGAGCGTCTGCTGCGTCTAGTGAGCTTTTAAACTTATCATAAATGTATTAAGATTGCACCGGGCCATGAAACAGCTGTACACAATTAATCTTGGGCAAATCTTATCTGAAGAATTGCTTTCAGCGAAGGAACATCTGCTGCGAGAGGCGCTTATTCATGGGCAACGCACGCCTGCCACACTTTTATGCGCAGGGCACGATCATTGGCAATGAAGTAAAATTCATGGTTTTCCCTGTTCGGCAAAAATAACATTCAGCAGCATTAAAACATCATCCATCAACATTGTCTTGGGGCCCCAAACCCATTGCAGACGACAAATTAAAGCGGATCTTCATTTCTGTGTGAACCCACAGCGCAAGGCTTCACTGAGCTGTTATTTTCTCAAATTCTTTCCTCACTCTTTGTTGAAGATGAAATTGAAGTGGTGCGTTTAGTGACGGGAAGTACTCTGCGTGCTGGTTCTCTGGTGCAGGAAGTGGTATCATTGTCTCTCTGTGATCAAACATTGGTTGAAGTGAGTCCATGAGAAATAGAAAATTATTAGAGAGATAAATGTAAATGAAAGATTGCTTTAAAAAGAGAATTTCCCGTTCAGTAATTTAGTTTTAGAAGCAATGGTAAAGTTATTATTTAGAGAACAATAACCCGCCTTTATCCCATCCTCACTATCCACTCAGAAACCAAATTGGGAAAATCAATTTCTAAACAATGAAACAACATTTTTATCTGACAGTCAGCAAACTAAAGTGACAAAAGTCACATGACGTGACCTTTTCTCTCTCACTGGGTTTTCACAAGAAAGTGGTTAATTGAAATATAGTATGTGTGGATAACATTATAATCTTTTCGATGGAGATGGTTTAGCAGATTTTTGCTTTGAACTGTTGAAATATAAATACTGATTATTGTTTTACTGGGACATGTACAGTCTTCAATTATTATTTAAAAATTTGCAATTGTTAATGTTGGAGGTTATTAAGCCCACACAAGAGTCCATGCCACCAAACTTATAGCAACATTTATTGTATGTTCAGGCGGCACGGTGGCGCAGTGGATAGCACTGGATAGGCCTTCCAGTTAGAAGGTTGTTGGTTCGAGGCTCGCTGGTGATTGCATGCTCTCCCTGTGCTTGTGTGGCAATCCCAAAAACATGTGGCTAGGTTAATTAAATAATCTAAATTCCCCTTAGATGTGAATGTGTGAGTAAATGTTGCCCTGCAATGGACTGACGTTCTGTCCAGGGTGTTCCCCCGCCCCTCGCCCATTGTGTGCTGGAGACAGGCAGTAGGCACGGGCAGACCCCAAAAAGAGAATAAGCAGGTTAGAAAACTAATAAAGGAATGAATATTGTACATTCCAAAATAAAAAATCTCCAATTCATGTTTGATCAAATCCAAGGAAAAAGTCCAATAAATGAAATAATAAGCTTAAAATGCTTGCAACATACAAAGAAATTCCAATAAACAGACATGTTATTCAACCATGTGGTCAAAACTGTTTGCCACCATTATTACTGACTCTCTGAAAGAGCAAGTGTTTATGGGGTACACAACTGCCCCTAGTGGCCAGTATGAAAATCTTGTTTATTCTCCATAAAACACATAAGTGACATAATAGTAACAAAATGTAAATTAAAAAAAGTTTCAATGGTTTCATAAAAAAATTCAGATTTTTTTTTAAACATTGCTGACACTCAATGTTGATCATATATTGAACTAGTTCTATAGATCAGGCTTCAATAAGAAAGAGTGGAAAATCATTTTAGATCAAACTTTTTCCTGAAAGTAAGCTCAGCAGCATGTCACAAAAATGTGATTAAAAATCTATTTTTGTTGGACAGCATGGCTTTATAAAATATAAACATTTTTCAGAACATAGAGCATACATGTTATTTCCAGCATTTATAATGACATTTTTTAAACAATAATAACAAAACAAATGTATGATGATACATTTTTCTAGTAATTCTCAGCGCTCTGGGAGACACAAGACAAGTCAAAGTCACATTAATTGCCAATTTTATTAAATGTGAGGTACTCTGTTGCTCTTAAAACCTACAGAAAATACAAAAAATATTCTTAAACAAGTGCAAACTAGGATATGAAAGAAAACAAATAATGCGTATAAATAATAATAAAAATAAAAAGAATTTAAGACAATCCAAAAGTAAAAGTAAAGTGGCAGAATGAGATAGATGGACATAGTTGAACTGAATATAACTAATAACTGAACTAATAATGTTGCTTATTAGAAATATTGTTCTGTGGCTTTCAAGTGATATTTTTCATTTACAACTTTAACATTTTTTTATTTGATATTTTGCTGATTGATTCATTTTCCAATTATTTGAAAGCACTCCTACATTTTGATTATCATTCAAATCAATTATTCATATTCATAATTAAATATCAGACAAAAATATAATTGTGTTGTCAGATTTACAGCATTAAAGTCTAATATTTCTTTGCATGTGTAACTCAGTCTTGCAGTACACAGCTCTGGATTGAACACAGACAATCAACCAAACAATCTCCACATTAATTACAATACTGTGAATCCCCAACTCGCAGCACCTCACAGATGCCAATATTATTTCCAATAGCACAATGTTTGGAGGTGGGCCAGATGTTGAGTTAATATGGACTTGATCATCTGGAACTTTTGGCAGTTTGTCAATTCGTCATTTTTTGTAATACAAAAGAAAGAACAGCCTGTATTTTGTTTTTTGTATTCTTTTCCCACTTTTCTTTGTAAACTGATACAAAAGAGTCCGGTTGAAGGAAATGAAATGGAGTAATCCAAACAGATGGCTGCAAAATGAATACAAAAAAAATAATAATAGCTTATTATATATAGTACTAAGCCTGAATATATTTAATGTGTTGTAACTTAGCATCGCCGTGCTGATCATATACCAATTTTCAGATTTTTATCAGCCTGACCATCTTGACTTGAAACGAAACCTGAAAAGAAATAAAACAAGACGTGTTTTGTTCTTTCAGAGTGCTTGTGTATCTGTGGAGCTGCTGTCTGCTCCAGGTTTCAGGCTCAGTGTGTATTGTTCAGCGCGACACGGTCAATTCATCATTAGTTTTGAGCGCACAACGGATGAGTACACTTTCAATTTAGTTCACAAGCTTTCTTCATTCATCATGCCTCCTCATCATCCATCATTTCCTCCCTTTGATTTGTACGAAAAACACACTTTCATAAGTTAAACGCAATTAATCATCAGGCGAGATAATTGTGTATTAATGGAGCTCAAGCATTATGCCGTTATTGCTTTGATTAACTTGCGTATTGTGTTTGATAGAGGTGTGATTCTTAGCTCCGCTCACCAAGCATGAACTCGGTGTCTCTCTCCAGCATTTCTCTCTATATAACAAGTCCTGATAAATTGGAAAAGTTGCAAGCCTAGATGAGAACTGACCTGAAAAACAAAAGCAATCAATGGAAAGGGTGAAATGGCTTGAACAGCGAACCGCGACAGCTCTCGCATTCAAGGTGAAATTCTGCCTCCATCTCCATAAAAAAACAAACACGCACTGGCAGAGATAGCGGCAGTTTTTGAGATTATCTTACTGGAGTTTCCTCTAGTGTTGCTTTTTTAAGATATAAAGATTATGCACTAATTTCACAAAGGGAATTAATTAGTGCTGTCAATCGATTAAAAAAAACAATAACCTCATAAAAGCAGGTTAATTCTAAGGTTAAGCACCTTTTATCTTTGGTGTTTTATGTCAATTGTTTATTTTTTCTTTAATTTGGTTGGTTACTTTGTAGAAAAAAAAACTTGAAGAAATGTTTGAGACTAAATCAAAAGATAATGAGTGGATCTACTTAAAACTGTGATGTTTGGTTCATTTTTTTTTCATTCATTCATTCATTCATTTTCATTCCCGCTTATTCCCTTTCGGGGTCACGGGGGTCTGCCGGTGCCTATCTCCGGCACACATTGGGCGAGAGGCAGGAGTACACCCTGGACAGTTCGCCAGTCCATCACAGGGCAACATTCACACACATTCACACCCTAAGGGGAATTTAGCTTATTCAATTAACCTATCCGCATGTTTTTGGGGATTGTGGGGGAAACCGGAGCACCCGGAGGAAACCCACGCAAGCACAGGGAGAACATGCAAACTCCTTCCAGGAAGGTCACCGGCGAGCCTCGAACCGACAACCTTCTACCTGGAAGGCCACAGTGCTACCCACTGCGCCACTGTGCTGCCTGTTTGGTTCATTTAATAATAATAAAAAAAAAATTAAATGAATTTTAACATTTAAAAACAAAAACATAGTGAGAACTACATCCTCTTTTGTTCAATCTTTGATACAACTGTGAACACTTTATTTCTTTCTTGATGGGATTACAATAACAAATGTTACTTTAGTTTATCATTTAAACTATAATGCTGTATCATCGTTTCTGATTAGACAAACATACTCATTATTCAAGCTGAATACTCTCAAATCTCACCACAGATCAATCAGCCCCTCAGGCTCAAAGAAGTTCCCACTCCATTTTAGCTCAATCAAAACGTGTAAAAAAATCAATGCCCTCCAATGATGGCCTGTTTCATTAAGCATGTTAATCAGGACGATTTGGAAACAAGCGACTCATTTCTCCTCTTGTACGCTGCTGAAATACAGTGCTTTGATGAAACATAGTCTTTTTATTAAAACATTAATGCAGTGCCTTAAAAGACAACTGGCTCGGAATGAGGTGTTTTGAATGCCTTTTCTAGATTCCCATGCACCGTGCTAAAGCACCAGTCTCATCATTTAGTTCCAGCTATGGCCCTGGAGAAGACATGTCTCATGTTGAGCACGACAAAAGCTCAGTGTGTTATTTGTGCTCTACTCAGACAGCCCTCAGGCCTTGTGATTACACCAGACATTTCTGATAATTCTTTTAGTTCTCAATGGAAACAAGCAAATGTGCTTCTGAAGAAAATATTCTGAAATTAAGTAAATGTTATCAAAATGTGACATACTTTCACTTAAAAACACTGTACATCCAATAGTTCATTTTTATTAATTTTAGTACCACTCTTGCATAGTTACACCGTGTCTATGTAACAATTAGTTCCTATCGCTCTTTATTCAGCATGGTTAGATCATTAACCTGAAATTCAGAATGCTTGGAAACCCAGATTCATGACTTTTTTTGTTGTTTCCCATATCCTCGGATTGCCTTTGTATCCAACTATAAGAATGTGACAAATTTTGTAAAAATCGCTTAACATTTCTAAAATAAAATCTCAAAGTAAATTATAAAAGCAGACTTTTTCTACAATCAATACATTCTTTACCTCAATAAAACCTTGATGGGTGGGTCAATACTAAATATGCAGTTAAGGAGAAAAAGTACATAAAACAATAATCCAAAATGATATAACTATTTCAGTCTTTCATACTGAAGTACTGCATATTTGCTCGGAGTATTCCAAACATCATCAGTGTTCATCCACCTGCAGGAACACAGAAGGTACTGGTTATATTACTAGATATGACTCAATATGCACAAAATAATACACGGTTATTGTTAGGAGACCTTAAAGGACACAAAACAATCAGCAAATATGTCACTGTTATGCCTTAATATTAGTCAATACCAGTGCACTTTGACAGAAAATTGCTCTTTTACCACCAATAATTAAATTTATTGAAAATTTTGACTGGGGGGGGGGGGGGGTTATTCCAATGACTTCTTTGTAAAAAAAAAAATATAATGATAATACTAATGAATAATGATGTATGACATTATGTATGACTACTATATTAACAAATTGAAAAAAGAAAGAATTAAAATGTATTTTAATTTTTCCCAAGTGCTGTCTTTTGCCATTATTACAATTATTTTAATGTTTAATTTTCTCTGATTTTGCAGCTATTCAAAAAATAATGTATTTTTACAAAATTGCTAGCTTTAAAACAAACAACTGCTGTCATAAGACAGAGGCAGGAAGAGGAAAAAAGTAAAAACTTTGGAGAGTAAACCAGCGAGAGGGGTTTCAAAAGATTCAACTGCCAAGACAATAGTGAATAACTGAGTCAAGTGTGGAATTTATTTCTCAACGACAAGGGGAGGCATTTTGCGGGGCATTCAGTTCAGAGTTTGTGCCAGAAGACCAACAATTCTGGAGGAGCTTGAGATATCTGCCCCAGAAAAATGACTTTAGCTAATACTTGTTTTGAAATATTTCTATTTGTATTAAAACACTACAATCCTCCGGAATACACAATCATGTTAAAAAATGTAAAAAAAAAAACAAAAAAACTAAAACAAAACAAAACAAAAAAAACAGAATGGCAATATCATTTCCAGAAACAGAACTATTTCCTGCAATAGTTAGAACTGATTTTTTAACACTGTACAACAATAAAACGGGGGCATTTAAAGATAATCTCTTATTTAAAGAAATGATAAGAAACTCCAAGTATAAGTTCAGAAAAACACAACAAACATCTGATATGAATAAAACGGTATCATCAACATCAAGGCACCTGAACCTGTGCTGAGGTGCTGATCTTTTGGAGAAGAGAGAGTCTGCAGAGGCTTCTTCCTGCATTCCCTTATTGATTTTTCCCCCCGAGACGTATTGTATCTCAAGATCTCATGCATTAGCGCAGGTGCTCCACTCGAGTCGCAGAAAAGATGGTAAAACAATGTATTTAAAAACAGTGGGCTCTAACTAATGGGGGTCCTGTGCAGAAGTGGGGTCATTTACCCTCCTGATTAGGTTCTCCAGTCAGTTCCAGGCAAACAGGGATTTAAAATGATGTTCAGCTTGAACTACATTCTCCAGCAAAATGATCTAATTTAGCCATTTATTCATATTTACTAAGTGTACCGGCATTACATTTGTATAGATCACATCTGGGTAAAAACCGAATTCGGGAAAATTGAATCAAAACCCAGAGACCTGGCCGCCTGACGCAGAGTCTCCATTGGAGGCTCTGCTGGGGTCACTTCCATGCTTTTTATGATGTCGCTTTGAAATCTATCCGAATCACATTAAATTGGATATAAAGATGTGCAGACACATACATCACAGTAAATGGTGTGCCAGAGCACTGCTCGTGGAGAATCCCACCTCAACAATCAGGTTATAAAATCGGCTTCAGATCCGATTAATAATTTACAATCCTGTTAGGGGAGAACAAACATTTCTGTTCAAGCAATTTAAGTCACAGGACTGTTATTAAAGCCCTCTGTTGCCTTTCACAGGGCTGGAGGATCGTCTGGGGATGAGAGAGACACGGCT
Organism: Danionella cerebrum; assembly: GCA_007224835.1. NCBI lineage: Eukaryota > Metazoa > Chordata > Actinopteri > Cypriniformes > Danionidae > Danionella > Danionella cerebrum. Next base: position 939,570 of record SRMA01027015.1, read on the forward strand.
AAGCCTCCTCCAGCCCTATGTGCCACAGAATAACTATGTTCTATTTCACACTCTATGCTTTCTTTATTAAAGCGCCATGGCACTGAGCACACATCTCCTCTATGAATTTATTGTGACTGCTGAGGAACTTTCTGTCGACTTTCCGCAGGCCAACATTAGTGCCAAATCACTTTATAAAGGGGGGTGAGCTGGTGTTCCTGCAATCAAGAGTTTGATGTTGCTTTGTGCGTCACTAATTGACAAAAAGGAGACAAATTTGCCTTTAACTGAACATGCTCGTGGCATAATGTAATTGTTGTGTTTTATGGGTTACATTCTAAACTAGTTTCGGTATAAAAATAATACCGTGAGAGGATTGTGTTTAAATAAACCTAATTAGGCTTTCAGAGGTGATTATTTCAACTCAGTTTTTATTAGGAAAGCCAAGTGGCGTGGGTCAGGGTTGCATTAGTTTGGTAACAGTGACCTCTAGTGCCCACATAGGAAACTATGGGGTTAATTTTGTAGCAATACATAAAGAAATGCGTGTATACAAGTACAGCGCACAAGGGGATTAGCAGATTTCTCTACACTTACAAACCGCTTTGCATATTGGAAATAATGGAAAAATTTGCCAAAATCACATGCTGAACAGCACCCAACCAGGAGCCCGAGAGCTTATTTGCAAATCCAGACACACATTTGTGGATTAAAACAAGCATTTTTCATTGTGCAGCTCACAAATCGTGTAAGAGGAAGAAAACAATGGGATCGCACACCAAATACAATTAATTAAGATGAGGTGACTTTTCAACGCACTGTTATTAGGGAAAGCTGAGCAGTGCGGGTTTGGGTTGCATTCGTGTGGGAACAGCGACCTCCAGTGCACACACAGAAAAATATTGGGTTATTTATAAAGCATTATTTTACGGATTGTGTAAAGAAAAAGTAGCAAAAATCAGGTTGAACAACACCCAACAAGGAGTCTAAGAGCGCAATTGCAGATCGAGACATGTATTTGCAAATCCAGAAACATCAGATCTCTCTACACATTAAAATCATTTTAAAGATTCCACAGAGATAAAGTAGTAAAAACCACATGTTGAACAACACCTGACCCACATGTGCAGATTGAGACACTCAATTTCAGATCAAAACAAGCGTTTGTAAATCGGAACATGCATTTTTACTTTTTTTTTTACTATGAAAATAACCCCATAAGTAACACTCACTGGACCTGAGAAACTTGTGCAGCTCACAAATCGTGTAACAGGAATAAAACATGGAAACATACGCACTAAGGGAGTCATATTCGTGCCAATTTACACAAATTTATCATTTCTGCTTGACTTGCAAACAAAAAGACAGTTGACAAGTTTACACATATGAGGGAAGCTGTCAGAGGGTCCAGTCCAAGTTAAGGAGTTTAGACACTTTTTATGCAATGATGGATCGTAGCGAGGGACGGAAGTTTATAGACGGAAGCATATAGGAAGGTCAATAACTTTGATAACAACTTGTGCCTCCCAAATCTTTCCAAATTGATTGACAGCAAATATGCCTACAAGGCTAGCTGTCCGCTAAGAGGCTATAGAGCCAGGAAGTGACCCCCATGTGGTTAAGGGGTGGGCCGCTTTTGAATTTGTCCACTAGTCTGAAGATACTGTAGCTATATGTATATAGCTAGCTGGAGCTTATTCAATATGAATTCATAGCCAAGCCCCTCCCGAACTTTGTTTATAAAACACCAATTCAAGTTTTGTTAAGCAGATTATGTTCATTTCCAGAAATGCTGGATTTGTTTCTAAAATTGGCACCAGTTTGACTCAATAAAGAATTGAAAACATAGTGTTTTTGTAACATATGTACCTACTCTACTCACATTTTGATTTATAAACACAATTATGTCAGACAAACATGTTCCATCAATAAAACATACTCCAGTTTTAAAAAACATAAGTCCAAATGGTGCCAGGACTGATCAGCTGGCTGCTGTGAGATTCGCTCTAGTGGTTTCTGTTTTAGATCAAGTTTATGAGTAATGCGAGTTGAACTTTAAGCGGGACCAACAGAGGTTTCGTGGCAGTCTAAACCAACAATCATACTGCTGTACATCTTCTGCTGCTCCTCCTTGAATGATTCTTTCACCTTTTCCCTCTTCAGCCCTCCATCCCTGCAACAAAATATTGCATTAATCTTTCAAACAACGCTCAACAAATCCATCATCAAATAGTTAATACAATACTATGTATGAATTTGTGATCCTAATAGACATACCAGGATAGATCCACAAGTCCTCCCTGATTGGCAATGGCTGACTTTACCCTGTTTGCAAAATGAACAGCGTCCTCTCCATCCTACATGAATGCATTTGAACAATAAATCAGAGATAGATACCGTGCAAAACCAAATAATTTAGTGTGCCATAAGTACATAGATCCTTGTGCACCCCATGAATGTCGCATTAGCATTTTAACAGTGGTCATGTCCTCAGCATCAAAATGTCTAGTTGTTGCGTTTAAGGTTGCACTAATTCCAGTTTTATATGATTTTGACAGGATCACATACATTTCAGAAGAACTGGAGGCTTCTATGGCTGCAGGCATGAGAACATAATAAAAAATACTCTGATCTGCAGTGCCAACTTTTTTATTAGGTAAGTTAATCTGTCTTCATCCACCGTACTTCTATTTTCAAGATGCGTGTGCAAACGTTGTAACGTCATCATTGTTTACAAACAGTAAAATACTCTATATCTCTAGTTTCGATTCACTTATGTTCGGTTTTTCCACTGCTTGCTGTCATAAGTACCTGTACTTTATTTAATGAGGTTCCAAAACTGAGCTTGGACTATTTTTAGACGTCGCTTTATCACCAGATATTAGTATCGGAATAAGTTAACTCTATTCAGTTAACTATCTATGTTTTCTATGACCCAGAAACTATGCCGCAATGAAATCAGGGCCCTCTTATTCCTCAGCCGACTGAGTGAAGACAAGGTACCAAGGCATCAGGTATCCATACCAAATTTGTGACCCCTTTGACCTGCCATAGCTTTTTGACATGCAAACATTGCACTTACGCTTTTTTAGAAACATAAAAGATTGTGGAAGTGAATTGTTGATATTATTTGTTTCATCTATCTTAATCCTAAGAATTTGCATTCTGTTTAATAAATTCATTTTCAAAGTCAGTTAATAGTAGTGTAAAATAATCGTGATTTCAATATTGACCCAAATAGTCCAAATACTTTTTCAACCGTAATCGCGTCAGCCTAACTGTGTGGCATGGAAACTAGACAAACCTTCCTTGTGGTTCCTGGACACCTACACCGAGACTCGTCATTTTAAAGACCAGAATCGTGTGTGAGCTAGCCAGCTTTATTCTTAACAGCTCCTGTTTTTTAGTTGCTGATTTATAGGCCCCTGAGTGGAGTTATAATTCTGCAACTGTCTACCTGTGATACGTGATACTCATCTACTCCATTCTAGTTCCGCTGGTGACATAGTGAATGAAAACCTTGGGAACTAAAGAAACCGCACTGCAGTTCCAAAATGAACAAAGATCCTCCATAAAACGCTGCCTGCCAATTTGCCTTTTTTGACTTTATAATCACTCAAACATATGCTTTTTCACTTTCAAGAGCATTAGATAAAGAAGTCAAGTGTATTCAAGTCAAAGACCAATCACAGCCATGGAAACTCAATGAGGTTTACAGGACCGTATTACTGTATGTGTGTGGCTACCTGTAAAGTCATGGGTGGTAGGTACCAGACGTTGCACACAATTGCCCAACTCGTCATCATTCTCAGAATGTAGCTGACCATATTGTACTTGGCACTGTTCCAAAATGCATCCCCGAAGCGAGGGTCATACTGAAAAGTATAATTATGTCATGGGTGTCTCTTTCAGAGGCTAATCATCATAATGTATTCTCTCAGAAAACACCGGGTTCAGTACCTTTATTGCTACTGGGTATATGGTTCCACCGATTTCAAAGCTTCCCTTCTTGAACATCATGACCGATGTATTATTAATACAGGTTCCTAAAACAAACGCAGATGGAGGCAATGGGAATTCTATTAAAATTATGTAAGCAATCTCTAAAATGAACACAGCTCTTAATTATTTACCCTCTGGGAAGATGAGAATTGGGAGTTTAGTTTTATCTGCAATATGATCTTGCAACCTGCAGGAAAAACGTGAGCTTTAATGTTGTAATTGAGGACATGTTGTTCACCAGAATAATCAATATACCTTTTGGCAACCGCATGTCGGTCTTTCATCTCGGATCTCTCAAACCACACATGGGGACAGGAGCGCACCATTGACCTCTGGATGACCCCCATGAGGCCTCCGTGAATTTGACCTACCTATGGTGAATGAATTTCCGATAAAGACACCTGAGTGACATCTTTTCCAGACACATAATGTCAGATGTGAGATATAGCTTGCATGACTCACCATAGCATAACATCCATCATTAGCCAGAATGACAATGTCAATCGGGGAGGTGTGGTTGGCAACACAGATTCCTCCTTTCTTCGGACGGTTCTCTCTGTTTTTCATGCCAAAAGACAAGGCAACAGAGGTCATTTCTATGTATTGAAGGTCATTGGTCTTGAAACATAACAGTGATTTCATCACAAACACTTTCTAGCCATCAATTTTGCTGGTGAGGGTAGTACCGATGTCTACTTCCAGCTCACATTGGAACATCCTGGACAGATTCCTGTCTTTCCCAGGGCAACAGGAATTCACCAATTACTCAAACATTCACATTTTCATTTCTTCCAGTTCACCTCAATGATCTTTTGTGTTGTGGTAACACGGCAAACCCAAGAAACAGGCCTCTATCATCCACTACTTGGCAATTGCCCAGTAGCCCTTTCCAGGTTTGTAAAGGTCTACAATTTTGTCTCTTGTGTCTTTGGCCAGCTCTTTGGTTTAGCCAATGTTGAGACTTTTGACTGATTTTAGGATTAACAGGTGCCAGTTAGGGGTGTAACGGTTCACGGTATGTATTGAACCGTTTCGGTACGGCCTGTTCGGTTCGGGACACTTGCGTACCGTTTCGGTATTCGGTATTTGTATTAAATAATATAAATGTATTATTAGCGCGATATTAAGCGTAGCGGAACCATGTTCCTAGGCGAGTTTCCGCACGGACGCTATTGAGTGACGTGCAGCTCTACTGTGCGACACTCAATAGCGTCCGTGCGGAAAATCGCCTTTGGCTTCCCTGGTAAAATACATAACGGGGATAGACGAGTGGATAAATTTAAAGTTGTATGCCGACATTGTTCCACGAAGATCGGGCAGGCAACACATCTAACATTTTCTACTGCTGGAGATATTATTACCAGATATATGCTCTCTTCAGAAAATGTGGATAGGTTAATCTTTTTAGCCAAAAACTTAAAACTTGAATAGTTAGTTTTGTTGATATATAAGCTGAAGCTGTTGCTAGTGTTAAAAGTTTCAGGTCCTAACTAGTTGCAGTATTTCATTTTTTAGTTAAAAAATGTGTATTTCTTTATAAAGAGTGCAATTTATTTAAAATATCACCCAAATGTGTCACTTTTATTTATTTTATGCAAGAATTCTATTGTGTATTGGCAGCTTTTCAAAATAAAGATTATGTAAGTTTTTATTTTTTTGTACCGAACCGAATGAACCGAACCGAGCTCTCCAAGACACTGTACCGAACCGAATACAATTTTAGCGTACCGTTACACCCCTAGTGCCAGTTAACAAACTCAAACAGGTGAAACCTCATTAGAATCACGAGCAGAGTATAGCTGGACTATAAGCAAAACACTTTTTACAAAAAAAGATTCTGTCTCTTACAGTGGAAATGCACTTATGCTGAAACTTCTAGACCCCTCCAAGTAGGAGAAATTGCAAAATCACAGGAGAATCTAATCTTTATTGACCTTACTATATGGGACAGAACAGTGTGGGTGTGACGGGATGAACTTTTGATAGAATGGGGAAAAGGATCGCCAAAGGACACAATGTTGGACTCGAACCCAGGTGCGGCTCTGCATAATGTCCACACACCTTACCCCTGGGCCATAGTTGCTGACATTCCTTGCTACTTTTAAAGCCACAGTTTGCAGTCAAAAGCTCTTCAAACAGTTTAGCAAAGTAGAAACCACCTGTTACCGCACGATTTTCAATAAGTGTGAACGCTTGAGACACAGATGACACTCATGAAAGTGATACAGTGAAAGTACTGTTGATGTCTGGGATAAAAAAAGACACAGTGGCTCACTTATTATGATAGTGGATGGTAGCAGACAGGCCTCTGGCACAGATTCTGTAGCAGGTAATATGAACCAAATCACTGAGCCAGTTTTTCATCCTGAAAGAGACAAGACGCCTTGATGAATGCTTCATCAATCAAATAATTTCAGTGATGAGTTTAAGTTGGAGAATCCGCAGAATAAGATCAATAAAATTATGTCATTATTATTTAGGTTAATGTGTTGCATTTATAACCTGCAGCCTGGAAGCAATCCAACAAGAGTGGTTCCAGTTACCAACCAGCTTAATCCAATCACAGCCAAAGTGATCCTACAATAAAATTATGTCATGTCATTCGCAATTATGCAAGAACCACAAAAATAACACAGGATCACAGTCATTAAATGTGCTAATGTCCTTTTGAAGTGGAATAAGACTTGAGTCTGACCTCAGAGGCAACAAGACACAGTAACGTATGAAAACCCCCAGGCCCCAGATTATGGTGAGCCGCACACTGATGTAACGAAAGTTGTTGTTGGTTCTGGTGAGAAGGTTCCAGGAAGCCAGCTCTTCAGAGGAGAAGCGCTGGGTCACCTGATCCTCAACGATGTTCTCAATGCCTTTCTTACAGAAATAGAAAGCATCGCACAGAGTAAAGTTTCCCTCTGCAAGATTTTTGGGATGGGAGCGCCGCAGCTCTCCAATCTCCTCTTCCATGGAAGTCGGAGAGTCTTCTTTCTCTATGATGCCTGAAAACAATGCATTATTGTTTTATCAAATTTGAATCATCTGATAAACAATTAATAATTTCAGATTGGGCAGGAAAGATTCTATTTTAGTAGCATTTTTGGCAATTAGCTTTTAAAGGTCTTACCCACTGAAACTGTTAGAGGTGAAAGCAAAGCAAACATGGCAAAAAATGTCAAACTAAGTAAACTTAGCAAACTGGAATGATGAAATATGATATTTGCAGCAGATCCTGTTCTAATTAAATATTCTTTTTTTACAACATTAGTAAAAGTTGATACACTTAGTTAAGTAACTTACTAACTACAATTATTTATGTAAAGGTAAAGGAAATGTATATAATTTGAATATAAAAAGGAGATTTATGCGGGTTACAGTGTTTCTCAAATCATTTTAATAATTTAATGCTGCCAGCTGCCTCTGACATGCAGTATGGCCATCTTTTATTAAGAAATTCCAATAGAGTTTAATAATAAACCAACAATCAACTTTAACTGCTTTAAAAACCTCATCCAAATGGGAAAAGGGAACCCCTAAAGGGCACAGAGCACAGATTGGATGGAAAATCGACAACTGCTTGTGACTGCATTTCATTTTTACTGGCACCATCAACAATTTCACAGAACAGGATTATTCAGAGATTATCTGAAAGTCTTGAATGTGCCGATACGTGACAGATGCTCACCGTTGGCTAGCTGTTGAGGCACATTTGGTTTTTCCTTTTGTCCTCTCTGGATCCTGAGAGTCGCCCACTGCCACAGAACACAACTTTATTCTGTTAACCTTCCCACATTCAGGTATGGCTTCACAAATCAAAGTGCATTTCTATTTAATCTTAAAATCCATTCTTCTAAAAATAAAACCCATGCCTTTTGACCCTGTTTAGCAAGTTTGTATTGGCATCATGAATTTCTGCCGTAGGTAAAACACTAGTTCATGCTTCCACATTTGATTTCCTTTACATACAAGCAAATCGGATATTTAGAGTAAATAAATTCTGACAGTTTTTTGTCTTTACCTCCAGTGTTTTGAGGAGGCCCTTTATGTAGATGTCTGTGAAACCCAGGGACACCCCAAACATGGCGGGTAAGAGGATGAGGCCAGCGACTATGGAGACCCATAGCTGGAGAAGTAGGAAAGCAATGTCCCAGCCTCCTAACATCTCTCTACTCTCCTTCCTGATGTTTTATGGGACAGAGCTCTGGCCTCCAGCCATCTGACCCTCTGTGTGAAGCAAGAAGCCAAAGCAGAAGTGCGGGTGCATGATTAATAGTCAATAGGGATTTTTTATACTTCTTTTTAGTTTTTATTTTTGCTAATTACTCCACAGAGCATTAGTGGATTTTAATAAAGAAATTAAATGTTAATGTAACAAACGTGTTTTAGTCAATAGTGAAATATTCAATAATATTTTTGTAATTCTAATTATGTATTTAATTCTGTGTCCAGTTTATAACTGCTGTATTGTCTTTATAATTTAAGTGTTTGCCATTTGTCACTTGGTATACTGCCCTACAAATCAATAAGACATGTTTTTTTTTCCCAGGAAATATTCTTTTTTTCTCCAAAAGCACACACCTTTGAGATTATATATTTTAAGAAGTAACAAATGACATCTTGGATGTCATGAAAATTATAATAACTTGTGTACTTGCCATATTTTAGTAACTGTGTCATGCGCCAAGTGAACATTACTTAAATAAATATTTCCAAAAGGCCAATTCTGAAATTCTTTCAGCCCCTAATGTTAATTTTGCTATAAAAACCATGTATTGTTCTTAAAAAAAATGCCCTTATACACCATGCCCTGCTTACAAAAGCTGCTAAGCCTACCTCCAGGCAAACTGGGCATGTTTATCAGGAATTGTATTTTTAGGTATGCTCTTAAACAATCGGTCAGTTTGGGCTGGTTCTTGTACATTGGAAAGTAGACTGTAAAAAAATTATTCACAATGTGGTTCAGCAAATATTAGACACAATGTAAGAAAAAAATATTTATTATATCCTTAAGGATACTTTTAATATTAGTAAGATGTAGTTACTGTGTTATTATTCTTTATCATCATTATTTTAGTGTTTTTCAGTACATCTATGATGTTTTTACAATAATATGCATTTATATGCCCAGCTATATATCTACAACCAAATATTATATTGTTATCTTGTTCAATTTAGCTGTTTTGAGTGACCACTAATACTATTGTTTATATATATATTTTTTTTTTTTATTATTTATTTACTGTTGGCAAAGCCTGGTGTTTTTAATAATTAAATAAATCGTTTTTCACACAAAGGGATAGCTGTCCAGTACCAGCGCTATTACACCGGAAACTCATGTAACTTTAAGGGGTCTCTGCAATCCATTAATCCCCCTTACGTGAGGACGCCACACTTGCAAAAAAAAGATTATCCTGAAAGTATATTATCCAACTACTGCTTTACTAGGAGCCTATGAAGCGATTTTAAAATATGTGCCGAAAACTGATTCGGGCTGCCTTGTTTGTTTTCCGTTATAAGAAACCGCTGTGCCATAGACCGTAAAAGCGGGATGGCTATCAAATTGAAAACAACAACTTCAAAATGTATAAACGTTAAGTTCACACACCTTTACAAACTCGACTTAATATTGCTTTCCTCCATCCAGGCATCCGAAGTTTATTTTGCGTTACATGCGCCGTGTATGTTCTGAGTCCCAACAGTTTGTCCGAAAAGTTCAAGACTAGAGTGACTGTACACAAAGTTCGGAGCGGAGGCTTGTTGATGGAGACAACTAGCGCCCCCTGCGGTAAAAAACTAAATGCTGAAAGGCGGAACAACTCGTGTGTTTTTCCACTTTCTCTTCGTTTCAAGTAGTTTGATTTAAAAAAAAGATTAATTGTTTTATCTGTAGCTAGTGAAAATAATTTACGAGATTTAATAGTTTAGTTTATTTTATTTAATAAATGGTGGTGACCAACCTATAGAAATAAGGGAAAGGCGGCAGTTAGATCCGGGGAAGGCGGGACATACATTTTATTGACCAATAAAAACGAAGAGGCGGAACTACAAATGACAGAAAAGATTAAGATTTCCCATTAAAATGTATTAATGCGATATATTTGTTTATTAAATATTTTATTGTAATAACACAGTTTTAAAGTAGTTTTCAAACGGTTTAAAATATATATGTAATACGCATTGAATTATCGGTGTCATTCCATATCTCGATCTGTCATCTGCACGTTAGAATCATGTCACAAATTACATTATGTTTGTGGAAGAACTGCATGCGTGAGTACTTTTATATGCATCGTAGTTGTTAAAGAAAGATAATCTATTTCCAGATGTCTATGAGCTCAAGATCCCAAATACAGTATATACTTACACTCGAATTTTCATGTTTTATCAGGGGATTTAAAATAAGAGTTGGTTATTATTGGTTTATGAGAAAATCCCTAATAGCATGTAACTCGTGAAAAATAAATAGAAAACAAATAAAGATATTTGCCACGTTATTACTGGTAATTCTTCCGCACCACAAGGTGGCAGCATAAACCTTTTAATGGCGACCAAGTTTTTTAGAGAGCATCGAGTGAAAAACGTAACCATAAACAGTCGGCTAGACTTATATTTTAAATTATGTTTGTCCAATAACTAAAACACGGGTTAGTTAAAAAGTATGGATGAATTCAAAATAACTGTACGTATATCGGGGTTCGTTTTGAGTTCGCTGATGTTTCATCATTTGAACAGAGACGTGGATGTGGTAAGTGTCGAAATATCCCAATGTGGTCACTTTTCTGATTTGCACATAAAGTTTAAATAATGTGTGCTAAGCAAATGTCCTCGTTCCCATAACATCTATTTAAATATGTAAAATATTCATAGGAAGGCCTCATTCTTGGAGAGAGTGTTGGAGAGGAGAGCTGTAGGATCACTGACTCTCAAATTGACAACATACAGTTTGAGCACACCTTAAGTAAGTTTACTACTAATCTTCTATGTGTGTGCCTCAAAGAGGTATTGTGAGTAAAGACCACAATAATAAGATATGCAATTTGTGGGTTTCAGATGTCCAAAAACATGTGCCATGTCATAAAGTTTATAGGTAGGTGAAATAGTCCATATTTTCCCACAAACACCATGCAAAGTAGTAGGTTAGCCAGCATTATATTTTTTATTTCCAAATATGTTTAAAATTGGTTTTCTTTTTAAAGCTTTTACAGTAACACCGGTGATGTGAGTGAAGAGAAAATCAGACAACTTTTGTCTGATTACAATATGGTACAACCCTCTTGATCTATTCAATAATTCTCGTCACTGGGATGGGTTTCGCATTATTACATTGTGCCCTTTTGTACATTTTTTTAATCAAGGAGCATGTGATTGGTTGGTATAAACAGAGAAGAAACACCAGGCAGCAAATGTCCTTCATGGAACAAGTGGTTCATCGCAACATGAGAAAGATTCTGTCCAATCAAGAGCTGGTTTTCATGCTTCTCACACCTTCTCAAGGAACATCAACTGCCTCTACCCATCGTCTTGAGTTCTCTGCATTTATGTGGCACAATAGGTCAGAGAGAAGAGTTCACATCAGACAGTGGAGGTTTTACTTTTTTTGAGTGGGTTTACTTTCTCTGTGCAGCCAATGCATTAACATCCCGATCACAGTGAGCAACCTGGGAAATCTTGAACAGCAAGACTATTGGAAAGTGTCCGGCGCATGTCCATCTTTAGGGCAGAGTCAAGCTGTTAACCAGCACAGGTATGTTCTCACGAATTACAAGTTTTAAATAGTGTAAGAACCAAGTAGTCTTACAATAATGTGTTTATATAATCATTATAGGCACATTACTTTGTTTAAAAGTTTCCACTCACCTATCCACAGGGTCTTATAAAGTCTAAAATGCAACAACCCAAATTGTAAGTCTTAAATTTAATTAAATTCACTATTTAAGGTCTTAATTTTTCAACAAACGTCAGATCGAGTGTGCTTGAGACAGATTTTCTAGCATGCACCATGAGAACTGACATTCGGTTGCTTCCATAGCAATCACAAATAAAGGAAAACAATCATTTTATATTATAAGTATATAAGTTATGCACTTTCTGAGTTTCAAGTGTCAAAAACTAATGATATTAGGAAGCAAAAACTCAAATTTATTCTGTTCCTTCATCTATGATTCTGGGACTTTTTAAACCTTTATTAAATATTGGTGCAGAAAATCATTTCTTTTTAGATGAATGCAAATTTTTGTGATTTTATATTTTACATGTGTTAGTTTATTTATGGCACTTTGTTAGATAAACATTAGTATGATATAGGTCTTAATTTTAATCTGACATTGTGAAACCTGCAGAAACCCAGCATCCAAATAACTGGCAGTTTTCGTAAAGGGCCACTGAGTGAATGTGGTAATAAGGTGCCACCAGCATAATTTAAAAAGTCCCATTTTAAAATGTACTTACTACTAAATATTAGTCAGTTACACGCAAGAATCGCTTGTAATGTTACTGCTTTTTCGGAAATATATTCCACACTTGAATCTAGCATTGCAATATAAACCAAAAAAGTCAGTTATTCTCCAATCAATGTGTGCGTGCACTGAAGCGCTTGTATTCAACCACCAAAATTTGTCTCACAATTATTTCTTTGTTTTTTTGAATTCTTTCAACTAGGGCTGGGCGATATGAAGCAAAAAATATATCTCGATATATTTTGCTATATCTCTTTATAAGATATCTCTCGATATATCTGCAAAAACAAATATTACAAATTTCAAAGTCGTTTTTTATTGACGCTCAGAGGTGCTTCTGCAAATTTTCTTTCAGAAATCCTTGTATACATATTATAAAACAATAAAGAAATGCATATTGCCTTTTCTTTCAAAAATAAAACAACTAAAAAACAGGCAGTGAATAGGGACAAAGTGCTCCTGTAACATTTAGGATATAAACAAAATCCCTGATAACATAAATAATAATTTAACTGTAAAATAATACACATTGCCTTCTTTTCATTCAAAAATAAAACAACTCAACTCAAGCTCATCTTTGCAGGACCTCTGTTGTAAGTAACCTTTTCCAATTCAGCAGCAAGCCGCGCTCTCTCTGTAGTGTACAGTCGCGGGAGTTCCTGTCTCGAAAAGTAATGCCGACTGGGTAAACTGTATCTGACTGGGATCAAGTGTTTTTAGCATACGTTTAAAGCCACGTTGTTCAACGACGGATATGGGTGCCATGTCCACCGCTTTGCGAAATGCCATGAACTCTGTGACGCTACACCACCTCGCGCTCTGTCTTTCATGATCTACACTCCGCGTTATAGAATTGTGGAGATTGTTGAGCTTTGGTTGGCAGAAACTTTCACGGCAGTAGACATCTGTCTGTTGTTCGTCTGACGACTTAAAACCAAAGTATTTCCTCATAGTGGAGCCAGCTGTTCTTTTTTTGCAACAAGTTCTGTAACCTTCGGGCTAGTTGCGGGTGCCGCCATGTTGATTGAGACGACAGGCAAGGGGAGGGGGAACAAAAGCAAGGAGGCGGGGACGAGCGCAGCACAGAGAAGGCACACAATCAAAGTGGCGAAAATTACAAATAAGACATTATATCGATATATACGATATGCCAGAATTCATATCGAGTTTAAAAAATATCTTGATTTATTTTAAATATCGAGATATCGCCCACCCCTACTTTCAACCACCAAATACCAATCCTTAAGTTTCAAATGTTCATGCCAAATAACCCCCAAATGACCCACAAAGTTCCCATAAAATAGTTTCAAAAAGTACAAAAACATAATTCCTTGATTCTTTATCAAACTTGAAATAAAAATATTTGTCACACTGGTCACAAGAATCAATTGAGTTCAAGGAGGTTACTCTGAATTTGAGGAGTATTCCATACGTACAGCCGATTAGAATGAGTGAGTTAGAATAGAAAGCATCTGCTAATCCTTTTTACTCCCGTCTGTTACTATCTTTTTAAACTCTGCTTCTTTTTCCAAACAGTTTCTTGTATCCATTTCTGTAACTTTCTCTTTTAGTGTTTTTTTTTTGTATGAAACATCACACCCATGACAAGCGTCAGACGACCATTCAATGAATGTTACATGGATTTTTTTCATTAAAATTACGTAAGATTCTCATATGAATTGAAATTAGATACAAAATCAGAAATATATATATTATTATTTTCCTTTTCTGAATACACTCAATGTAATGTAATGCTGTCACAAGTTGTCAGTGGTATTTTAACAAAGTGGAAGTGAGTTTAAAAAGATAGTAACCAACTGTGAAGTTGGTGGATTATGGTGCAAAGTTGTTTTTCACATACAGGGCTTTGGTTCTTAGTTTCAACTAAAGATCAGAGTTCTTAAAACATTTTTTTACCATCTTTTGTGGCAATAGCTTTGGAATTACCCAGTCCACTCTCAAAGTACAGAAAATCAAGACACAGAGTTTAGTGTAGAAGAATCTTTTGTCTACAAGAGTTGTAGCTGCCATGGATCTTTGGGTTTAAAAAGAATTGAGTTTTATAATAGTTTTGTAATAATGTCTAAGTCTTGCATATTTTTCACTCACATAATTAATTAAATATGCATATGGTAATTTTTCAAACATTTCTCCTCCATCTTTTAGAGCTAACTTCTTCTGCTCTAGAGAAGACTTGAACGAGGTCCAAAACATCAGTGCCATGAATGATGCTTTATTAGAGGAGATGCAGGTTAGTGACTATTTCTTTTCATTTATTGGGATTACAATAACCATTTTTTTTAAATAGAAAGTGTGCATGGAGGTGGAGAAGACTGAAAGAAAGGTCGAGAAACTTCAAGAAGAAATCACTCTACTCAAGGAAACAATCGAGAGACGGAAGACAAACTCAACAATAAATCAAAGTAAGATTCCACATTTATAGTGAAGGGTACTGACCAGAAACTTTAAATTTTTATTTTGCGTTTCATAGGTTTTCCTTACATTCTGAAACTAATGAATTGTGCTGAATGATGCAACCAGGCCTTTTTAAAGAATCCGCTAATTATGAGAAATACTATAGTTATTATGAGAATAACTATTTACATTCATATAAATGCTTTTGTTTCAGCCTCAAAAAGTGATGCTCCAGATCAACCCAACGAGAATATTCTTCTGTGCTCTGCTTTGAGAACACTGTTCCCCTCTGCACCCTCTTTACGGACTCGAACCCTAACTGTTACAGGATTTCCTGTATTACAATTGTGCTGCGACACAGACCACAATATCGATATTTCCTCCAAACTGCCCATGATTCTGGAGAACCCCCATCAGAAAAAGCAGACAGCTCCCAGACCCCGGAAAAAATGCCTCATCACTGCTATTCCTCACAGACTTAAACGGAAGAGGAAAACTAATAAAGTGAGTGAATCTGGATCTGAGAGTGGCTCAGATGCAGAGATCGAGATGAACGGACAGAAGTGAAGTGACTATTAAAGAAACACTTTTGAGTTATTTTTATATAGACACCACAATCTGATCTTGACTCAGGTCTGACTTTCTTTATTGGTGATTTGTGTTGGTGACAAATTAAACATGTATTTTCACACAAGTTATTCATTGTTTTGGTTGCAGTTTCCTTTTATCAAAGCACTGAATTACAATAGAACATTAGTAATGCTTATAGAGTTTTAATAGATTAGTCAAATTTACTACCACAAATGTCAGGGTCTTGCATGAAAAGTGGATCCTTCATGACAACTGACATAATACCTGCGGAAGAATTCAAAAACATTGGAAAAAATATAGATCTACATTAGTGCACCTAAACATGTTATCTTACTTTAAGAATAAAACAAGGAAACCTAAGAAGTCTTACCAAGTGCACGAGCTCTCTTGATTGCTTTTGACACCTCTTTCTGTTTTTTACGACACAAACCTGTAGGAGATATGAAAAATATTAACTTTTAGAGTTATACTATTGGAAAATGTAAGCATTTTGGTTCATTTTGCCCTCACCAGTCAAGCGTCTGCTATAAATTCTGCCCGTGGTCGGTGAAATGAACTGAGATAAGAGCTGGAAAAATATTTTCAAAAGCAAAATTGACATGAGAATGCAAAAAAAAATTATAATATATGTTTAAGTTCATGAACAAAGTGTCCGAACCTGAACATTTCTAAAATCTATGGTTTCATTGCACAAGATGCACTTTTCTGCAGGTTCTTTGTATGGGTTTTCCATTTGAATTGGCTGAGAAATCAAACAATATCATTAATATATATTAGAAATTTCCAATTAAAAATTTAAGCACTTCAGTTACCGCATCATCCTCCTTGGCAGACTGTTGGGGTGCTGTTATTCTTCTGATGCAGAATACTGTAAAAGATAATACATGTCATTAAGGTTGTTTCAAGTTATACATACAAAATGCATTACGGCAATAATTTTAATGAAACCCGTACCACAAAACCACAATTCAGTAACTTAGTTTGACAAGTTAAAAGGCATTTGTTGCTTTGTTAATCCACATGCTTCTGAAAGCATGTAATCTAGGTGTTTAAAAAAACGCACGTGCAGGAGCTCTCTTGAAAACATTTAGTAAAGCGAACGAAAAAAAACTGATACCTGTGGACCGATGTGTGACCGGTTGCTTAGGAAAAGCCTGTAATATCAGACGGCTAAAGTAAAAGGCAGACATTCTTCGATGTGCTGCTCAGGAGGCCACAATGACACTTTCTATTCTTTGGTTGTTGTTTTCATATCGTTCACTTCATTTACCGCCATCTATGGCATGGGAGAAC
Organism: Danionella cerebrum; assembly: GCA_007224835.1. Taxonomy (NCBI): domain Eukaryota; kingdom Metazoa; phylum Chordata; class Actinopteri; order Cypriniformes; family Danionidae; genus Danionella; species Danionella cerebrum. The sequence goes on from SRMA01027015.1 coordinate 956,300, forward strand.
CGAATAACAAAACGTCAACTATTTTTTACTTTTTTGCTAATAAAAAAAGATGAAAGGATATATTTTTCTGTAGTTACTTTCTCTGTTTTACTATACATTTTTCGCATTAAAACGTGGAACGACTAAAAAATTACAGTCTTAACTGATCCAGTGGACTTTTAATTTGCTTTTTGTGTTATGTCGCAGAAATTGTCACGTGGCCCATAGGCCAACTTCTATTGGTCAAGCTACTCAAGCCAGAGTGTTTTCAAAAATACTTTCCCTGCACTGAAACGGTATTTTTGTGTAAGAACGTATATTTTATCGTTAATGTAGACTTATAAATTTGGTTATATAAATATAATTTGCTTGTTTCGTAATTCCAAATTGATTCGCAATGCTGTTGATCTCTGAGAATATTTTCCAGAAATAATGTATAACGACAATAGCATACACGAAATTGCGGTGAAACGCAAAACGCCGTCTTCAAGAAAGAGATCAAGGTGTGGATTAAAAAGTCAGATCACTCCAGCCAAGAAAACAGCCACTTTCTTCAAAAATAAATGCTCTGTAACAGAACAGCCGATGTTTACTCAAGACAAGTCTGGAAATGCAGGTGGAGAGCTGGTGAGCAGAAGATTCCTTTTTCGTTCATTGAGCCAACATGTTGTTATTGGACTTAAACTTATTATATTTTTAAGTCCAAATTACATGAACAATGAACTCTGTCATACCCTAGTGCTGCAGCGATGATGAAGACTTGTTTGAAGGATATGACAGCATTGTGGCTGACCGCTCCTTTCTGGCTAAGCTTGAGGATGTGGAGCTCCAGGTGAGGCAGTGCCAAGACCAGCAGACTCCAAACGTCTGTGATGATTACCTTTCAGACTCAATCATTGTAGAGCATTTCAGAGCCTCATCACCAAGAGCTCTGCCAAGCTCTCAACTTGAATTTCAAAAAGCTATTATAACTCCAAACAAAGAACCCCCAGGAGGTGCCCATAACACCTCTACACCTGGAATGATAAACCACAGCCGAGATGCCCATCATCCAGATCTCCATCTCAAAAGAACTGCCCCAAAACCACGGAGAAGCATGAAGGATCATCTTAAGAAAGTTCTTTTAGATAATGCAGCAACATCCAGCACTCTTTCCAAGACATTACTACAAAAAGAAGCAGTGGTGAATGAAGCCATACAGGCAATAGAGTTCATATCAACCGAGAAAGATCTTGGACCGTTTTTTGGTCTCCCATCCAAAGTTAAAGATCTGATTTTCAGGCTAAAAGGAATCCAGGACTTGTATGGTTGGTACTTGCCTATTTATCACATTAAACAACTGAAATAAACTGTACAAAAAACTAAGATGTGTGTATATATTAATTTTGTTCTTTCACAATTCTCTTGTTTCAATTTTCTTTGTTTCAGAGTGGCAGAAAACCTGTTTGAGCTTAGATTCTGTGCATCAGAGGAGAAATCTAATTTATTCTTTACCAACCAGTGGAGGAAAGACTCTAGTGGCAGAGATTTTGATATTTAAAGAGCTCTTGTGTCAAAAGAAAGACGCATTGCTCATTTTACCCTACGTATCCTTGGTTCAAGAAAAGGTAATAGTTCATGTCATTAAGATCAAGTACTGGTGATGCATAGAACTCTACTGTAATTACTCAGAGGATTATTGTTATTATGTAATTATGGAGCACATAATTTTGCATGCACACACACAGGTCAAAACAGGTGAAAATTTATGTTTGATTGGTTTGTTATAGCGCTGCTATAGCTACACACTTCAGCTCTTAGTGCGGCAACATTTGGCACACATGTGTAGGGTACCAAGGCTTAAATACAAGTAATATAGATTGTGTTTCCAAAACTGACAGAAACTCAGCTATTTAACAAACACTTTTGCTTGTCGTACTTTAACAAACTCCTCCCTAGAGATTTTGTCTGTTCAGCTCCAAACACCATCAGTCCTATTTAACAAGGCATATGGGATATATGGGAAATATCCCATTTCCTGCTGCTATTTTCGGATCAAACTTGCCATATGTGTTGAGGCTTTATGTATAAACTCATCAGTATAGCTAACTATAGTTCCAGTTCTAAAGTATTGATGATGTGATTTACCCTATTTTTCTGAAATTTCTATCAGTTCTTACTTGAATACATCTCCTAATTTAGCAACAAATTGCCAAAGGGGTGATGGCGCCTGAGGTTCTTGAGCCCCATCTTATACAGTCCAGTAGTTGCCAGTCATTATCAAAGTATTTCATTGTTTAACATTGTTTTTGTTGGATTGTTTTTAAGGTTCGAGGGTTGTCTGGCTTTGGAATCGAGTTGGATTTCCTGGTGGAAGAGTATGCTGGGAGTAAAGGGAAGTTTCCTCCAGTGAAGAGAAGAAATAAAACCTCACTGTACATCACAACCATTGAGAAAGGACACAGTCTTGTCAACTCCTTGATTGAAACAGATCGACTAGACAACATTGGCCTTGTTGTCGTGGATGAGGTATACATCACATCTTCAATAATCTTGCTGACCTCAAACGTCTGACTGAATGTACTCCATTTCAGCTCCATATGCTTGGTGATGGTAACAGGGGAGCAATTCTCGAAGTCACTTTATCCAAGATTCTCTACATGAGCAGTTAGTAGCTGAAAATTCAAACGTTCAGGTATCTCGCTCTGGAATACTGATAATCCATTCTGATCTCCATGTTGATTCCCAACAGAATCAATTCAAATTATCGGCATGAGTGCAACCCTTGGAAATATCAAGGATCTTCAAGACTTCTTGAGGGCTGAAAACTACACCGATAATTTCAGGCCTGTAAGAATAACTCATCTACACAACTGTGAATCTGTGGATTTCAGTTTAAGTGATTTGCCTGCTTTTTAGGTGGAGCTGAAAGAGTATGTAAAAATTAAGGACTCAATATATGAAGTTGACCCAAGGGAGGAGGCGTGCTTTCGTTTTTCAAGACTTCTGCTTTTCAAGGTAGATCTTCACACGCTGTCTGACATCAACTAAGTTGGGATTGGGAGATCATTTTTCTGAGCTTTGTGTGTTGTACGTTGTCAGTACTCCAGTGCAATGCAGAAAATGGACCCTGACCATGTCATCGCTCTGGCTACTGAAGTCATACCACAGCAGTCCTGTCTCATATTCTGCGCCACAAAAAAGAACTGTGAGAACCTAGCTGGAATGATCTGCAAGTATTTAAACAAGTGCGTCGCCGACTACCAGAGACCAAAAATCCAGCTCCTAGTTGCCAGTTATTTCTTTTAATTCCAATCCCTTTACTTTACTTTGCCTAAAAATGTGTGTTGTTCAGGGAGTTCCTGAATCACAGGCAGGCAGAAAAAACCAGACTTCTTTTAGAGCTGAAGAGCAGTGGAAAAGGGTCTGTGTGTCCGGTCCTGCAGAAGACCGTTCCCTTTGGCCTGGCCTACCACCACAGTGGCCTGACTAGCGATGAGCGGAAGCTGGTGGAAGAGGCCTATTCTGCAGGAGTTCTTTGCCTCCTGACTTGCACCTCCACACTTGCGGCTGGCGTCAACCTTCCTGCACGCAGGTTTGACTTATTATTTGTTGGATCTACAAAGAAAGGGAGTTTCTCACATAAATGGGGGAAACCAGACCTGTTACCCAATAGCTAAAATTCTAGTTTAATTTTGTTTGAATACATATAACCTGTACATTTGAAGTTTATACCAGATATTTGCAAACACCCCTTTCACAAGTCCAGATTTTTAAATGTTGTAAAATCTTAGAAAGTGTTGCGTCTTTCATTTCTCTCTCTCTCTTATTTTTAATGCAAATCCGCTAAACCAAATAGACTGCTTCACATTTGGTTCTCATAGCAGTAGCTTTCTTATCATTCACCTCACAAACTAATCTCTCCTGTGCATCCATCTCTTTGCAGAGTGATTTTGCGCTCCCCGTATGTAGCTGCAGACTTTTTGAAGAGAAGTCAGTACAAACAGATGGTGGGGAGAGCAGGACGAGCAGGGATTGATACCATGGGGGAAAGCATCCTGATCCTGCAGGACAAAGATATAAACATGGTGAGGACTCCTGCTCCTGATGTCTTTCTAACTCAGTTTCGTAATGTTAAGTGTTATATTTATTGAGTCCAGTGCATTCAGTAAAGGAAAATTTTATGCCTTTTCTTCATTGCTTGGGAATGCTTCGTGAAGTGCGGTATTTAGTTCCAACCTTGCTCCAAACAAGCCAAGAGGAACTTAATTATTGTTTTCACATGTATCTTGTATCTTGTTCTCAGGAAGTCCAGCTGCTCTCTCAGGGTCTTCCCCTCCCACTGTTCCAATTTTCCTTTTTTTCTTAATGCAGCATGTTAAATAAAGTCTTTAAATAATGTTTTATTTTTATTCATTATTCTTAAGCCTTGCTTTCAGAGTCTTGTTGAGCAGGGTTGATAACCCAAATATAGTATTTATTCTTCATATTTGGTTTTAAAGTTAGAATCATTTCAGTTATTTATTAATCAATACTTATTAATTTAATTAAAAGGATTTAAAGGTTTGCCTCTTGAAAAAAACGAATATCGATTTCATTTAGATTTTTTTCTTTTCTTTGCTCGCAAAAAATTTATATTTACGGCATTTCGTATTTCAGTCTGATTATTTCAAAAGTGAATATTTTCTCTTTCAAATATTCAAAATGTACATATTAAATAATGTGTACCTTCCCCAGGCCAAGACACTGCTGTGCGCACCAATAGAGAAGTGTTACAGTAACCTGCTGCATGATGGAGGGAGGGGCCTCCTCAGCCTTGTCCTGTCACTCATCGGCCTAAAAGTATGTAAATGAAAGGCAGATGAATAACATCTAGATGCTTGAAAACTAATCTATTTCCTGTGCTCACAGATAAGCACTACTGTGGAGCAGGTGAGGGACTTCCTGAATGGCACGCTGCTCAGTGTGCAGGAGGCTCAGGTCACTCCAGAGAAGAGTTTGTGGGATCTAGCAGTGGAGTCCATAGAAACTTTGAAGCAGAAGAGTCTCGTTGTGGAATCTTCTGACTCTAACAGTGAAACCCTTCTCCACATTACCAGGCTTGGAAGAGCAACATTCAAAGGTGAGTGTTATTCACATTTTTCAGATTTGTCTCTTATTGTAATGGTTGACCGTATTTAATTATCACTTTCAGGTTCCGTAGACCTAAGCTTCTCTGATGTACTCTACAGAGACCTCTCAAAAGGGCTTGAGGGTTTACTCCTGAATAGTTTTCTTCACCTAGTGTATCTGGTTACACCATACGACATGGTGCTTCAGTGCAAGCCGGATTGGATGATCTACTTCAGGCAGGTTGGATGCTTTGTCAGTTTTAATTATTACCATATTTTTTTCAGATTCTAAGGCAAACCATATTATAAGACATAATTAAACTGTTTTATATGTGTATGTTGTGAACACTTGAAAAGTTGGAAATGCACCTTCATTCAAATAAAAAAATAATTATTTTGCTTTTTAATACAACATCTCACTTTAAGATGTCCATACTAAAAACAATTGTGTTACTTTACCAGTTTACAAACTTGTCGCCATCTGAGCAGAAGATGGCTGCAACAGTGGGAGTACCTGAAAGCTTTGTAGCTAGAAAAGCTGCAGGACAGAGCGTACGGAAGGTTGGTGACTGCATTGCCGTCATGGCTTTTCAGATCAAAGACTATTGTACACAAAGTGACGATAGAATGCTTTGTAAAATTATCCATGAGTTCAATGTAAAGTTCCTTGAAGGTCAACTCTGCTCAAATTTTTTTTTCACAACTTCAACTCACTTCAATCGTCAGATAAAATATAGAAATGTTGATATAAGTACCAAATTGTTGTCTTCTGAACAAGACGACTTCCTAGTAAATACGAGAAAAACTTTTTTGCAAAGTGTTGGAAAACTACGTCTAACTTCTTTATTTAAATAACTTCTGGAGTGGATTTCACCATCGCATTTGGTTTCTGTGCTTCAGCCTATGGACACTGTGGTGGTGAACAGGTTGTATATGGCGTTAGTGCTCTACTCCCTGCTGAAGGAAACAAACCTGTGGATCGTGTCTGAAAGATTCCAGTTGACTCGAGGGTTCGTCCAGACTCTCCTGAGCTCGGCATCTGCGTTTGGCTCCTCTGTTCTGCACTTCACTGAGGTCATTTATTGCCCACTTAAAAATCACTCCACAAACATGCATACGTTTCTTTAATGTGCCTTGAATGTGTTTTAATTTCAGGAGCTGGAAGAGTTGTGGGCCTATAAGGCTCTTCTCTCAGAGCTGACTCGCAGATTGACTTACTGTGTCCAGGCTGAGCTCATTCCTCTCATGGAAGTGACTGGAGTCATGGAGGTATGTATACAATAAGTATGGGGTCAAAAAAATTAGGTTTAAGATTTATTGCGTAAAGTTTATTGTAATATTTCTTCATTCTTTTTGATTTAGCTTCGAGCTAAGCAGCTATTTAGTGCTGGATACAAGACTTTAGCTCATCTAGCCAATGCAGATCCACAGATTCTGGTCCAAACCATTGAAAATCTCTTCAAGAAACAAGCCAACCAAATTGTTGCATCTGCAAAAGTAAGTACAATATTCGCTCGTAAGACCGAATTTGGATCAGTGTGTAGAGGCCTTTACAGATTGGGATCCCAAAAGACAATCTCTAGTTTGTCTATTTAGTGGGATTAAGCCCACGGGTGGTGGGAGGGGCATGGTACGTTTGTATGTCACAATGTGCTCCTTGCACACTAAAGCATTTTGGCATCACAGTGAAAAATTATGTCATGATATCTTTACGTTGTAATTTTTTAATGGAAGACAGAAACCTTAAATGCAAATAACTATAATAAGAATGCAAATGATGCACAACTTGTTTTGGTTATTCGTATAATTTAATGAGCCTTCTTTATTTTTTCAGATGTTATTGAAAGAAAAAGCAGAGTCCTTGCAAGAGGAGGTGAATGACATGCTGATGTTGCCAACTGACCTCCCTACATTGTAACACAGTGTTTTATTAATTAAAATTATGAAGGCTTGTTGTTTGGCTGAAATAAAGATATACGTAATGTTATTTTTGTTCCATCTCTTGTTTGATAATCGTATTGATTTTAGAAGATTTCAATAGTACACGGCTTCTGATTGTGAGAGTTCTAGCCAATCAGCGTCAACATGCAAATTAAGTGTCCGTCTGAAGCCACGCCTACTTCCCCTAGCTGGGCGAGATGCTTTCAATTTTTTCTGAAAACCGGTTTCTTTCTTTGAGTTTTACAAGAGACTAGGAAGTCGTGAGTGAGAAAATAGTTTGTGATGAACATACGAAACTCATGGAGTCCGGGAAACAGTGAACGACGACACCGGAATCTGAACAGATGAAGTCCGCAGGCTCAGCGCTTCCCACCGTCGTTTTTCTTGTTTTGGTTCACGCTTTATTAATCGAGAGCAATACAGATCAATATGTCCAGATCAGTCGTATTGATCTGGATTGGTCCCGTGCTATCCGACGGGTGGACGAAAGGTTTCTCTCTGTGGCCATAGATGCCAGTTTAATAGCTGATGAGAAGTTTGTGAATCTGTTGAAGTAAGTGAAACTGAACAAGCAAGAGGCTGATATTTGAAAAGAAGTAATGTGCTTTTATTTTCAGTTCAGCTAAGTTAAGAACCCTCACCAAAGGCTTGAACCCTGCGTTTCTGCGATTTGGAGGCACCAAACAAGATTTTATTAAATTCAGTCCTCGCGGAAGATATTTACATGTGAACAACGGGACTGTCCGAGGTAACATTGCCTTCTTTTTCTTCACTTTCCACGAATACTTATTAAAAGTGTCTTTCTTCTAGTTTAGCTGATGTCAGTCACCTGATTTTAACAGCGTGGTCAGGTTTCCCTGAAAGCAGGGTAAATCAAGAGACAATGAATCACAGACTGTCCTCACATTCTTTAGACTTCTCTGCACTGGAATTATTCTTAATTTACTGGGTACAATATCAAATTATAACCAAGTCATTTGCTGCAGACACCTGAAACATCAACCCCTTTAGAGTTTTCAAAGTTTGATCCCTCCCAGACTGACATTGCAGTAGTAGAAGAAGAATAAAAGATTAATGCGTTGCAGTAAATGGCATTTATTTTCTTCATGCACAAAAATGCACTAAAACAGACCTATAAAAAGTCTAATATTAAATAATATAAAATTGAACACAATGTAGTATTTAAATCGAATAAAGTGCACCATTTAACAATATTTTGTGCAAAACAACCTAATAACAAGTCCCGCCCTCCTCCGCTTCTGATTGGCTGGATCGCGAATGTCCTTCAGTGATACAAGACTAGAAAAATGTGGACCATGTGACACCACCTAATGCTACTGGCTAAAATTAGTAGGCAACCGCTGAGCTGATTTAAGGGCTGCCATGACACATGCACCCAGTCAATTTCCTGATAAGGATGGTCATGGTTTCAGAGCTCCGCCTCGAGCCTTTCTGAATCAGATCGTTGGAAGCGTAAAAGATCTTTCTCACGAAGTGATTACAGTAGTCCGTTAGCTCTGTTCTGCGTAGCGATCAATCTTAGCTGTCAATCACGTGGAAAAATTGAGCCATCGCGAGCCAGAGAAAAATAAAATTAGAACTTTTAAAAAAAACTTTTGAACTTTGTTCATTATATAGATGACTTTTGAAAATCATTCAAACCGATAACTTGTTTGTAGAAGTGTCTCTCTCATTCCTGAACCTGTTGGTTGTTGGAACGTTGGTCTTCTTTTAATAATTATCTTGTGCTTCGATTGACAGTCCAAACTTATAAACGATTGAACGTCTAATACGTAATCCTTTTGCGTAATTTAAAAAATGAAATAATAGTGGCACTGCTGCACAAAAAAAAGTTTTTAATAACAATATTTCATTTATTCAGGATGTGTTATTAATGTTTTTTTTCATGGAATGATCATGAAAAATGTATTATTAGATATTGTTCTCTTTCTGTTCTCATTCCTTGTTTTTATTTCTACAGGGAATTTATGTGAGAAACTTAAACTGCCTGAATTTCTGGAAAAAAAGTTAAAACAAGAGTGGGTGCAACAGTCAAAGTGTTTACTTGAGGAAGAACTGGAAGGAAAATACAAAAAGGCCAAATTTTCAGGTAATTGCTGCTTTTAGGAGCAGGTCTTCCTTAAAATCTGGTCACTAACCATTTTTTTAGCTGGTGCATAAAAGTTATATTCACAGTAACATCTTATGTACTTTCTAGGACCTTCATGGTCACATACTGAAACCCTGATGAGAACCAAATCAAGAGTCTTTCTTTCTCACAGAATATGCTGTTGATCTGCTGTATGCCTTTGCTAACTGCTCTGGCCTGGAGCTCATCTTTGGTCTGAATGCTTTGCTAAGAACCAGGGAGAACTCTTGGGACAGCGGGAATGCAGAACTGCTTCTGAAATACTGTGAGTCCAGGAGCTATATGATGTCCTGGGAGCTCGGAAATGGTATGGTTCCGTTTTGAAAACATTTTTTAGAGCTGTATTGAGAATATTTATAACGAGATCTCGAGATTTATTACGAGTGCTTTTTACTTGTTTTAACTTTTCAAATTTCAAACAGATTCCAGTACCAAACTTAAGTATTCCAAATGGTTATTGGTCCATCTTAAGAAATTTATTTAAATGTTTTATTAGATTTATAATCAAAAGATCGGTGCCTGTTTTACACATTAATACATTTTCATCCATGTATTATGTTTGCAGTTGTGTTTTTATCAAATCTTGTTGTCTCTCATGTTAGAACCCAACAGTTATGAGAAGAAAGCTGGGATCAGAGTAGATGGAGAGCAGCTTGGTCAGGATTTTGTCCATTTGCATCAAATCCTTCAGGAATCGGCGATCTACAACTCGTCAGGGCTTTACGGACCAGACATTAGCCAACCCCGAGACGGCCGTAAGGATTTGTTAACTGGGTGAGCAGTCAAAACATTTTAAAAGCTTCATCATGTCTCAGAAATGCTGAGGGAACTTGGTTAAACATTCTCTTTTATAGGTTTTTGGAGACGGGAGCAAAGGTTATTAATGCATGCACCTGGCACCAGTAAGTTACACTCTATTATAAAAAAAATCTAAAGTTAGCTTTACTGAGAATTTCCTTTTTTGACAGCTATTATGTGAATGGCCGAGACACATCAATAGAGGACTTCTTGGACCCCAAAGTGCTTAATACCCTGGAAACAAAAATCAACGAGGTTCTTGAGGTACCAACTCATGTCTGCAGTATACATGAGAACAGGAAGTGTCTCCTGTGGCATTCAAATAGATTAATTAGCAAAGAGCAATTAACTGATAACTGCTGCTTCCAGGTTGTTGAAACGGTTTCTCCGGGGAAGAAGCTTTGGCTGGGAGAGACCAGCTCGGCGTATGGTGGGGGTGCTGTGGGTCTCTCCGACACCTTTGTTGCTGGTTTCATGTGAGTTAAAGTTAATTTCATTGCTGCAAAGATGTAAACATAACATGGAAATTATGCTGCATTATACATGAATATTCATTTAATGTCATAGCGATCATTTAGATGAAACTATATTGCGATAAATTTGTTTTTTTTATGGTTTCTGTTCCGTATTTCAAAAATTGAATTGTTACGAATGAAAAAAACATTCAAATATGATGTAAAATCTGTACTAGGTCTATAATGTTTTATTCTAAAATGCAGATTAAATCCTCCTGAATGTTTTTTTTAGAGGGGGGTAGAATAGATTTCACAAATACCTTTACAAGCAATGTGTATAGAATGTAAATGAATTGTTTTATTCATTGAAGGTGGTTGGACAAACTGGGGCTTGCAGCCAAGTTGGGTTTGGATGTGGTTATCAGACAGGTTTTAATTGGTTCTGGTTCCTATCATCTTGTGGATGATAATCTAGATCCTCTTCCAGTAAGTGTTTCTCATCCTTTTTACCATTTTCACCTCCCATATTTCCTCAGTGATCTCAGTGACTCTATGTTGGTGAGATTATGCACAAATGAACCAGCCTAGAACCCAGAAGAGCAGCTGGGTCCATAGTCCCCAAGAAAACAATTGGTTGCACATTACACTATAAAGGACTGAAATCCTACATCAACCTAAATAAACACCAGAATGATTCATAGGAGAGCTGAATGAAGAAAGTGTTATTTAAATAAAAGGACAATGGTCTGGAACCCCTTTGAAAACATACGTTCTTACCGCCAATGCAACAAAGAGGCCCTTCAAAAAAGCAAGGTATGGGATTGGCCCAGCCAGTCTCCAGGCCCTGATCCCAAAGAAGGTCTGTGGAGGGAGCCTTAAATATTAAAATAATTATTTGTAGATTGTCTGCAAAGAGGAGTTGGTCAAAATCCCTCTATTGGTTCAATTGCCTACAGCGCTTTCTAAAGAATATGGATTTTTTTTGTTTGTGTGATTATTTGTATTTCTATGGTCAAATGTTCAAAATCAGCAGGGGAAACTTTCTTTAGAATTTTCTATTTTTAATGCCAGGATTATTGGCTTTCACTGCTGTACAAAAGGCTAGTTGGTCCCGAGGTTTTAAAGGCTGAAATGTTCGAGAGTTCAGGACTAAAGAAATCAACTCGACTTTACCTCCACTGCACAAACAGAAAGAGGTAATTGTATTTAACCTTTCACTATCTGTATTTTTTCATGTAAAGAAGCAAAGGTTAATTGTATTTCTGATGCTCTCTCTTCTCCAGCATGCTTTACAGACAGGGTGCTGTGACATTATTCGCCTTGAACCTAAACAAACATGAAGTCAGGTTGAGTCTTCCATCTCACATGCGCAATGGAACCGTTCAAGCGTTTGTGTTGGAATCATCTGAGACGGGGGAACAGGGTCTTTACTCCAGGTGAAGTAACATCTCGTTCCTGTTTTTTATTTTTTTAATAGAGGGTAAGCACCCTCATGTCATGGAGTGAGTGTCGAAAACCCTGATGTACACTTGCAGTATGTTTAACCCGGGAAATCTCTGAAAACAGGGGAACAGCTGTTGTGCGATTGACTGCTCAAACTGATTTTCAAAAACTTCATGGACAACCTTCTATAGACTTCTGAAAACGTAAATTTTACATTACATTTGGCAGACGTAAATCCTATAAATCCGTAGTTCGCCTTAGGCCAAGTGTGATTTAAATGGGTTAAACTGTGTTACGACATTAAATGCACTCTGTACGTTTTTATAGTATTTAGAAATGAATGCTATTTGGCGTATTTTCTGCCTTTTGAGTTTGTTGGCAATCTTTTTACTATTAAAAAACAAGTTAGTAATCTGCTTCTGTAAAAGAAAATTAAATAAAAATAATAAAAAAAAAATGATTTAGTACAAAAAGGCGTCAATACTTTTGTACGTCTGTAAACTTGTTGTGTACTTTTCTGTTCCACTTTCTGGCCAAATCTCTGTCCAAGTTGGCCATCTGCTAAAGTGTGACGATCACCGTCGATTCCAACTATTAACAATGTAATCAAAATGACGCCGTATACAGCTTGTTTTCCCACTTAGTCTCAGTGAAGATCATGGCCTGGCGGGAAATGTTCATTCACAATTAATTCCTTTTATTTAGTAAATCCTCCTTTTTCGTTTTCAATTGATAAATCCCTGTTAATTATACAACATCTATAGCGCCAGTATTTACCGGACAAGACCAAGCTACTTGGTCCTTGTTTACTTGGTACTTAACATTTTGTAGCAGCTGTTTAGAAAGTATTTTCTAAAGTCAAAAAAGCATTTAAAACATTCCCAATAGTTTAAAGTGAACTTTCCATCTCAAGGTCAGTCAAGATGAATGGTAAAGTACTGAAGATGGTTGATGAACAAACACTCCCTCAACTGCAAGGACAAAAGCTGCCACCAGGAGAACACATCAAGCTGCCCGCCTTCTCATTTGCATTCTATGTACTGATTGATGCACAAGCTACAGTATGCAAATGAGCTCAGATAAAGACTGCTTTCACTGGAGAATCAAGGAATAAGGGTGTAAACATATTTTCCTGTAAAATATTGTATGAATTGTATTTTTAATTCTGAAATAATATTTTATTCAGTTGTTAATCATTTCTACATTTTAATAGTTTTTTAAAGTCTGTTTTATACTACTGATTAACTTTGAGAACAACATGAATGGGATTTGTTTTGTTTTTCTTGCTTGTGTAAAATAAATTCTATTAATTTTCATGAATATGTTTTTGTGTGTATTATTGCTGGAGCGTTAGCAATCAAGCCTTTTGAATGTGATAATGTGAAAGTGCTCCACTCGGCTACATTTAGAATTTTGTCAAAGAGCAGACTCTAAGTGCCACATTTAAAATGATTTTTTTATATCAAAGCAGCTTTGCATGAATATAATCCAGGAAAGAAGTTGTTGGAAAATGCGGTAAGTGGTTTCAGTGCAATTGTTGTGCATGAGCATGGTGATTTTTTTTTTTTTTTTAGTTCTGAAGCATCTGGAATGAATCTGGTTAATTATAGCTAGTGGTACACAGTTTTTCAATGGCTCCTCTTGGGGCTGGTTAAATGTCAGGGAAGATTGATGGAACGTGGCAGAATGTGTTAAAGCTGGTTATACATATTAAAATAATCTTAGTAAGCCACCAGCAAATGAATTGTGGAAAAGTCTTTCGTATTAAGATATCCTTTCTGATTGGTTTATTTTATTTATTTTTTTTTTCCATTGGATTTTTATTCTATCAAACCTCAGCAGTGTGTGGATTGACCACGAGGCGGCGCCGTATGTATGGAAAAAACAGGTAATGAATCATTGGAAGGCGCCACAGCTGCTGAAGAGTTTTGAATAATCACTGGTGTCCAGTGTAGTGTAGCTTATTATGCAAGGCAATGGCCATGAAAGATTGAAATCCAATTTCACCTCATATGTATATATACACGTGGCTTAACTGAAAGATTTCGCTTTATCATTAATAAAAAATCTAAAATCCACTTGCATTTTCTGATTTCAGAGATGGTAATTCGGATGCACATGGCCAATGGTAGTCTTTACAACTATAAATTGAGTAGAGTCCTCCTATAGCCCCAAGAGGGATATCAGCTGTTAAGTTAAATGGGCAAAAGTGAAGTAAACTCAGTGTAAGTCTCCTTGCCATTAAAATGAGCATGGGTATTTATACCATGATCTGTTTGAATAGTGGAATCAGATTGGCTTCCAGGTGTTGATTAACTTCATATGGAGCAGCAGGAGGAGGTGTCGTCACAGTGGCCATTTTGTTTGTATTCTTAGTTTCCACCAGGAGTTGTATTTGAATTGTTTTGGGGTTAAATACTTACAAAATATTACTCTGAAGTGGCATCATGTGATGCAATATCACAGATTAAAGTTCCTCCCACTTGAACCTTCTGTTGGTGTGGAATCCAGAATCACACAGTGTAGGCAGGAACTCTCCCATTGTAAGATGTGAACCCATTCAAGACAATGGAAATTTTTACTTAATTTGACCCTGGCATTAGGGTTGGGGTTAGGGACTACAACCAATGAAACGATATCTGGGCAGGGCTCCACATTCAATTGGTTGGAGCTTAATTCATCTGCATCTGCAGATCACATTTTAAATCAATTCACGTCAAATCATGCAGTCTAATGCAATGCTGGCCTTTGATTATTCTTACTGGTAATAACTTACATGACATAATCCACTGCATCTATGATCCTTAAAGTTGGCCGTATCTTGTATTAACAAGAAACTTTCTTAACAAGAAATAGGCTGTTCTTTACCCATTGTTAGCCTCCTACACAGAGGTTTCTGTTTAAGTTCATGGCTGTTTGGTATAGTTAGTTGATACACACACACACACACACACACACACACACACACACACACACACACGCACACTTACAGTGTATACGTTTTCAAACTGTGAAGTCAATATTGTGTGCACCTACTTTTCCCCCCTCATATATACATATATTTTGTTCTATATTACTTGCTCTGGGTTAAGTTATATAACAGAAAGCAATATCCTCCGCCTTCCTGGAGGAGCAGAGTGAGTTCACTCAACCTCTGATTGGAGGAAGGGAGAGTTTGTGAGTGTGTGTGTGTGTACACTGAACTGACCATGACAGATGCAGTAGGAGCTGATGTTTGCTCTGCTCTGCTTGGTAAAAACCCAGATTGTGTGAGTGTGTCGGCCACAGGCAGAGCAGATATTGGCAGCTGTCCACATCTTGTGTGTCTTGAGATTCTCTCTTTCTGTAGAGGTACCATCTGTTCCAACACTCTTGGTTCCTTACATCTTAATTATTTGAATGCTTGTGGCTCAATTGCAAATGGACGGTGTCTTGTGGAATCACCTCATCAGAAAACTGTGATATTACATGTAAATGGGAGTTGGAACAACTGTCAAAGAAGAAAGCATTTGGTAACGTGTCATGAAGGACTGAAATCCCACCATGTATTTGAAGCCTCCATGCTCAACACAAATGCACAGACCCTCTTACATTCTAGATTTGAACATTTGAATCATTCAGAACTATTGTGCTTCACAAACACACCCTCATGAATTTGAAAATGAATCAACGCAAATTTTGTTCTACACTTAAAATGTATTAAAAAGACAACTGTCAAAAGTTTTCCATTTTAAATGTACTCTTTATATTTGAGTCTACCCAACGTGTGTATTTCTAAAATGCACAAAAATGTGGTTGTGGACTCCTCCACATATAAAGTTTTTGTTGTGGCCAAAAAGTTCAATGTTGGTCTCATCGATCCAAATAGCAGAAATTTTGGAAAAAAAACAGTTGCAGAAATTCGGAGGCTTGTCTCTGTTTGGCATATTGCTGCATTTGCATAGTAATCTGCGTAGTATTCTTTTGCTTTCCTCATTTCTCTGAAATCAGAAATGCCAACGCATAAGTGGATGAAAGAGTTAAGGGTGTATCAGGAGCCCACAACCTTTTATGCACAAACATTGATTACAAGCAAACAGGTTGCATTTAAAAATGGTTACCTTTACCAGCCACTCAAACATTTTTGTGACAGTTTTTGTCCATGTTTGTAGAACCAAGGTATGGACATTTTGATCGTGGTCATTTGGAAAGTTTCTGTTATTGTGATTTAAAAGAGTAAATGCAGTTGTTTGACAATAAACGGCTTCACACAACCATTAACCATGAGTCTTTATTTTCTTGAAAAATGACCAAGAAATCAGAAAATTTGCCAGGGTATGGAAACTTATGAGCACAACTGTATTTTTGGAATGAATCCTTGAAGTAATCAGTAGAATCTTCTGTGTATAAAACAGTTTTAAGGATTTTTTTGTTTACAATTGTATTGTATACAAATTAATGGACAATAGGCTTTAATCGGTGAGAAAATCCCGAGAAAACAAAACATTCCTTGACACGTGACGTCCATTTAAAGGGTTAACTGGAATTAGTTTTTTGATCGATTTTTTATCGAAAGGGTGGTTTTAGAAAGTCTTAAAGCTTTTAAAGTAATATATAATAACCTGGAGAATTTGAGAACCAAAAAGTAGGAGGAAGCTCGCTAGTCCCTCCCACGAACGGGATAATCCCCAGAGAACCCGTCAGTCTTCTCGAAACTCTAGGAAACTTCACGTTAAACTTCACGGTCAGTGTTTACGTTATAATTTGTTCAATGTAGTCGTTTAATTTGGCCGTAGACATGTCTTCTGACGATGAAGAAACAAGCTGGTTGACCTTTTCGGTTTGAGCACAAATGGACAGGACGCGCAGGTTCACTTTTGCAGTCACGCTGGTCGCAGGTAAGGAGAGCACCATTGTTTTTGCTTTCAATGCCTTCACTTGTGTTTTGTTTGACTGCAAAGAAGCTAAAGAACAATACATTACACTATAGACAGCAGTAGTACTCGTTTGCCAGCTTTTCGTTCTTTTATGTGTTTGTTTAATCTTACCATTCTTGGAGAAAAGAAACAGGCGCGTCGACTCTTGTAGTTAATCATCTCTTTTCATGATAACCTTGACCGTTTCTATTTTAAGCTTTGAAGTCTAAAAAGCAGTATTTTAGCTGGTATTAGTGAGAGAATATAATGTAACAACCCTCCAAATTCCTTAATATTTCGAAAAAGAGTAGCCAAACTTCTGAAAATCTAATGTTTTGGTGCCACCTGTGATTTGTTTGCTGTCTGCCCTCAGCTGTTGTGTTATGCAAATGCTCCCGAGCTGAATGGAATACCACAGAAGCTCCAGGAAATGGGACCGTTTCAAATGATCACCATGACAACAGCAGTAAAAGTCCAGGTACACATCAATGGTACAAATATGTGTGAAATTATCGACAGGTGAACTTTTAGAAAAAAGAAACATGCCTAAGCTGGTGATGTAGCCACGGTCAGCTAGTGTCAGTAACCTGTTCAGCCTGATGTCACGGTTGCTTACAAAACCTAGACAAACCATTCATGTGTGTAGGTTTGCTTACTTGAGCTTATCATCAAGGCCTTTATTATTTCTTACTTAATTGTTTGGTTATGTTGGTGAAAGGCCAATGGATATATTCTTACTTTGTCAAAACTAGGACCATAGGGCTTGACCATAATCTCAAACTATACCAATGACACTAGCCCTAAAATGTGAAATTAGTGCTGTTTTGAAAATGTTTTTCAGGTCCACCATATGGCAATTTGACCACATCCAATGGGAATGGGAGACTGTAACCCTATGATACATCTCTATTAAACAAAAAACTTTCAATAAGTCATTAACACAAATATCGTTAAAAAGAGCAAATTAACCCTGCAAGGTTTTCTACTTGGTTAGAATATGGAAACTATATATGGAGGATGTTGAGTTTGATGCAGGGTTCCCTGCTTATGATGTTAAATGTAGCTCTTCCCTTAGCAATCTGGAAAACTTAAAAGGATTACTTAAAATAATTTTCACGGGTGTTATCTGATGACTTGAAAATCATTTTTAATGGATGATATAATCATTTGGTCACTGAGAAAAATTGCCTTTATGAACGTATTTCTGTATTAAGGTTTTTTCCGAACCTCTTTATTCAACATGTGAAATTCTCTCAAGCTCAAGGTTAGTATTACTATATAGGAGGTAATCATCTCTGATTGAGGCTGGATCATGTAACACATGGCTAGAGCTGGTAATTAGATCCAGTCTCAAGTCTAAGATCAGGTTTCAGCGCTTGTAGAACATTCAATTTCAGACACCATGTGGCGATATCTTTAAATGTAGATTGTGTAGCGTGTAAATCTAATGTTGTATATTTTTGACCGGTATAAAGTTCAATATAGTATTTTTACCATTATTGGGCACTTTTTCAATGCTAAAGCATGTACTTGAGGACTTGAAAAAGGTGCATTATGAGAGTTTTGGTTGTTGTGATTGTGCTCATGCTTTGGCGATTTGTTAAAATGTTAGCTGATAGATAAATAATTGTTATTTATGTGCCTCAACATTCATTTTTAGGTAAATAATACTGCAAATTGGCTCTATAATCTTCCTGAATAGTATTGCATAAAGCTGCCTAGTTATGTCTGGATCCTTGCAGGAACTACGACTTGTGAATGTGCTGTAAAATCTATTTCTTTGCCTTAATTGATCAATTTAAAATTGGGAATTACACTGAAGGACCTCCTTTAGGTTTACACTACAGAAAGACCTTGTTGGTGAGATATCTTCACAAGTGTGGTGAGTTTGAAGTTCTCAGTTTGAGTTACAGTTTTACAACGTTTGAGACCATATAAAGTCAATGGGAAATTTCCCAGAATTCCTATTTTGGTACCAGTCTGAAAAGATATCGCAACCCAAGTCAGACCAGTTTCGATGTCTTGATAAACTCTGTAGGCTGTAGTTTGAAAGGTCTAGGAGATGTTTTGTCAGATGTGGGAGACTAATAAATATGCGTGTATATTCAAAAGGTGACGTCTTTTGGAGTGGACATTTCTCTGAGTGTCCAGAAGATTACCAGTATTTCTGTATCCATGGGGATTGCCGTTTTCTGAAGGAGCTAAACACGCCATCATGCAGGTGAGTTTTTGACCTGTTCATCAGCCATTCAGAGATCAAAAACATATTGAAAATATAGCTTTATTTGCACTTTTGTACAGGTGTGTTATTGGATATATAGGTTCGAGGTGTGAATATCTGGATTATGATTTCCGTGTGGAAGAACAAAGGAAAATAGTCATTGCGTGTGGGGTGGCAGGATTAATCTTTCTGATTCTGCTCATCGTTTTCATCTGCGTCTGTTCACAGTAATGATCAATTTCTTCAAACAGCTTGAATGTCTTAAAATCTTGTTTATTTTATTCTCGTTTTTCTTGGTTTTCGTTTTACAGTAAAAAGTATAAGCCGTGTAGAAAAAAGAAGAGAATAAAGGAAAGAATTGATGAAGATGAGAAGCTCAGTTCACTGAACTCGCATGAAGCTGCTGAAGCATTGGACACAAACTCAGTGTAAAGTGAGTGTTTTTGTTACTTCTCTTGTCTCATTTAACTTAGATGAAGCATGCGGTGGATTGAGAGCTCTTCAGGGTCATGTAAACACACTGTTCTCAAATGGTTACAGCATTTCGGGTGTCAAGTTCAAGTCAAAGCAGTACATTTAATTTATTGGTGATGGGTGTTAAATATCTAGGTAGGTTGTCATTGAGTCATCCAGTCAATTGCTTAGGTCAGAATTAAAGGATAATCAACAACCATGTGGATGCAAACACCCGGCAGATGCAAAGTTATTATTTTGTTCAAACGAAGCTGTGAGCTGCTATAGTAACCAAGTAAACAAACCAAACTGGAGCTACCCATGCAGGTATACATGTCAACACCTCTCCAGCCAATTAGCATTCATTATTAAGACCAGATATCATAAGTATGTTCTGACAAATTGTAACATCATAAACAAAGCTATACTTTGGAATTAGAAAATACAACCAAAACGTAACTTAACATTTCATAAGAGTCAGCATGGGAAGTTGAGATTTGTTTATTGAACACTTTATATTTGTCTTAGTAATATATATAAATTTATTTATCAATTGTGCAAAGTTTTGTCATATCTTTGAAAAAATAAGATGATGTACTTAAACAGGAAAGCGATGGTCAACCAGATATGCGTATCATATATTGTACAGGGTTTCCTCTGGGTTTTGAAATGTCTAAAATGTAAAAATAGACAGATCTTAAAAATCTTAATTTTTTCAAAAATTCACTGTTTTAGGTCTTAAATTATTTTTCACAAGTCTTAATTGTCCGCCATATCAGATGTGCTTGAGACAGATTCCCAACATTCGCCACAAATGAAGTAGTTTTTGTCATTTCCAAAACCAAATCTGGCTTACTTAGTTACTCAATTTATTGCAAATAATTCAAATGAATTGTAAAATGAGAGAATTCTCCATTTAAATGGCTGAAAATCCAGCACATGCCCTTTTTCATTTCTGTGGCCATCATGTTAATGTGTAATTAAGTAGCATCAATATCGCCTGTCCTAGCCTGATGAAAAGTGGCAAACACTTGAAAACAAAAGGATGTCAATCACCCACTGGAGTATGGCTGCAGAACATTTTTTAGCTTCGTAGGGGTGTCCCAATTCATAGGCAAATATTTTCAACCCTTCCTCTTAGCCCTAAGCAAAGCTGATGGCTAGAAATAAAAAAAGAATGATTATATTGACATGTTTCATGGTATCACCTCTTAGAAGACAGCTATTAAATGTTTTTAAAAGCAGAATTGTTAAGCATTGAGCATTGGGTAGTTTATCTTGAATCTTGCTGAGTAACCTGTTGAAAGCATCAGTTTCAAGAGAGTATGTGAAGGTGGTGATAAAATTAAATACTTTTAAATGAGATTTGGAGAAATTTTTAAGCAAACTTTATTAAGTTTTTGTGAATTACCTACCATTAAACTCTAACCTTGCTACTACATTGCTAGTGGTTCCCAAGGATTGTTTTAATGTTTTGCCGGTTGAAAATAAAGGATTCTCAAAAACCTGAATCTTCAGAGTTGTGTGCCCTCAGTTGTTCTCCATTATTTTCTAAATTACTTTTAGGTTTCGTCCTTGAAGGTACTGTCCATTTCCTCTTTTCAATTAATAGAATATTTCTTGTTGGACTCACCTTCACAAGCATTCGTCCTTTGATTTTTCTTGTTGGCGTAAGAAGGCATCAATCTGTTTTGAAATCAAATTAAATGCTTGCTCCATTCTCTAAATGGTCATCAATCAGGCTCTGCGAAACATCCTTTTCATATAACACAAGGCCGTTCTTTTGGCTTTCATTTTAGTAGAATTTTATCTCTGAAGTACTGTGGGAAATTATACACAAAATGTCTTCATGCTGCGTGACTGCTGTCTCGAAGCCCAAGTGGCTCAGATTGAAAGCTCTAATGATCTTTTTGTTTCAGTGTTCCAGTGAAAGGGTCCAGAGATGGCTACTTATGGATCTGAAAATGAAGACTCATACAGGCCAGTGATGAAAGCAGTGATTTGCAGTAATCCCGAGGGGACTTTTAATGAATGTGGGAGATGTGGTGTCAGTCAACCTTTGCCATTCCACGTGCAACAGTTTGGCTCATTCTTTCAGCGGTTTCATTCTCACATTTTAGTAAAAACCTTGAAGTGTACATGGCAACTCAGAAGGGCAGTAAATATGAAATATAAAATATTTTAAAGGGGTCATCTGTATTTGTTTGATGAGAATAAAAAATTTGATTGATTTTGAATCAATGCACATCTTATCTAATCCTTCGTCTAGTGCCTCTAAAATAAACTGCATTGATCCCTTTCAAAAGTATGAATAAGAACCTGGCGTTAATAAGAAACTGAATACCTTCCAGCAGTCATGTAATTTAAGGAGGATTATTAGAGCTTATAAGAAGTTAGATTCAGCCTAGTTTTAAAGAAGACAATTATGTACTGTAATTTTGTTTGGAGTATCATGTCTGATCCAGAACTGTATAAAAATTGCTCAAATAATGCATTATAATTGAATAACAACCAACACAGCATTGATAGACATATTAGAAAGATATAATATTATGTAAGTTTGCCTTTTATCCAGTACAAAGCTGTCTGCTCAAACTTGCTCATTTTACTTCAAAATACAGTAAATAATTTTCCCTTGGATTCCAACAAGTCCTTGTTAAAAATAGAGATCATAAACAGATGTGCTGTTCTATACACTGGCTCGCTCCTCACAAAAAAAATGTACCTCTCTTTTTTTTTTTTTTTTTTAAGAATATTACCTGATGTTGGGTAGAATCGTTTTTTTTTCACCCTAGAACAGAGCAGCTTTTCATCCTCGGGCCATTGTAAGAAACTGATCTAATTCTAGTTAAGTTAGCTGTAAATATCCCTTTGTATCCCTTTTGTTAGCTGTAAATATCCCTGGCTCTTAATAAATCGATTTAAAAAAAAAACAAAAACATTTTGAGTCCTGAAATGTTTGCTCTAGATCCCATGATTGGTTCATTGTTATGCCAAAAGATCTAGCAAATTTGGAATTCTCAGCTTGTGACCCCTGTAATTGCTAAAGATCCTAGTAAAACACGAGTACTGAAAAAAGCTTGTTAAAAACTCGTTTACAGTTATATTTAGTTTTGTAACAGGACTCCCAGCATTCACAGAATAAAGACTCAAAATTGGTTTTATTTATTGGATATGTACGTACTTTTGAATAGCAATAGATTTATGACCGTACAGTTATCTAGACCTAACAGAACTAAATCGTAACCAGTCAAAAGAATGAATCAGCGATGAGTATAATTTTGTGTTTTGTCTGGCTGTTTTAAAAAGATTTTATTTTGTGATGTAAAGTTAGATGTATTTACTTCTTAATTTAACATCTTGAGAAAGCTTGTCGTTTTTTACACAAGTTTACTTTTCTTTGAGCACAATGTGGATTAAAGCTTGTGATGTGAAAATCCTTTCTTGAGATTTTGTTTACAGGCTCTCTGTGATGTGCAAAGGTTTTTAACTAGATTACTCGAGTTCCAGCAACTTTTTTGAGTCTGTTGTGTCCGAGTTACCATCGCCCTCAATCATCCAGCCTGGAATTATTGAACTTCTATCATTATAGATAAAGCTTTGAAGACTTTTAGTTTCTGAAGCCTTGTCTGTGTGTGTGTGACACAGCAGGAACTCATGTTTCAGCAACGCCTGAAATAGCTTGGTTCAGATTGATTGGAGAATGCCAGGAATCCTGGACCTCACTTAGTGGGACCTTGTGAGACAGATGATTTTCCATGGTATTTATCAAAGCCGTGTCAGATGTTTCATCAGGACATCACTTACTTTAATTAGAAAAGATTGTACTGTCTGTTCTCTACTGGGCTTCTAGAATTTTACATATTTTTCACAGTTGTAAGATGATTTATGTATAGGAGCCATTCCACCAAATCGGTTCCATTTGCTTGTTGCAACTTTTACTAGAATATTTTTTTAAATGACACGCAAAGACATCATCACAAAATCATCAAATATGTAAATGAGAAATTGAGAGAACTTACCTTTACTCTTCCCATAGCCTTCTAAAGATCAGAGTGATGCAACTTCCTGCTGAAAAGCTGACTAATGGATATTTTTTGGAGGGGTTGAGTTAGGGTAACAGGAGTAAAAAAACTGGGGACATGACTAAAATGTTGTTGTTTTTTGTCTATGAAAGTAGATATTTGTGTATATAAATGTATTTGAAACAAATATTATATTTGGATTTACATATCAATGGAAAATTTGTGTAGATTTTATCAAAAATTAAATGTTAGCCTAAATTTGTAATAAGAATACTATTTAGTACACTTTGCTTAGTAAGCAACTGTAAGGCTTATTTATACATATAAAGTCCAAGGGACAGAAATGGCACACATTCAGTGGATGGTCTTCCTGGCCATATGTTTAGCCTTTGTCTCTTTTTCTTGGGTTTTCTTTGACTGAACCAGTTGGTAAGAAGCACGTGAGTCGAGCTTCCCAACCAAAAGATCGCTAAGGAATGAGATAAATTACATTTCATCGACTGACACAAACTAATGTGAGCTTATTTTATTTAAATTTACAGGACACATTGATTTTTCTGGTTGTCTGCTCACCTCAGGTACACCCTCGATGGTTTCCAGTTCTTTGTACTGTCACATTCACTCAAAGTGAGTCTTGAAAACACCTGGAGCCTGTTTTTGGACTGTGGGAACAAATTTAAATGATATATTTTTCATCTACCTAACATCAGTTATGCAAATAATAAAAAGTTAATGAAAAGGAATTTGGGTTTATTTTTTTCCCCGGCTCATCAATAATGATCCAAACACCGGCATCTTTTGCTTATAGAAATTTTCAACAAGTTTATAAAAATAAAAAACCCAAGGGAGAACAGGTTTTTAAAGGAGCTGTCCCCTGCTTCTAAAATGCCCTTCCAAATTACCTTTCTTTAAAGACATTGCTTTTTAAAGGCCCGCCATGCCTCAATCTTGTTTTTTTGGGGATGTCTGAACAATCTGCACAAATTCAGACCTGATTCTACACAAGGGACACAGAATACGGTAGCTTTTGAATTAAATGGAGGGTTAACTTTAAATATGTTTGACATTCCCATTTAAATAAAGAAATCCTGCAGAATATGGAAATCTATATTGAAGTAAGAGGCAAGAGGCGGGGGTACACCCTGCAGGTTGCCCGTGGCTACAGTGATGTGTATGTTTTCATTTGAAATAAATTTGAACCCCCTTAAATATGTAAAAACAGAACAAACTCCTTAAACAAATGCATAATAAGATTAAAATATTTAGTATTCAAATCCATGTCAGCTAGCGTTTTGTTGAATTCTTTAAAGAGGAAAGTTTCACATATGTACAACACCGAACATCAAATGCAATTGGAAAGTGTGAAACTTGACATAAAAAATAATAATTCATCTCATACTCGCATCTCATTCTTTTCATTAGTCAAAATTCCTGCTGACAAAAGAATATATATATATATATATATATATATATATATATATATATTATTTTTTTAAATCAAAGTTTCCAAATGTATGCAAAATGTGGCAAATAAAATCATCTTAAAATTATTAAATGTCTATGTTTTTGGGCAAAGAGCAGTACACACAGTAGTCCTTTATTCTGCAAAGAGAACAAAGGGAATCAGAAAGAATTGAGAAAAGCATCAATCATGCTATCATTTAATTACATGCACATCAGCCGCAGAGCTGACTTTATTTTTGAGCAGCTGGGCCTGTGTTTAGTTTCCTCATAAAGTCCTTTATAGCTACGATGTTCACACATAATCTGGTCATCGTTCACCATTCACACAAAGCTCTACTTATTTCAGCCAAAGCAAGACCAATTTTATAGCACTTTGAGATGCCCTTTTGTTTGCTGAGAGCAGAAGCTGAGACAGTGTGTTCTAATATGTTTGCTTCACAACAACAGTTATACAAGCGTAAAACACCAAGGTGAAAACTGACAACATATAGCCGAGACCGATTCAACTTTTTGCAGGTGAAAAAGACAATTGCACACGTGAAAGGACGAGAAAAAAAATGTACATAGTTGAA
Organism: Danionella cerebrum; assembly: GCA_007224835.1. Taxonomy (NCBI): domain Eukaryota; kingdom Metazoa; phylum Chordata; class Actinopteri; order Cypriniformes; family Danionidae; genus Danionella; species Danionella cerebrum. Next base: position 981,785 of record SRMA01027015.1, read on the forward strand.
GAAAGAACACTGTTGTGCCGAACCATGGCCTGCTCAAATTAAGCACCTTCGAGCAAAGATTGTTCCATTAATATTAATATCCAGATGTCACACAGTGAACTGTGAGATGGGCCTCGCTCATTATTCCTAATTGGTACTGAAATCACGCCGACACGGTGTGAGGAGGAGAGAGGCTTCCTATGTAGAAAGTACATTACCCTCCTCTGTACATAAATATCAGTTGGGTGGCTTAAACTTAGCCGTTCGTGTTCTCAGTGTGTATCCTGATATATATGCAAGCACGCTGTTTGGTCTAAGACACCATTCCTTAGTGTAGAGGTTATTTTAGCATTATCTTTGACCCCAACTGTGAGCACAAAAATGAACAGTGGAATATGTAAATATGTTGCATAATAGAAACATGTTTTTCATATATTCAGACGTGGATTAAAACATTTAAAAGCTATGCAGAACTATAGGTAGCTATATAGCTGATTTGGTCCAAAGCTTCCAAAAAGAATTGTAATGTAAATTATTGTAAAATTCCATTTAAAAATGACTTTTTGCAGATTGGTTCAATGATATTGCTACTCCAGAACCTTCCCTTTGTTCTGGTGTAACCAGTGGCAAGTGGACTTGTTTTGAAGCATTGTCATGTTGGAATATCCAGTAACGTACCATGTGCAGCTTCCAGGCTGGTGAGTGGACATATTCCTCCAGTATCCTTTGATAACAAGCTGCTTTCTTCTTCTAATCAAGTTCCCAGTGTCATTGGAGCTCACACAATCCCAATACATCCGTGACCCACCTTCGTGCTTCACAGTAGGGATGGTGTTCCATTCATCACTTTGATCAGGGTCATTTGTAAAGTTTCTGTTGTCACTATGATTTAAAAAGTCAAACGCAGTAGTTTGTCAACTTTAGGATAAAGAACCTCATTGACAACTACCCCAAGAGACTTCAGGCTGATTTTAAATGGGGGGAACACAAAATGTAAACCTTTGATAAGAATCAAGTTTCTGTTGACATTGTGAGTCAAAAAGAGTAAACTGTTGTTTGATGATAAATGCCTTCACCCAATTACTAACTATGAGTGGGAAAATAGGCAAGAAATCAACAAAAATTTTGCAACAACTGTATTGCACAATTGATATAAATTTTTATTGCATTTGGCAGATGCTTTTATCCAAAGGATTGCTTTCCCTGGGATTGAACCCACAACCTTTGCGATGTTAGCGCAATGCTCTGCCAACTGAGCCTCAGGAAAGTTGGGTTTGACCTCCAGTTTAGTCATGTAATATTACTTTGTTTGTGTTTGTGTCATCTACACACTGTCAAAATCTACATATATCTACATAATGTACACTGCATAATGTTTTAAGGCCCACTAGTCACACTTTCCTTGTTTGGTTACTAAATAATTCATTGATTTGGTTCCTTTGAATAAAAAAAAATAATGTGATTCACGAGTCAATCCAGTGAATCCACAACATGAAGCAGTTAAATGAATTAGTTATGAGTAACAGTTTCCCTTTTCCAACTCTCCCTTGTTCTATTTACAAGTTTATTTTTTAAAAATGTATTTATTCAGAATTTATAATATAATCAGCAACATGTTTTATTATGTGGGTGATATGAGCTGTGTACAGTGTATGGATGGAAAAAGGGGTTTAATTGTAGGTTGTGTAAGTCTGTAGTATGTGTGGGTTTATGTTGTTTTAACAGTTCTTTCACTTCCAGCATATTAAATACATTTTCTCTCTTTGTGTCTTTATTAGTGTTTGTAAGAATGAACAGCAGTGTTTTATCCATTAACCTGCTGGTCACCTGGGAAGCTATTACGTCAATAGTTCACAAAAGTGGCTCATGAATCACACTCTGCTCTGGTTTAGCTATGGTTTGTGCTGCAAAACTGTTGATTGTATTGCCATGTATAATTTATTTCCACTTGTTTTACTTTTTCATCCATTAAGGAGCTGTTTTTCAACTGCAAAATTGGTCTAGGTACTGTCTTGGGTTCCTAAAATCAAAGTTAACGGTGAAAGCATGCGTCAATGGAAAATTGACACCCTCAAAAAATCCACCAGTTGGCATTTATGAGGTAGGATAAAAAATATCTTCTCTGTCCAATCATTAGAATAAAATTCAACTCCAGGGAATCTATACAATATATTTTTATATATATATTTTTTTTACCATGTACCGTATTTGCCCTGCACTTTCATCTGATTTGTGGCTTTTATGTGTCACTTACCGCTGTTCACCGCCATCGATGCCCAGATGGTAACACAAAGAACAGTATGCAGCGATAATCTCTAAAGCTGGAAGGTGTTTAGTGAGACGGTGTGAGGAGAATATTAAACAAACCGGTGCATGTGAAATCTGCTCGGGATGCATGCTTTTTAAAGTGCTCATGAGCTGTTTAAAGGGAGTTTAGTACTGCGCCAGCTCACATGCTAATTGGCAAATGTACCAGTTAATCTGTTTATTTTAAAGTTTTGTTGCACTGTGTTTAATAAGTAGAGAATTAGCGAAATTCTCTACGTATTAAACACAGTGCAACAAAACTTTAAAATAAACAGATTAACTGGTACATTTGCCAATCACAGCGTCTGTTTCAAGTCTGTTTTGAATAAAGTAGGTGTGACAGAATTAACAATGTGACTCAGCGATTGTTTATTTTTAATTTCAAATTTAATGTGTAGGTTTCAAAAAGTGTATTAGTTTTTATATTTTTTTGTTTTAAACAAACATTAAAAGATTTATGATAATTGTCAAAGCAATTCAATTATAATGTGAGAAAATCCGTGATCGTCTTTCAGTTTAATTTTATAGACCCCAAATCGATTCCATTGTCAGTCTGCTAAATTTAGATTTTTCGCCATGAAGTAGGAAGTTGTTATAACTCGGTCAATGTCCAGTTGGAATCAAGTTTGCCATGTGTTAAGACTCGATGTTTGTACACATCTATATTTAGAACACTTGTGTAAGAAACAATGAGCTACAAGAAAGTATTGCAACAAATTGTCCAAGAAGCACTTGTGCCTAAGGTGCTCAACCCCTTCGTTCACTGCTTGCAGCTTGTTTGTTTCTCCTATAAATTTGTTCTTACTTTAAAATGGGTTTCAACGGGAATCTGCTCACAATTGCCTCTAGTGGCCAGCCAATAAATTACATCTTCCAATTATGCATTCAGGAGGATTCTGGATATTCTGCGGCTTATTTTTGAGGCCCCAGTCTTTAAAATATGTTCAGTAGAGTCAGCATTTACAAACATATTGAAAGGAAATTATGAGACTATTTTGAATTTGCATATATTGCTTTTAGTTAGTTTAATAACTGCACTTGGCTTAGAAATATCTGATTATATTTTTTACAGACTGTGAATGTAATTTCTTTTTTATTTACAGTAACAGTAGAATTTTGCAGGGACCATTTAAGAAGAATTTTAAAAAATATCACAACATTTTATAACAGATTAAACAACAACAAAAAAAGTAAAGTAAAACCAATAATACGGAAACAATTTTATGTCATTTCATAGTATCGCCCCTTTTTAATGTCAGATGGATTTAGCTTTTCACCCAGTTATGAAACCTTATGAAGTGCCTCACTCTCTCAATATGTAACAGTACAGTAAAAAGAGACGGACAGATCAAATATTAGCTGTATTTCATCAAAGCCTAAATGTCATGTTCCGTGGCATATTTTTTCTAGCCTCTCAAGGATTTGCAGAGTTGTGGATTTGAGTTTGGTGGAACTCAAGATCGCTCCTCAGACATTAAATCACTATTTTTCATTTTAAAAAGTGATCAGAGTTTGAGAGGAATATGAACGAGTGTGTTTAAAGAGCAACCCTGATAATGATAATGAGGGGAATGTTGCTTTTTGCTGGATAGATTCTACTAAAAGCTTCAGGTTAGCAAGTTCTGGATGATAACACACCTCCCCATGTAATATTTATTTTGAAGAAATTATGAAGATCCACACAAATGCCCTGCGAGCTCAACGATTAGAGCCTACGTCTTAGGGCCTTGGGGCATGATTCTAAGGAAGAAATGCATGAATATCAGTTTCCACATTACCTGCTGAATAAGCACTGGCAGATTCCTATCAAATGATTGAAAAAGCTTCTTATTCCAAACATGCTTTCCACATGAAACCCTTGAAACCGGGATGCAAGACTTCAACTAAGCACATTATTAAAATTATGTGTCACTGCTAAAGTCTTACTTCCTTGAAAGTGTCCCTCTTATGGATTAAAAAAAATGATAAATGCAGTTTGAGTTTTAAATGTGAAAGCGTTCTGTTTATCTAATTGACTGGGTTTGTTGAAATAACTTGAAACATGACTCGCTTGAATGGTCTCTGGATGAATTGTTAGAGAGTCGTTGGGAAGTAACGTAAAAATAAGTGTGAATTATATAACAATGAAAGCACTTTTTGGCAATTTGAACACATCAGGCTGTTGTTTGGATAAATTCTGTAATAATCCTGTGAATTTTCCATTACAATTTATTCACATCCTAGTTAGCATCATACTGTACTTCCTTATCACTATCGTGGTCATGTGACATGTTATGTTATGGAACATAGCACCAAACTGGTAACCAAGTAGCCACTTTCCTTTTCCCTCATGAAGTTAATGCGGAAGGGACTGAATCTGACATTCTTCAACTGCCTGCTAAAGTCACAAACCTTTTTATGCTCCCACTGCTAACAATGATCACCAGAGAGCACTATCAGAAGCATCTGAACAACCCTCCACTTCTTTGCTGCTCCTGAAGCACAAACAATGTGTCAGTAAATTACCTGTTTACGTATTTAATGCACTCCTCTTTTTATGCAAGCCCGCTCACTGCTTTTGACTATCAGCTGACCATCCCTGTTTCTCGTCCATTTTGAATTTTCAAAATGAATGCAGAGTTTTCACTTTTTTAAGCCTTCTACTGAGCTGTTTCTTTTTCAGTCGATGACTGGGTTTCAACCTTGGTACCAATTTTAAGCCTCCTACAAAGCTGTTTCCATTTTAGTTCATGAAACTTTTGCACAGTGCTATATATTTTAAAAGCTGCTGGTTGGTTTGATCTGATATAAATAACTTAAATTTTGAAATGTATTTTTCCATTTAAAGCGCTATTCTTCCGACGTATGGTTTCGCTTACACAATCCTGGCATTTTCTGTGCTTCTTGCTTGGATTAAGCGCCAATACCCCTAAAGATTTAAATGTCAACTCCAGATGACAATATATTGTTTTGGGATTTTTCAAGGATTTCTTTGAAAATGTCACTCCTTATTGTGAAAAACAACTTTTTTTTATTGTTTTTATAAAATACCTTCTATATTATTTCAACATACACTTTTTTTCCCAAAGCGACCATCAGTATCAATCAATTATGGTCATCATAAAAAAATGAATAAAGCTAAATGTGGATGGTGAATTATTACAAAGGTTCATGTGTTGATTGATACAGCGCATTAAATGTTATGCATTTACAACTGAAAATGTCACATTTCAAGACTTTAAATCCACATAAGCATTGGTTACGAGTCATGAATGAATAAGGATGAACAAACATCTGTTCCAGTAAGCGCTTTCATTAAAAGTTTAGGTATGCAGCAGTCATCAGGGTTTAAAAATGTTCAATGTTCAATTCAATGTTAAGAACCCAAGCCTGATGATGAATACGGATTAATTGCAAAGTTAACCATTATTTTTGCAAGTCATTTGAATTGTGTTTACTGTAATTTGTATAATCAAGAAAAATATAGGAAGTAAAAACTCAAATACCACGGTTAGCATTAGTGGAAATAGCTGATTGATACATTGCTTTAAAACATGCAAACTAGCACCTGCTGCAGCATCTGTTTAGGCTCAGATTGATCTTGCTTTTGACGGTCTGCTGTAGAAAATATCAGTGATGTTTTGCTACATAAGTAACTTATTAATTTAACGTCTGCTTACATGTTCCTCATAACAGGCACAGTATAATTGAATGCAAGTATATTTATTATAATTTGAGTTCTCAATCAGTTTACATTTGCATTGCTTAATTGGATATTCTAGCTAAAAAAGAGATGCAAAAACTATTTTGCATCAATAAGCTGTATTTCTTATTTTAAAGGGGTCAAATGTTTGGTTTATCTCTAAAATAAACCAACTTATGGACTAAAAGTCATAAAATATATATTTTTAAGTCTTCGGTAGACTGTATTGTTATAGTCATTTTTTCATTTCATCAGACTGAAAAACAGCCAGATTCTTACCAAACACAAGCGTTCATATTTTTTTCGTATGCTTTCCAAATTTGCCAATTTTGTTTGCATCATGAACAAAAACTAGTTTAGATTAAAGACCCTAACACGTTGTAATTAAAACATTCACACAATTTTTCTTGCGAATGATATATTTTGTATTTTAAATGACTAGGATGCAAAAACTACAACCTCCACAATCCTTCGCTTACGTCATAAACAAGCGCCAAACTTTTTAGTTCGAAGTACAATAGGGTAAGCTTTTTCATTTAAAGTTCATGCTATTGTTTTTATTTCGTTGTATGCGGAGTTATAACTGTACTTTACTAACTCTTGTTATTGACGTTATTTCTGTTAATAATTTAGTAGAACTTGCGATTCGAATGAACTATAACCCAAATAACAGGTGCTTTACCACTAACGTTACCTTTATATTTCCATGGCGCTACTAATTGAAATGGTTTTACAATGGTAATAAGTCTTTTTTTATACTATACAGCATCTTAGGAAAATAGTACTTGAGTTATTTGTTGTTGTGTGTAGGCGCTAACATGGCTCTAGCTGGAGTGCGTGTTATTGAGCTGGCAGGACTGGCACCTGCGCCCTTCTGCGGGATGATCCTCTCAGACTTTGGAGCAAAGGTTATAAGGATAGATCGGACAAAAACAGCAATGACCGTGGACACCCAAGCGAGAGGAAAACGTTCAGTGGCATTGAATCAGAAAAATCCGAAGGGTGTCGCTGTTTTGAAGAGACTGTGCGTGACGTCAGATGTTGTGCTGGAGCCCTACCGTAAAGGTCAGTGTCCGGGCTGATGGTCAGATGTTAGAGACACGTGTTTCACATTTAAACGGTTTTAGAGAGTATTTTTCTTTTCCATTAAACCTTATCTGGGAATTAAAATGAATTTACGAAGTTTTATACAGAAAAATAAACAAAACGTATCCGTTGGGCAAGAATTTTGTTTTTTTAATTATAAAATTATTATTAGAAATCTAATCTAATCCAGTTTAAAATTTTTTTGTGATGCATTTTTGATAAAATTTTTAATAAAAGACATTTCAAAATAAGCGAACAAAAGAAAAAGCCAAATCAATATTTGGTGTTGCTACCTTACATATTGTAGGATTATCCAATTATCAACCAATTTTACCAAAAAGGTTGAATGATCATCAGTGTCAGTGACTAAAACCCAGTCATGAACTGCAACAGCTCTGTAGGAGGTTTAAAATTGTACTATCAACAAACTCTACTGGCATGACTGAGCACGGCAATCTAGTTATGCAACAAGATCACTGGAATTTTAAGTTGTGACCTTCAAGCTTTGAAGAAACATTATTAAACGGGCAACTTTGAGGGCACACACCATGGAAATCCATTGCTATTAATCCTTCAGAAAATGTGGCTGTAGAGAAATCATGAGTGTGGGTAGGTAAGCATGATGGAGGTTTTTTGAAAGTTTGAGGTTGCCTTTTTGCAAGTGGAGTTAGAGATTTGGACATGAATTTCGGTGATGTCAATAGCAAAAGGCAGATACTTATTGCATCATGCGATACCATCAGGGAGGCGTATGATTGGCTCTTAATGTATTCTGCAGCAGGACAATGACACTAAACATGCAGCCAAAGTCAGTAAGAACGGTCTTAGACTTACAGAAAAACAATAATGTTCAAAGTGATAGCCTGCCTCTTGCTGCTGTTTTGAAGGAAAAGGGCGGTCACTCCAAATACCCTCATTTTATTTAGAGTTCTATTTGTTTGACTCTTTGCTCGATTATGAAATAAATAATTGGCATTTCTATTTTTGAAAGCATCATATGCTTACATCATCTGAACAGTACTCTGTATTTAAAATTGTTTTACATTTTTTTATTTATTTTTTTGATATTAATTACACTTTTTGATTTCCAGATTACTTTTCCTTCCACAAGCCTTTTATGTACGTGTGTTTCTTTCACAAATAAAAAAAAAACAGCATTTCAAACAAACTGATTAAAAAGCTTTTTACTTTCATACAGCTGAATAATGGAAAAGGAATTTAATTCAAAAGAATTGTTTGCCTGCAAATCAAGTTTTTTCTAATGTCTCATTTAATAAACATCTCTCTACTTTATTAAAGGAGTGATGGAGAAGATGGGATTGGGTCCTGAAGAGTTATTAAAAGAGAACCCACGCCTGATCTACGCTCGTCTCACAGGCTACGGGCAGAGCGGATCCTATGCCAAGGCTGCTGGGCATGATATCAACTACCTGGCCATCTCAGGTAAAGACAAATTAAAGAACTACAGAGGAGCCCTGCTAATAAGCTCTCCAAGAATGCCCTGAGGAACAGTACTGGTAAAGCAGAGTAGATTAGACATATCGACTTATTTGAAGTTACGGATGTCTTTGGTGGGAAAACTTTCCTAATTAAGTGGAGTTTAACTTTTTCTGCCTTCTTCATTGAGGCATGACCTAAACCAGCACTTGTCAGATTTTTAGCTGAGCTTGTCTGAATATGATTCAAAGAAATACAGAGGAAACTCGTCAAAATTAGCATTTCTGATAGTACATGATTAGTGTAGATTACATTTTTAAGCATTTAAATAATTGAGATATAGAATTTTAAGTTTGTGAAGTTGTAACTGTCTGTGAACTTGCAAATCATCTTTACAAAGACACGACCAGAAGCTCTTTTGAACAGTTTTATCAGATTGACAGTAATACAAATGTACCACCAACAGCATAACTCAACATCAGCTTAATTACTAAACAGTTTGCTGCATTCTGTGCAACATTTTTCTTATAACTGGTTGAAATTGGTGGCAATTAACACATTAGAACAAAAGAATTGGTACATCACCGTTAATAACGTAATGAACAACTAAACCCTATTTATGACACATAACAGCATCGAAATGTACTCAACTCGAAAAGACAACATCTCTTGTGGATTATTGGTCAACACTAGGTTTTAAAATATCAAAGCCTGCTTCTTTGAAAGCTCCTTATGGTTCTGCCATGCTTCGATGTGGACTTGCACATGCTATAGGTGTTTTGACTTTAACTGATGGAAGAGTTGCAAGTGATTGAAAACACTCACATCCTCCACAGCTTCTCTCTCGGTGATTCCAACTGAAAATAGTCACCGAAATATGTACTTTAAAAGTAATAGAAGTTCTATTATTTTATAAATATTTTATTAGGTTAATGTTCCTTTAAGTAAAACTGCTTTTCTGGAGCAATTTGTTCCTTAAAGGGTTTTAAACGGAGAAACCGTGTCAGTGTGCAGCTTTCTTCACTCTTCTGTGTTCCTGTAATTCATCTGAATGATAATTAAAGTAAGCTTCTCTAGCTTAAATTATGTTATACACTCACCGGCCACTTTATTAGGTACACCTAATTTCAATTCAGCCAATTAGGGAGCAGCTCAGTGGCATGTAGACACGGTCAAGATGATCTGCAGCAGCTCAAGAAAGAATCTTCTGGATCAGAGAGGGTAGGAAAGGTCATGTAAGTGACTTTGAAGATGGCAAGGTTGTTGGTGCCAGACGGGCTGGATTTAGTATTTCAGAAACTGCTCATCTACTAGGATTTTCAGGCACAACCATCTCTAGGGCCAGAGTGGTTTGTGTTGATAGGAAGACAACCTTACCTCATAAAACCACTCAACTGAGGTATTCAGAAGAGCACAACACATCAAAGCTTGAGGCTATGAAAATCATAAAAATAGAAGATTGGAAAACCGTTGCCTGGTCTGATGAGTCTCAATGGTTAAGGCTGGGGGTGGTGGTGTAATGGTGTGGGGGATATTACACCACAGTCTTCCTGAGTATTGTTTCTGACCATGTTCCTTTATGACCACAGTGTACCCAGCTTCTGATGGCTACTTCCAGCAGCATAACGTACCATGCTGAATCATCTCAGACTGGGTTCTTGAACATGACATTGAGTTCACTGTACTCAGACATCCTCCACAGTCACCAGATCTAACCTTTACAATGTGGTAGAATTTCTAATTCATGTCTATATCATGTCAAACTCTGAAGAATGTTTCCAGTATCTATGCCATGAAGGATTTCTGAAGGAAAAGGGAGGGTCCAGCCTGGTACCAGAGAGGTGTACATAATAAAGTGGCCAGTGAGTGCTTGTGTATTTATTAAAAATGGTAAATTTCAATGAGTAAAGCTAAAAAGGCGGTTTATAACCACTGTACAGAAGTGAGCATTGATATGAAATGCATAGATGTTGGTAAAGTGTATGTTTTAGTATGTTTATTCATGTTTTAGCGGGCAGGAAAATGAATGTTTTGAGGATTTAAGGTCATTTAGTGTTTGCGACTGCTGCCTCTTATTGTGGGATTCCTCATGTGTGACAAATGTTGCTTCGTTTGCAAGTTTTAAAGGAAAAACATTTAGAGCAGAAGAATGTTTTAATAAATACTCATCTCATGCAATGTTGTCGCATGTCTTGATAAAAGTATCTGGTAAATGTCAGATTAAAGCATTACTGTAAGATTCCTCTGGCTGCTGAATGTTGGCGTTGCTGTGGATTCACAGGTTCTTGGAGAACAGAACCAATTTTAGACTGTTTTTTTTTCCTCTGTAGGCATTGCCAGGCTTGTAATAAGTGTGAATGCATTATCCCTGATGCCTTATTGCCATGGTACTCTCCCGTTCTTTGCATTCAGCCTTCATTCAGCTTGGTTTCATGTCAGTTCCTCGTGAAGGTCAGACGTCGCCCAGCAGATGAATGATTAGGAGCACAAAGCCTGCTCTAGGACATGATGCACACGTTTGATTACCTTTCGCAAACCCCTGGTAGTGGAGATGCCATGACCTTATGTTGGATAACAGTTCGACACATTTTTAACCTTATCTACAAGTTTTTGCTACTGGAAAGCAGTCCTTATCACTCTGTCAAATATGGCATTCAGAGTCAATTTCTGCTGTTTTCACCTATTGCTTTTTTATGTGTGCATTTAACAACAGGGAACTGCTCTTTCTGTGATGCAAGGGCCTCAAGGATGCTTTCCTTGACCTTTAATAATAACAACCGTGTGATTATTTTGTTCTTCGTACTTTAGAATTAGTCCTTCTTCATCTCTTTGTAATAGGGTTACTGTCAATGCTGGGCCGCAGCTCAGAGAAACCCTACGCTCCACTGAATTTGGTAGCAGACTTCGCTGGAGGGGGTCTGATGTGTGCATTTGGGATCGTGTTGGCTCTCCTGGAGAGAAGCAGGTCGGGGCACGGCCAGGTCATCGATGCCAGTATGGTGAGATAATTCACCTCTTCTTATAACAATGAGAAAAAATACCTTCTTTAACGTTGGTCATTTGAAAATGTCGACTAGAGAGTGTTTCGTTTTTGCTATTGTTCTTATCTTCCCTGAGCCGACCAATCGCAGCATGGAATGAGGAAATTACAAGCCTTGTTTATCTCAGCACAATTCCCTTTCATCTGAGGAGCCTGTCAATATTTTTTCTGCAGTCAGGATTTTCCAATAATTGCATGGTTTTTATAGTCAAGTGTCTTATACCGGGCCATTCTTTTTTCATTATCGCAGCTGATTGAAGAGCTATCTTGAAAAGAAGGCGACTGCAACCGTTTCTCCGTGGGTTTTATAAAAACATCAATGTTCCTTCAAACCAGTGTGCTGTAGGGCTTCGTTGCCATTAAGCTTGACGTTATACACACAAGGTTGAGCTTTTAGGAACATTAAAGTAGTTCTAAAACATTCAAGCACTTGAGTGTTACTCCTGAATTGAGTATAGTCTCAGCAAAATGTTAAAAGTTTCTATTAATTCTAAAAGAGTTTGAAAAGTATTGTATAAATATTGACAGTAATTGATAATTTTGAAGTGAAATGCTACTTATTTTTGGTGACCCAGTAGTGCGCAATACTACAAATCAACTTTGTGCACACAACACTACTGCAAATCTGTAGCTTTTTTGATTTGCCGTAGCGTTTAGATTTTCAAACGTTTTTGATTCATCGTTGCATTTTTGATTTGCTGTAGCATTTTTACATTGGCGTAGCTTTATGTTTGCCATGGAGTTTTTGATTCACCATAGCTTTTTTTGATTCGACTTCGCCTCTTTGATTTGTCATAGCATTTTTCATTTAACGCATTATTTATACGTTTTTGATTTGTCATAGCATTTTTGATTCACCGTAGCGTTTTTGATTTACTATAGCATTTTGGATTTGTGGTGGCGTTTTTGATTTGCCATTGCATTTTTTTTATTTACCATAGCGTTTTTGATTCGCGGTAGCATTTTTTATTTGCCGTAGCGTGTTTAATTTACCATAGGGTTTTTGATTGGTCGTAGAATTTTTGCTTTGCCGTAGCGTTTTTGATTTACTGTAGCATTTTTTATTTACTGTAGCATTTTTGATTTGCGGTAACGGTTTTTATTTGCCAATGCATTTTTTTATTTAGGATAGCATTTTTTATTTGCGGTAACGGTTTTTATTTGCAAATGCATTTTTTTATTTAGCATAGCATGTTTGATTCACGGTAGCATTTTTTATTTGCCGTAGCGTGTTTAATTTACTATGGGGTTTTTGATTTGTCAGGGTTTTTGATTCGCGGTAGCATTTATGATTTGCCGTAGCGTGTTTGAGTTACCATAGGTTTTTTGATTTGTCGTAGCGGTTTTTGATCTGCTGTCGTGTTGCACGAGCCAAGTTGATTTGCAGTTGTGTTATGCACTAATGGGCCACTGTACTAATTGGCTTCAACGATCTACGTTATGAAGGGTTATCGCCTGATCGGAGAACGGCTGAATAGTTTCTGAAAAACTCGTAGGTGATAGATGAAGAATGAGCCCATGTAATGATTGATCTTCCTGATGACATTTATTGTTTTCTAGGAGTTTTTCAGAGGAACCAAACCACAGTTCTCATTTAGCAACGGTTGCACAACTTTCTAAAAAATCCCTGGTATTTGCCACTTTAAGCCCTTGGAAATAAACAGAGGTGAAACAGAAACCTCAGTATGTTACTGAAGAACTTCCTGCATCAGTAATGCAGACCTGGAGCAACGCTGTAGTTCCAGAGGAGAGCTGCTCTTTATAGCCACATGTGCCACAAGCTAATGTCAGTGTGGGCCAGAGCTGAGCTAATGATGATTATAGATGTTTGCCTGGTAGGCAGGAAGCATATCTGAAACTTGCTCCCCTACAGAGTCACCTTGCCCCAAAGATAGCGCATGTTTTTGATAACGACAGCAGCTTTTGGTAATGCAAGTGTTATTAACCTGAAAGTCATGGAAGTGAAGATTAGAATGCTTGCGCTTGGCAATTTGGATCTTTTAAACCCAGCAAATGTTATGCTTTCAATTGATTAATTTGTTAGCAAACAATTGCTGTGAAACGAGTCATATATTTCTGTCTCTTCATGTAATGCCAGACACACTTGATGACGTTGAGATCCGTGGAGGCCATGCCATCACTTCCATTACTTCTTTACACTGAAGATAGCTGTATGTTTGGGGTTGTTGTCCGGCAGCAGAATTTTAGGGGGCAATATTTGTCAGGAATTTGAACACCGTTAAATCTGACCAAATCTCTTACTACATTTGCTGCCCAAAACATTGAAGGAATCTCTACCATACTTCACCGTTGCGGTACACCCTCTAGCCTTTCAATGAACAAATGCCTACTAAATATTAAGAATGTTTACTCAGTAGTTCATGGTGCATGCTTTAGTGAGTTTTCATGCATACTTCACTTGGCTGTGTTTTTGGCTGTTTTGCACACAAACTTTATTGTTGCGTTGTAAAAGTGCAGTATAAAACGTTTTTTTAAATGTGCCCCGTGTGAACAGGAATGATATAAACTTTACCCTTGATCAATGATATTTTAAATCAGTTGCTATGTTAGGCAATCTGGTTGTTATGGTGGAATCAATGGTGTCATTGAAAGGTTCCTTTCTTTATCTGCTAATTTGGCTGCTAGCCTGAAAAGTTTAGTTGCTATAGGGGCATCAGTGACATAATACAATGTTTCCCATGTCAATATGAGTAAAATAGACCAACTTCACTTTTTAGGCCCCGTGCACAGATGCACATGTTCGGTAAAATTGGTGAAACATTCAGCTGACTTTAATCCTACAAAATCCCTGACTTTGTGCAAGTGTAACTTTAATCAACGTTGGTTTGAAGGAAAAGGTAGTATTAACACAAAAGTTGGTTTCTATTTTTTTTTGTTTGTTTGTTTGATCCAAGTTTACAAAAATAATAATTTTTTTTTCACCTCTTTTGCACAGTAATTTATAAAATGTTAAACATAATTGTTCACAGAGAGGCAATGCTTAACCGATTTGGACCAATTTTTACTTTCAGAAAACATTTTGAGGAAGATTTGTCTTCATATTTTGTAAACCCAGAACATAAAAGGTATTAATTTCAGCGAATAAATGTAAGGGTACTGCTAAAGAAAGTTCATAGACAATTGCATTTCTCAGAGAAGTGGGAAGAAAGGGATTTTTGAAACTTCACAGGTGCTACACAATGGGTATTGGCTGAGCAGCAGGGATCTTCTGAGAGAGTGACTTTTGGCGAGTCTCTGCAATCATGTGCACAGATAGAGACCGGGCTGTCAACTTCTCTTTGAAGGCTAAATCATTGAGAAAACATATTGAATCTATCCGCTCTGCATTTTATGCGTGTATATTTATTTTTCATGCCTCGATCTGTAGGATTTGACCTAGAACGTCTCTTCCTATCTATTAAATGCCTTTGAAAGGCATGTCTTTAACCTAAGCCTTGATGCCGAGTTTGTCGTTCTAACTCAGGAGATGCACAGGTCTTTACGGTTCAGCTCATACATATTGAAAGAGTCAACTTTTGATAGCTGATTTATTTGTAGCATATATGAGATATTTTCTCACCAATTAATGGCCTATTTTGTTTCACAGACCCTTTTAGAAACATCTTCATGCTTTTTTTAACAGAACACACTGTTAAATCCTAAATGTTATGTTTGACTTATTGTTGTTTTATGTCTAGTGGATGTTGGGTCAATTAAGGGGACACTCTAATACAAAGTAACAAGGAAAACTGCATGCATGGAAATCAAAGGAAACATAAAGAATGGCAATAATCTTTTTTTTTCGTTTAAAGACAACAGTTTATTTTACATTGTTCACTAAAACCACACACTTGCATTTCATATACCATCACTCCCCCACAAGCTGAGGAATCTGCTTTCTTTTCTTCAAAAATTTCAGGAAGCAACCTCATTTCTCATACTCGCCAATTTTAAATAAAAAAGGAACATGAAAAAGTACTTTTCAAAATTAAAAATCGTCATTTTCAAAGCTGAGCCACTCAAATGATTCATTTTCTACTTGCAAAGATCACACGCTACGAAAGGCTCTTTTAACAAATAGATTTTTGTAATTTTTTTTTAGTGCACTCACTTGACATAAACTAATATTTAAAAATATGACAATTTCTTCTCACCTCGGTTTCAAGCCTAACAATTAGTCTAATACTGCTCACAATTTTTTCTGAGTGGCATCTTATGAAAATAACTGAAAAGCTGTTTAAACGTGTTTAAATGAATTCATAACCAGTTAAGAAGACTCTGAAAGCAAGGTTAATGAAGATGTGAGTGTGGATTTATTTTGCTTAAATATCGGCGATGCTATCAGCTAAACACAATGCTGCGTTGAGGAAAGAGAGAGATAAAAGAAATGGAGGGAGGGGGAGGAGGCCAAAGGGCAGAAAAAGAAGCAAGATGCAAGCTCATCATTTGTTCTTTGCATTTTTAATTTTCAGCACAGTAGCCAATTTTGAAAAATGGTTTAATTTATTATTTTTTTTATAAAAATTATCAATTACTAAATTATAGTATATGTTTTTCTAAATATATGATTCAAAATATAGAACCTTTTACATTTTAACGCATTATCATTGATTTCACTAGAAGTAATTTAAATATTCTTTAACATTTCTGTTTGCATTGCTTTTGGACCATTTCAAAGACTCTGCTTTTGTATATATCTCTGTTGTTTATTAAAACTATGTGAAGTTTATTTATATTTATATAGTCTCTGAAGGATGTCAAAATACTAGTTTTTATGTTTGCAGAAGAAATGTTTTTTCAATTCTTTGTTATGAAGTCGAAGGTGAGGCTCCTCAATCATCTACAGATCACCTTGTTTCTGTGCAGGTTGAAGGGGCCGCATATGTGGGGTCATTCATGTGGAAGTCCCGTAGCCTCGGCCTGTGGAATCGACCTCGTGGAGAAAACCTGCTTGATAGCGGAGCTCCGTTCTACGATACATACTGCACGGCTGATGGAAAACACGTGGCTGTGGGGGCAATCGAGCCTCAGTTCTATCAACAGTTTATTCAAGGTTAGAATTTCTTTTAAGTGGTTTATTAATTATAACTTTAAATCCTCATTTTGGAAAGCATTTGATTTCCCAAGTGTTCAAAACTGACAGAAACTTTTTTTATTCTGTGGATTATTCTTTGTGTCGCCTCTGACGAAGACACGCTTGCCATATGGAAAAGCTTTTGCTTTTCCTCCTGCTGCATAATGTGCCATGTGTTGTTTATTTTGACTTAGATACTTATCGGGTAACTTAAGCGATCATTCACAAAGCACTTTATTGTTTTAATCTTTGCTGCAATATGGTTAGCATCCTTGAGGTGAATGTGAATTTGCAAAAGGAGAATACGGTATCTTTTTGAAATCAGCATTACGCTAGTAGATCTCACTATGCTGTTTACTTACTGTTCTTTTTAGTTTAGTGCCTTAAGGGGATCGTGAAAAAAACAACAAGTCCTTGAACAATCACCTCTATGAACATTTAAAAAAACGTTAAGTTTAGGAGCTCAAGACTCAGAAAAGGCAAATAGATAAAGACAGGTCACCTTCATAGTTTCTATAGTTTCTTTTTAATTCATCCATCATATCCATGTCACTCATTCCTGCACACTGTTTTTTTTATTACAAGTAGATAGAAGTCATGCATAAGTAAACTGTTGTCCAGTGTAATTGAAATTGTTAATCATAGCCCGTTATAGAAGACTCTGGAAGCAAGGTTTAATATTTACATTTAACTGCAAAGAGGGGAGAGGGGGAGACTCTTAGAGATCTCTGCTGCGCTGGGTTATTCAAGCAGCTCCTTGTTGTGCTGTAACTTTCCTGTTGTGATATAACTGTCTCAGACAATAAGTTGCTGAATATTTTGTTCTATTACACCAGAAAGTGGTGAGGATTATAGCAGAGTTAGGACCGCCCACTTCTGAAATTTGGCTGAAGGAAAAGCATCCTTTACCCTGAAAATCTAGTACAACAACTTCAAAATATACATTTTCCATGGTGTTTTGGTCAAATGAAAGTGCCCATGGTGAGAGGAAAAGCCTCAAATTGAGATATAATAACAAAAAGCTTCTTGAGACTGCTGCAGTCTTGACTCAGCTCCAGATAAGCTGGCAATAAAGGTTTCCTATTTATTCTCTCTCTACTTTTCCATTTCCTTTAGATCTTTTACTTGAGTGTTATTGCATAAAGCATAAGTACATAATATTGCATAAGTCTGCAGGGCATCTGAAAACTGGTCGGCATCGGAAATTTTCAAGGTCACATTGTCCAACTCTTTATGAACCACTTCAACCTGCATCTTTAGCCTTTTATAATGCCTTCGCTCCATGTCCTCCTTTCTTTTTCCTCTTAGTTTCTTTTCTAATCTCTATGGTCTTGTCTCACCACAGGTTTGGGCTTGGAAGATGCAGACCTTCCTGCACAAATGAGTGTATCTGATTGGCCATTGCTCAGGCAAACATTCACAAAGGTGTTTGCTACCAAGACACAAGCCGAGTGGGCTCAGATCTTCGATGGGACAGATGCTTGTGTCACCCCGGTGCTGTCACTTGACGAGGTACTCTCTCACCCCCACAACCAGGCCAGGGGATCATTCTTCAAGAGCTCTCAAGAGGAAATTAGCCCCCGTCCTGCTCCCGTTTTGTCGCGTTCCCCAGCACAGCCATGTCAGTCCCGTGACCCCTTCATCGGAGAACACACTAGCTCAGTGCTCAAGGAATATGGGTTTGATCAAGAACAGATTGAACAGCTCTTGTGTTCCGGCGTCATAGAATGTAAAGAAGCGAAATCACGTTTATAATATGATGAATCTGAGTGAAATCTTGATGAATCTGAGTGAAATCATGTAATGGAAGTTTATTTCTGGATTCCACTGGATGGAAGTCTATTTCTGTCTCACCGGGTGACTGCGCGGGGCATTTCAGAACACAATGACTCCCTTCCTGCTTCTTTTTAGCTGGACTGTGCATTTTGGGTTTTAAATGTGTCACAGAACCGCTGCAGGAAATGTCAAGTGGGATTTAATTAAAGTTGATCACATCTGTAATAACCTGAGCATCCCTGTTTGTGAGAACCCCCAGCTGTAAATGATATTCAGTACTGATCTAAATTTTAAAACGGTTTGAATTATTAACTCAAATATTGGAGAGTGCTTTACATTTCCCGGTTTATTTAAGTGCACAGCTTTCGCCATGAACTCAAGCCTTGATTAACATTGTAAGTGCCTTTAGCAAGTCTAGCTGGGTGTAAGTCATAGTTTAATTAACTCACTGACTTTATTTCTTTTGAATCTTCGTGCGCTAATTAGTTTTTAAAAAGACTTTACCTTGTGAGCGCCGATAAATCTGTTAGGTTAAAACCAATTATTCCTTAGCTTTACCTTTTTTATTGCAATACGTACTTATTTCAAACTTAGGGTTACAGTTGCAGTCTTGATTCTGACAGAGCTGTCCGGTGGCAAGTTTGATTAAAATACTATGGCCATTAAAAACAAATGCATGGATTTAATCATGTTAATCATAGTAACAACTTGCATTTCTTATGACAATACTGACAGATCCCTAGTAACCAAACTGTTTACCCTAGCAACCAAATTTTCTGAACTCATTTTGTATATGATACAGACTTCGGGGTTGCTTTAAATAAGGTGGACAATGCAACATTATATTATGCAACTGACCCCTTCATAGCAACCAGGCTGTTTACCACAGCAACCAATCTCTATCACTACTTCGGAAAATCATAGAAAGTTTATTTTACTCATGCTGATATAATTGACATAATATAATGTTCCCCATAATTCTTGAGTAAGGGGGGGTTTGTTTTTGTCACTTATTGTGACTGGCATGAAACGGCACTTTTACAACAGCTAAAACATTAAAGTTTGAGAGTAAACATTAGCCATCTAGCATCATGCAATACCATGGGGGAGGCACAAGCACCAAATTTATTCTGCAGCAGGACAATGACTTCAAATATACACCAAACGCCTTTTTTCAGTAGAAATAAGAATAAGAAGTACTGAAAGTTATGATCATGGCCTCCACAGAGCCCTGATTGCAACATCATCAGTGAATAAAGGACTACAGAAGACCTGGGGTTAGTCCTCCAAGATGTTGGGAACAACCAATCAACAGAGTTCCTTCAGAAACTGTGAAAGTGTACCAAGAAGAATTGCTGCTGTTGAGGGTGGCCACGCCAAATATTGATTTGATTTATATTTCTCCTTTGTTCTTTCACTGCATTTTGTTCATTGATGGAAAATAATTGATTAACACGTCCATTTCTGAAAGCAGTCTTTTGTAGAGCATTTTTTTCAGACGTTCCTATCCTACAACTTTTGAACCATACTGTATGTCAGTCATTAAAAGGAATAGAATAATTAGAGTATTAAACAAAGTTATGTGTTAAACAAACCTGTTAGTATTTTAGCCGATGGATTTCAAAGGGTTGTTATGGAAATCATAATAGAGGTGATGAAAATTGGCTGTTTATTTGTAACCGAAGTCTTTGAAGTTAATGTTTGTCCACACATGGTGCAAGAATTGGATTATCTTAGGTGTGTGTAACAGTCACGTTGTGTACATTTTCAGGTTTTGCATGGTCTATTTATGTTTCTTGCTATAGATAAAAATTAGATTAAAGGGTGAAATGCCTCTCTCTGTGCTGCCACCCTTTATACAGTGCTCTGTGTAAATGAGTACACTCTGCTATATTTGTGAGAAAACCTTTAGTTTGCTTTCCTTTATAGAGATACTATTTTACAATTAGCTCCCACAAATGTGGGCCAATAATTACAAACAAGATTTGTCAATTTGCAGTGATTTTCCTTACAAAATAATGGAAGTCCATGTTGCAAAAATGAGTACATCCCAATTATAGTTTTAGGAGAAAAGCCACACTGAAGACTACAACGTACTAATGTTCTAATGATTCATTTAAGAGGTGTCCAGCAGACAGGTGACCATAAAAGTGCATTACCCAACAAAGAAAAGTGAAGAAGGCGATTGAGTGGCCAATAACAAGTAAAAAGAGATTATTCTTGAAGAATTAAAGAAGATATATGTTGCCAACTTGTTCCTGTCCGTGAAAATCATGGTGCTCGTACAAAATACAACTAATTTGAGTCAAACGGAAGATTTTCTTGATCTAAGTGTGTATTATTATTGGAGTTAAATATGTGTTCAAGTAAACTTAGCCTTGTGAAAAGTTTGGAAATTTAAACTAAAATGTTGTTTTATCACAAAACTGTACACTTTAAGACTGAACCCAACCTCAAAAACTACTGTATTATTTAAATCCTCTTACTAAATCAAAGGAAGCTTTTTTCATAACTACTCTAGCTTGAAATGCTTCTCATTCATGTAGGCAAATGTGTGGAATGTGGCATTATAACCCATGTGGCACCATCTGACCAGTTCCCTGTGATCTGCCGCTCGACCTCGTTAAGAGTGGATGATGTTCTGAGAGGAGCTCACATGACTCTTGAAGAGACCGAGAGAATGTCTCATGATAGATTCGAGCAAACTGAAGCAGTCGTGTGAATGAGAGACTGGTGATGTGTGCAGCGGAATCACATGTTATACGTCACTTGATTTACCTAATGAAGGAATGTTTCTTAGAAGGCCTTTTTAAACATTTTCGGTTCCCTGAACGCTCTGCAGTACCACGATGTGAACCTGTATGCTTTTTGGCATTTTGATTTTAACCACTAACCCTAACCAGTACGGAGAAGAGAAGGGCACAACTGATCATAATCTCAATCACGTGCTTGCAATCCCAGTGGCCTTTGGCAACAAAAAGTGAAGCTTACTTCTTTCACCCCAGCAGGGTGACCACCTCCTTCTCAGCTCAGCTTTATCGCTCAAGTATGCAGCAGAAATCGAGAGTTTGAACCTAGGCAACCATGACTCTCCTAACCGAGGAGCCTTGCAGGTTCTCTGCTCCAGACAGTCCGCTGATAGCCATGGAGCAGTCCCCGGCGGACTCGGGCCATAAGGAGGACTATGTGGACAGCATGGAATCAGCAGTGTTTGGAACCGTGGAGCCTCAGAGGCGCTCGAGAGGAAGGCTGATCATGCATGGCATGGTCATGTTTGGAAGGGAATTCTGCTACGCCGTTGAAGCAGCTTTTGTCACGCCAGTGTTGCTAAGCGTTGGACTCCCCAGACGACTGTACAGTCTGGTATGGCTCATCAGCCCCATTTTGGGTTTTATTCTGCAGCCAGTCATTGGCTCTGCAAGCGACTACTGCAGGTCACCATGGGGCCGAAGGCGACCCTACATCCTCCTGCTCGGGATTATGATGTTAGTGGGCCTGACTTTATTTCTTAATGGAGACGCCATGACTGCGGGTATGTGAATTCAGATTAGTTTTTTTTCCATTCATGTGTTTATTGTAGAATTGTTCACTAAATCAGTTCAGGGTTCAACATTACGATAATAGCTAATAATGGGTGAATTCCTTGAAAAGCTAGGATTATTTTGAAATTAAATGTAGAGGGTTGTATGTACAAACAAAAAAAAAATTACACAACCAAATACTAAACACAGTGATGTAAGAAAAACTATATTGTGTTGTGTCGGTAAGAAAAATTACTTGCAGTCGTAAGTGCCACATTTTCTAATATATTGGGCATTTTTCAAAATATATGAACATGCAAAAAACAAATCCTCTTATAGTTGGTAGCCATTTACTGTGTAGCCATTTAGTCTTTTTAAATCATAATGACAGAAGAATTGTTTCAATTGACCATGATCAAAACTTTACATGTCCTGGTGATTTTGGCCTGATGACACGCTCAAAACTGACACAAGGGTTTGAGTGGCTGAGCTAACCATCCTTGAAAATAATCAGCGTTTGAGCATAAAATGTTTCTGATGCTCCTGATAGACCCTTCCCACTTTAATCCAGGGATTAAATTTAATCTAATTAGATTTAATCTGACATTTCTGAAATCTATGGGAAAAGGTAGTTAAACTGTACGAAACTGGAAAGCAAATAAAAAGATGTAGAAAGAAATGGGGATCAGCAGTGTTCAAACTCTACACTAAGAAATGGAAAGTGAGGGATTCTGTTAAAACCAACAATATTTCTGCTACAACTGCCAGAAAAATTGTAAGGGATGCAAAGAAAAACCTACAAGTAACTTCAGCTGAAGTACAGGGCTCGCTGAAAAAATGTTGCATGGTTGTTTAAAGGAGCACAATGAGAAGACACTTGAAAAAAAAATATGGGTTGCATGGAAAGAAAGAAAGCCATTGCTATGCTAATCAATGCTACAAAGTAGCCCTCCTACAATATTCCAAACAGCTCAGAGACAGGCCTCTAAACCTCTAAAGTTATTTGAAAAAAAAAATATTTTTTTGTCCACAATCATAAACCCTACATTTGGAGAGGAGTCTACGTGAATGGAACACCATCCCCACAATGAAACATAGAGGAGGGGTGATGTTTTGGGGATGTTTGAGCTCCAAAAGCACAGGAAACTTGGTCAAAATATATGGTAAGATGAATGCTGCATGTTATCAAAGGGATGCTGGAGGAAAATGTGCACTTGTGAGCCTAAAGGTTGCCCATGAGTGGGGCAAAGCTGAGACAACCCATCTGCTGGTTGATCTATATTTTAATTTTCAAGATAAAACAATGGCTTTTTCCTTGAATACTCAAAGAGTTCTAGTGCGCATCACTGGGGGGTTGACGTTGGTCAAAGCAGGAGTGTATTCCGGCTAGTCACGAGTCTACTGCAGGTGCTCTCCTTCCCTCATCACTCATGCTCACTCCTGTATGCTGTAGGAGGAAACCTACACAAGCACGTGAAGAACACTCAATTCAGATAGATGTTCTTGGATGTGTGATTTGCAGTTAAAGTATATGCAATTTGCCATACAATGAAACAAATTAGTGACATGGTTTTGAAAACATCTCCGGAGCTTGTTTAAAAATGCACATCTGAACAAAAAGTAAGAGTGATGAGGGAAGAATCAACAGTAGAGATGGTGGATGATTACAGAAATTGATTGCTTGTTTGTCTCCTGCTGTGGAATGCACACTATTTCAAAGGCTTTTTTCAGAAATGAGCAAGGAAAACATGAATTGTAATTGTACTCTTGGTAATGACAGCTGGCGGTTTCAAGGGTTTTTTTATTAATCATTAGTAAACTGATTGTCTGCCGTATTTTCCATGCAATCTAAAATAACACTCTCAACACTGCTCAAAATGAATTAATAAAGAACTTAACATTTTGTGGCTGTAGAAACAAGCATTTCA
This sequence comes from Danionella cerebrum, assembly GCA_007224835.1. Lineage (NCBI taxonomy): Eukaryota > Metazoa > Chordata > Actinopteri > Cypriniformes > Danionidae > Danionella > Danionella cerebrum. Next base: position 1,005,615 of record SRMA01027015.1, read on the forward strand.
AGTGTGCACAGAATATCACAACAAATTGTAAATTTATTTCAATTCAATTTATTTAAATTGGTGAAGCAACTTTATTGAGAGTGAGGCAAACAACGGAAATCTTGGGATGTCTCTGGGTATAAATGCACTAGACAGAGTTCCTGTGTGTTCTTGTGACTTTGGAAATGCTTGATTTTTTTGGGGATTGTGAGGAAGGGTTGTTATGCTCTTGCATTTTGTGTGAAGGGCTTAAAATTACAAATATTTCTAAATACATTTAAAATACAATATATTTAGATCAATCACACAGAATGATTATTTCCTACAAATCGGCTGTTTCAGGCTAGTTTTGCTGCCTGAAAGTCACTAATGAACACTAATCAACTTTTCTGGGTCTTTCTATAATTGGAGTGCAGCCTTAAACTGTAAGTGTAGCTTGTTAACCAGTTAAAAAATTCAAAACAAAAGTACTCTGCTTTGCTGTAAAGGAACATTCCATTTTCGGGAATGAGCTTCCAACTCCCTCAAAGGTAATCAATTTGGTTTGGGACATATCACAAACCATTAAATCTAATTTAAACCAGAAGACTTTCAATTTTTGATGGTCACCGTTTCAATATATTTCCAATTCATGAGTTGATCTCTATAGTTACATTGTGCACTAAACTAGATGAGAAAATGTGGTTTCTCAGCCATTACAGCTAGAAATAATGTTCATTCTCACACAATAATGGACCTTTGTTGTCATAAAATGACCACAGGAGCACCCTGAAATGAGTCCTCTACAGATAGTTAATTGATGTCTTTTATGTTTCTCAACCTCTATCTTCTGCACCATGTTTCTGAACTTCATGGTTGCAAGGAACACTCTCCATACAAGAAGATGGTCATGCTATTTCGTCATGTAAATTCAACTGGAATACAATTTACTGTCAAAACTGGAGTCAAATAATAGTTATCATTCTTACACATTCAACACATTCTTAGTTTGGTTTCTTTACAGCAGAGAGTTGCAGTGTTTATTAAATTAGTGGATAATTTTTAAGCTGATTGGTCAAACTCGGTATACCTCCTGGTCTATGTGAACTGCCTTTTGTTGTGCATGACGAAGAAAAACTATAGTTTCTAAGTCATACGGTTTAAAATTTACTACAATGAATTTAAGTACAACTCTGGACTAGTGGGTTTGGTTGGACGTTTAACCCTTGGAAGTCTCTGCAGCACCGGTGCATGTGCCAAACACACCAGCTGTTTTAAATATTGTACGAATGACGCAGCATTGTTTCATTTTGATTTTAAATGTAATGTGTAGGTTCCTAAAGGGTTATTAGCTTTGATATTGTTGGTTTTAAATGAACATTGCAAGAGGTATGACATAATTTGCTAGGTAATTCAAATTAAAATGTGAGAAAATGTATTATTGTCTTTAATTTTACAGACCCCAAAGTAGTGCTATCTAGTGGTGAAAACAAGGGATAACCAATGGAAGCACAATACCTGTGATATGGATTGTGTTTTTCAAAGTTCTGGCACAACAAAAAGCACAATGTTATAAAAAGTGTTCGTTCTCCATTTTTAAGATTTTTCCAGTACATTTTTGTATTCTTGTTAAATTTCAAGTTTGTTGTATAGTTATTGTGCAACCTAACAAAATGTATTTTTAAAAAATGTGCTAAAAATGATATCAAGTATTACCACGAAGACCTGTTTAGTAAAGCTATACATTAGACTGAGTTGCATCTGTGTGCCAAGTTTCCAAACAATCCCTCTTCTAGTGGTTTTCTCGTGACAGAAGAACAATATGAATCCCAGTGGATACAATTGATGCCCCAACTAATCTCTGCAGCAGTGCATTACTACAGGTTTACATTTGTTGGTTAGGTTTTTTTAAAGCATACATGTGTTTTTCAATAAACATACTCCATGGCTTTCTCCTTTACAGCAATAGTAGAGGACAGGAATGTGAAAAGGACGTGGGCCATCGTCGTGGTGATGTTTGGAGTGGTGATGTTTGACTTTGCTGCGGACTTCATCGATGGACCCATTAAAGCCTATTTGTTTGATGTGTGTTCTCATCGGGATAAGGAGCGAGGCCTTCATTACCATGCCTTACTAACAGGTAAAGACTAAAAGGGCTACCCTTTCTTTAGATCCTAAAAAAAAACGTCGATATTTATTGAATAAAGACTCAAAGGCTAAATTTACCAGCAGAAGTTCAAAGAGTAAGAGCTTTTGATGTTTCCATGACATTTCCATAGCTTTTCTGTGGTGACCATATGATTCAAACGGATGTAAATACTGTTTAACTTTTTTAACCTACGCTGTGCTATTGTGAAGGGCTGAACATTTATAATGCAGTTGTTTCCCAGGTGACAAGTAGGAGCTTAACAACGTGCTGCAAATCATAATATGGATAGATTTGTGCACTCTATAAATACCAAAGTCATCGATTCAATGAATGCCTTTCATATCCATGTAAGTGCTTTACGACAGCTGAGGCATAATTCTGCTAAATGCTATTTTTATCCTGTCCGTTCTTTAAGGAAAGTTGTTATTTTCTCGATTGTGCAATTTTGAGATGTGAACGCTTCCCTGCAATTACTGCAACCAGAATACATCTGCAACACAAAGCCAAGTGACAGCAAAGCTTTTAGTTTGTTCATTTTTTGTTGACACTTTCCCATTAGGCTGCATCCTCTTACATCATCTGTAGCACGGACTGCAGGGTGTTTTGCTGTGTTAGACTGAGGTGTAACCAAACATCACGTTGTCTCAATGACTACGGAAGAGCTTAATGAGAGAATTAACCCAACTGCAATTTCCTGTGGAGCTACCAACGACCTGAAGTTTGAAATCTGTCTTAGTTCATTGCTTGGATTCGGCAAGGACTTGATCCTTCTTTGTCCATGGTTCATTTGGACAACAATAATTACCCCTAAACAAATGAAATATTGTTAAACAGTCAGATTTTATGTCAAGAGGAGCTTAATAAGTGGTGTATTCCATTAAGGTTGAGGCAAATTTTTCTGCCTGCAATCCTCCAAGGCCGACTTTGTATCTAGTGTTTTTCTAATTGTTGAAATTGTGAAAAGGAAAAGATTATACTCCAGATGCATTTACTGTCACAAAGCAGCGCCATTGTTTTATGCATTTATTTTGCTCTACTTGATGACTCTCGAATGAACTCAATGAGGCATTTCCGCAGATCCCTCCTTCCCCTGACTCAAATCAGTGTTTATTGGTTGTTTGAGACTAGATCTCATGTCAAAAATGGACCAAATATTATCAGCACTAGAGATGCCTATCATGATTCATCATAACGTATCTCTTGACAATGGAGAAAAGAACAGCTTTTCAATCATAACGCAACACACAACCAACAATTATAGACATACTCTCACTGGCCACTTTATTAGGTACAACTTCCTAGTGCCAGGATGGACCCCCTTTTGCCTTCCAAATGCCTTAATACTCAGGTAGGCCGTCCTGATGCTCATTTGGTACTAATGGTCCAAATGTGTGCTGTCTCACACCATTCCACCACCAGCCTGAACCTTTGATGCAAACCAGTATGGATCTACACTTGATATGAACTGCAGCAGATGATCAAGACCATGTCTAATGGTAAAAAGCATTGAGTTGCTGATATGTAAATATGTGATTGGCCGATTGGTAATTTAGGTTAACGAGCAGTTGAATAGGTGTACCTAATAAAATGGACGGTGAGAGTATATTGGATGGGAAATGTTTCATACATGCATCATCACAAAAGAGCTAAAGATTTGTTTGAATGGCAGTCTGTTTAAAGAACTTTGGGTTAATTCTTCTTTTAAAAAAACTAATTTCATTAATTTATTCTATTATTATAATTCTCTTTCTTTTTGAACAGAGATCCTAATAGTTCCATAAACCTATCGTCATAAACAAAAACTAGCATATCCTTTCTTCATCTCACTCAAATAAAAGAAATGTTGTGTGTTTCATGGGGAGAGTCCTCAAAGCTGGTGCTGCTGCTGTTGCGGACTACAATATATATTTCATGAATATTTAAAAATTGCTTATATAATGTAGCGATTCTTGGGTTATAATTGCTCTTTTCAACAGTTACATTAGATTATATAAGCTTCTCAGCAATACAAATGTACCACCAACAGCATAACTCATCAACATCAGCATAATCACTGAACAATTCGCCACTTTTCAACATTTTTTGCAACAATATTCTCATAAATGATTCAAATTTGTGGCATGATGCATCCTTACCATCTCATTTCAAAACTTGTACAACAAAACTAATATATAAGAACAAAGCAACTCTTGTATGTAGCACAACATGTGTCAATATTCAGAAGTATACTGTAGATCTTTTGGAATTATAACATGTGATATGATGGTAAGAGGTTATACTCATCATTTCATGCTTATTTCCTGCCTTTACATATAAAGGGAGGTACATTTGAAAAGACTATTGGGAAGTTGGCTGGGTGGCTCTAAGGTTGTCCCACTACTTCTGGTGTTCTGGCACAGATGGGATGGGGCTCTAATCCAAACAGAGCCGTCATGTGCTGAGATCATGTGTTGGAGCTGAGAGCTTCAGAAGCACATGACAACATCACTGCTACGGCTCAGGGGAGGGCTGCACTACTATTCAGAGCTATATTTAAACATTTACTGGTTTGAAAAATTTATTTCTTTTTCTAAAATCAGCATCATTTTATATTTTTAAATGATGTAAACACCTAAAAACAGCACAGCTGTGTCATAATTGACATAATAGATGCGTTGGCAGTGAACAACACAACGGCTTTTGTACTTATAACTGTGATTATGTGCAAATGGTAACTTTGGCCAGAATTTTTGCTTTTCATTCGACAAGCAGAGCCGGAAAATGAGAACAGAACATTTACAGATTATGATTTGCTCGAGCTGATTAAGTTTACCAACTGAGATGATTCATTAATAGTACATTTCATATACAGTCATAATTTAAAAAGCTTTGCAGACAGATAGACCTTTCAGATAAAATTAAAATTACTGCAAAAGTTTATATTAAAAAATAAAACGTTTTGGTTGCTATTTAGGAGTGTGGCATCATATAAAGTTCCCTGTGTCAATATGAATAATATAAGCCAGTTAAAATGTCTCTATGATTTTCCTTAGCTGAAATAGTGAGATGCCAAAATGGCAGCTATGGTGAACAGTCAGGTTGCTATGGAGGGGTTAGTGACATAATGTTCCTATTGTCACTATAAGTTATATAAACCAACCCCCACATCTTTTATCATTTACCCATTAAATAAGGGTGTAAACATTTTGGTTGCTACGGTGCCGTCAGTGATGCCATGAATTTTTTTTATTTGTTCCTATGATTAATATAAACAACCCACAATTATTCTATGATATTTCCTCTTGAAGATATTGTTGTTGTGGTTTCCCTCTTATTTTCAATGCCGATTATAAGGCTATGGTACACTTTGTACCCTTTCGAAAGCATGGGGTTCAAATACCTTTGCACAGTGGTTGGTATCTCCTTGATTAGACTGATAACCTCCACACGTTTGAAGTTTCTACAAGGGAAAACGTTTCATTTTTTTTAATCTCATGATAAAAACCTTTTCAATGCCAATATTTGTATGTACAGTGAAAAAAATGGCTTGGGCTTGAACCAGAAAGTTCCTTGCTGATGGCCAGAATTACTATTTGAATGAAGCAGCGACTCAACGTTGCCAAAATGGTAAAAATTCTCTACAATTCCAGTTCCTCTTTGTCCACTGTGTAAACTGTTTTATCAGGGTACCCAGCAGAAGCTTTGAGTGGTGTGTGCTAGGGCCTCTGAAAGCCTTCTTGTTTATGTCCCCGCAGGTCTTGGAGGCGCATTCGGGTACCTGATTGGAGCCATGGACTGGGGTCACTCTGTTCTTGGATCCATACTAGGATCTGAATACCAAGTCATCTATTTCTTCTCATCGCTCACCTGGGGGATTTTTCTCACCACACACCTTTTCAGCATCCCAGAAAGGCCCCTGATAAAAGACGACGGCTCTGACTCATGTCCATCGGCCTCTTTATTGATGGAAGGGCATAACGGCTACGGAGCAGTGGCTAAAGAGCTGCCACCTCTGCCAGATATGAGGCAGCGCTCCTTCTCTGCCCTCAGCGAAGCCAATGCTGTGACACCTAGTGCCAAGCAACCTAGCAACAGTGAGGTGGGTCAACCTCTCTCTGAGCCTTTTCAATTTTTGGCATCTGCCCAGCACTTAATTTCCTCTCCCTTTTTAATGACCCAGTGTTCAAACGGTTAGCCTCATCCTTTGTGAGCTGTAATTAGCCTAGATGTTGCTCAGCCTCCCACAGCTCCTCGTTTGCTTGATGAGTCAAAATGAGCCTTTCTTTGTTGATGTTTTCTAACACTTTATTAAACATGGGACAAATATTAGCATATTAAGATGTCCTTGTGCTGATGTTATGGTACTCTAATTATTAATCACAACCATATTATTTGGAACTTGATTGTGAGTTCCTCAAGTGTGAAATTTCACGTTTAAACGTTTTTTTAGGAATCCTACCAACTGTTTACTATAGCGTTGAACTCATTATTCGGTGGGGGTCTGATTTAAACACTAATTATACAGTTATAACAATAACAATGAATAATTCAACAGATTCACAATACTTTTAAGCATAATAAATACAGCCAATTTTTACAGAAGCGTTGTTCTATTTTATATTAGGTCAAACCAGTATGTCTTGCAATAAAAACATAAAGATATTGTGTTATTACACAAGCTTTGATGTTGGCTCGTAAAAGTGCAGATTAAAAGTGTTTTTATGATCAAGTGACATGATATAATGTTCTTTTTGTCACTGTAAGTTCTATAAACCAACCCCCATGTCTGTATCGTGCATGCACCAAAGTTGAGATAGAGTTCAGAAAATTTGGTTGCTCAAGAAGCAGTCAATAATGTCATTTAAAATGTACATTTTTACTGTAATCAACATAAACAAACCCCTTTTCTATGTTATGTTCCATCTTGAAGACATTTTGATTGCTGTTTCCTATTTATTTTCAATGGCAATGGTGAATATTTAACCCTCTATAGAACCTGGGGGTCAATACATAGTAATACATTTTTGTCACTGTTAAAATTGTATAAAAATAAATAAATAAATAATTAAAAAAAAACAAAAAAAATAGGCGGACAGGAAACCTTCTACACTGTTCCAAGTACTTTTTGTTCCATTGTGCTTTTTTTGTGCCAGAATTAAAAAAAAAAAAAAAGCAAGCCATATTACAGGTATTAGACTTCCGAGTGTCATCCCTTCTTTTCACCACTAGGTGGCACTGATATTACTAATTTGTACACACTCAAATTTCAGCAATAGGTAGGCTGTGTCATTTCATTCAAAAGAGCCACTGGAATTGGTGCACTCACCAGAGACTTCTATGGATTAACATCCAATTTAAAGCATTAATCTTGAAATCTCTTTTAAAAAACATTTTTACCAAGTTATTTACTTTTTGACATCTTTGATTTGAAAATGATCACGTCATAAAGTTTTCAGTAGGGGTGTAACAATGTATCGTGGCACAATATTTTGCACCACAAAATTGCCATAATATGTATCATGGAGCTACTGGGAGATTTCGTCTAGCTGAAGTGTATTTGCTTCTCGGAGTGATTGTGATTCTTGTTACTTCTGAAGCTTCCTTAAGTTGTCTTTGTTTTACTTAATATTTAATAAGAGATAACCATACTTTACTCAGATTATAAAACAAGCAGTAAAGTTACTGCCCCTTAGTGGACGGATGACAATAAATGCTCTTAATCAAATCAAACTAGACCCTAGCCTTCTCAGCTATGAGGTCTCAAAACTTAAAAAAAATTTTTTTTTTTGCAATGATTGTCTATTATATGAATAGTTTCAATAGTTTTAAAAATAGTGATGTATCGCATCATGAGCAGAGTATATTGTTACACCACTAGTTTTCAAGGATGAGGTGGTAAGCTCGGGTAATTCCCACATTCTTTGTGTGATGAAGAATGAAAATCTACTCTTCATATAAACAAATCATGGAGTTATGCATTCTATTGTTTCATTATTTGTTCAATTGTAGTGACAGAAGGCTGTGAAAGTGTGAGTCACAACTCATCAGACACAAAGAAATGAGCAAACATTGTTGTTGGGGTTGCTAAAATCATTTATTTACTCTCCATAATATAATTTCCACTGTCATACAATTGGTTAGAGAACACCATTCAAACTGTTTCTGTTCTACAATGTATCACAGCAAAAACAACAATCCCAGTTTAATTTGCAGGGGAAACAAGATTGTCATCGGTAATTCAGGAATTTGATGGGATGAGTCATGTAACCTTTTTGTTGAGTAATATACATCATAGCACTCTTAATAATGCTAGGATTGCTCGCTGCAGCACTGCAGAGCTCTGCGCATTTGAACCCTTCAGATGACATGATTAACCTGCCTGTGTGTGACTCTTTCAGGTCCAGAAGCGGATGACCCTGAAATCTCTGCTGTCAGCTATGGTTAGCATGCCTAGCCATTACCGCTGTCTGTGCATGAGTCATCTGCTGGGCTGGACAGCCTTCCTCTGCAACATGCTCTTCTTCACTGACTTCATGGGGCAGGTGAATTATAAACTATTTATTTTCTTTTGGTTGAGCGTAAAATCTTCTGAATTAAAAATAGGGGGATGTAATATGGGGGGGGGGGGGTAAGACAGTTGTGCTCATAAGTCAACACTGGGATCTTGGTCAAAATTGATTGGAAGATGAATGCAGCATTTTTTAAAGGATACTGGAGGAAAATGTGCACGCATCAGCCTAAGGTTGCACATGGGAGGATACTGGTCATTCCACGACAACGATCCAAAACTCTAGTCCAAGTCCAGTTGTCATTGTTTACAAAAGGGAAAGTTTGGGAGTGGCCATCTCAGTCTCCTGACCTCATTATCATTGAACCACTCCAACTCAAACAATGCAAGACAACCTAAATGGGCAAGAAGAATGGGCTGCTTTACCAACAGAAAAGATAAAGAACCTCATCGACAACTACCTCAAGAGACTTCAGGCTGTCCATGATGTTAAACCACTAAACATGAGTGATGAATAAAAATGTGTTCACAAATAGCCAAGAAATCAAAATTTTTGTCAGGGTTTGTAAACATTTGAGCACAACTGTACATCCATACACAAACATATTCAAATGATTTAAAATACATGTTTTATTAGATAAGGAAATGCAAATAGGCTCAATTGATGAATGAAAATATGTAACTGATAAAATACATTTTGTGATTCCACTCTTTCAGTTGTAGTTTGAAGTCTTTCTGTTTTAATTACCGTTAAACGGTTATGATTTTTGGAAAATGCCATAGGCTGCTAAAAATAATCGCAGATTTTGTGTTGGAGCATAAAAGTTTAACCCTCATTTATTCAAACTTTTAAATGACAAAAGTTTCTGCAGCTGATTGAATTCTCCATGAGCACTCTTTCTGAAGAAATCTGATATATTAACAGTAAAATGCCTTAAGGGTGAGTAAATAAATGAAAAATCTTTCCATACCAATTCATTCCTTTGATTTCTTTTGTCATACAAATAGATTTCAATGTAGCGCTCCTGAAAGAGAAGAATTTTGAACCACCCACTGAAGTAAGATCAATAGAGTCTTTGAATTGTGGTTAAAAGGTAGGAGTTTCTTTGTCTTGTTTTCCCTCACAGTGCTGAATTGAGATAAATGACTGAATCTCTTTGTAGGCGGTCAAAGTGTGAGGAAAGTTGCGCAGGCGAAGTCAACCAAGTGAAGGCATTCCATGATTGGCAATCTCACTACAGAAACACTAGATACTCTAGATGGATAGCTTGAATTTAGAAAAAAGATTCTGGAACTGAAGAGATGATTCATCTTTTTCTCCAAGCTCCAGTCAATAAGTTACCTGCTGTAGCCCTTTGAAGCAGAAAAAGAAAAGTATTGAATTATATAAACCTACTTATTTCTAATTGGTTGATTAGAACCACAAGGGTCTGCTGGAGTACTCACAGGCCATATAGAGGAGCACAAGACATTTTAGCAGAATTACTTTCTCTGGAAATCAACCCCCTCCATTACATGGAATCGGAAAAGATTTCTTTTAAAATCAATAAATGTATATCTTGCAACTTTTTAATTATATTGCATTGGTTTTTAAAACAGTGGCAGCAAATTATTGTTTAGTTTTATATTTTTACAAAATGTAAAAGGAGTGAAAAAACGTACAGCACTTTTTACTTCAAACCAGCATGCACAAAATCAGGGATTTTTTGGAGGATTATAATCAGGTGTTGGATCAACCAAGTATACCAAGAGTTTTCTAGGTTCCGTCCTTTTCATTCTTCCTTCAAGCAGAGAAGAAGACCAGAGAGTTCAGTGCTTACTTTTATACCATGATCCATGTCTTTTGTTCTGTGAGTTCTTGGAAAAGTCCCAGTTGAAGTCATGAACTCTTTGCAAACTCATGTAACGTCTTGACAGTCCATTTATGGTCAACCAGCAGGAGTTGAAGCTCAGAGGAGTCATGGCCGGTGGTTACCTCTCTTTAACCTCCATCTAGTTCTTGCTCCTCCCCTCATGGGTCGCCCCAAAGAAATTGACATTGTTTTGTAAATTACATAAGTTACTTTTTTTGTGAATAATGCTTTATTAATCTCCAGATATCTGCATGCGTTATGTCAAATATTGCAGGGGAATCACAAAAATATGAGCAATATAAAGAGGATGTGAGGTAAGTTCTGTAAGATGTTTGAAACAACCTGCCAGTCGCGTTCCAACTATGTGCAGGTTTATCTAGAAGAATTAATGCTGTTTTGAAGTCAAAGTAGGTTCACACCAAATATTTATTTCATTTAGATTCATCTATTGTTCATTCGCTGTGTTTAAGTCATTGATGAATAAATAAATACGGCACACGCAGTTGACTTTTTGGCCCTGTCCTGGTCCAGAACTATGGTTTGTGTTTGTTTTGTAAATGCGACCTCTAGTGGTTAAATATTACATTGTGATCTTTTACATAAAGTATTTCCTCAAACTCTTTCTTAATGTTGTATAGCGTGCATGAACTTTCTCAGTTTTCTCAACTTTTCAAGGTCTATTTTGAGCTGAGGCACTCAGTAGCCTTAAACTCGTGTCAGCATTGCACAGGATGTTGCTTTCTTTAAATCCCTTTCATTTGCCATGTGATCTCAGCAAGCCGTGTGATGTTCCAGCAGGTTCACTTAAGAAGCATAATGAAAGCAGAGGCTCCTGTGGAGAGTTTCCCTGGTGCTGCATTCATGTCTGTTTACCCCATTCGCCAATGATTTATCTTATGTAATAACCCCGAGATCTGTTTGTATATCTATAGATTGTGTACAAGGGTAACCCGTACGCCGAACACAATTCTACCTCATATGCCACATACGAGCGAGGGGTTGAAGTGGGCTGCTGGGGTCTGTGCATAAACGCCGTCTCCTCTGCGCTCTATTCATGTGAGTGAAATTGATCCATGAACCAACTGTTCATTCTTTCAGCCTCTGCTCTCTCTTTCCCTAATGCATCCGGACAAAGGCAGACACTTCAATTACAGTCAGACCTTTCTTATTCAGTCAGGGGTGGGAGAACGAATAATGACTTTTTTTTAAGTTATCAGTCTATTTTGATGAGAATCCCAGTCCTTTCCTGTCATCACATGTAGAGCTGACTGTCATTTTGTTTAATCTGTGGGGTAAATAAGTGCTGAAACCTTTTCTATTCTTCAATCCAGACGTGCAGCGGCTGCTCCTGCCATACATTGGGCTGAAAGGACTGTACTTCCTGGGATACTTTGTGTTTGGCTTGGGGACTGGTATGATTGCCTTGTTTCCAAACATTGTTGTCACGTTGACGCTGTGTTCTGTGTTTGGAGTCATGTCCAGCACGCTCTACACCATTCCATTCAACCTCATCTCAGAGTACCACAAGGCTGAAGAGGTCAGTTCAAGGGCAGATTTTAGTATCTGTTTTACATGTAATATGCATGTATTTACATGGAGGTGCAGAAAATAACATGGTTTTATGTACAAATAGAGGGTATGCATGTCACTTTTTACCATTGGGGCATACCGAGACTGAGTGGCAAAACAAGTGTTAAAATGGCTATGGGACATTTTTTTGCGAAACACTGTTCATCCTGTTTAAATCATGTTTGGCTTAAAGGATTTCATTTTTAATAAAAGTGCACATACTGTCCACAGTGTAGAGTGCTTTGACAGTGTGGCTGATGTTGGCACGGTTGCACAGGGCAATGTGGGTTTGAATCCTAAACCCAATGTCTTTTCCCATCCTTCCCCCTCTCTCTCTACCCACTTCTCTTCCTGTCTCTGCCCTGTCCATTCAAATAAAAGGTAAAAATGACCAAATATTAAAAAAAAAAATGACCAAACACCTTTAAAAAAATTGCACATATCACAAAAATGCCAAACATTTATTTTATGATTAGCGAATATTAGGATTTAGTCAAATGGTTTCCACTCCTGGATATCAGTTATATGCAGTAATCGTTTTACTTGCTTCCATTTGTTGTTAAAATGGTGTGCCTGAAGTCTCTGAAAATTGGTTGGAGCAATAAATCACACAACAGCTTTTCCTCATTTTCAACATTTACAATAGTACAACTCGCAACAGAGTTTTTTGCCACTCACTCTACGACTTTAAATACAAGCATCTCCCAGTGTTTATACGAATATGGTAATAGCATTTCTCAAAAATGACACTTTGAAAAAATATCTTAATATTAATAATTTGTACCAAATATTACAAAAAAACATGTGTTCATTTTAAATCTATCAATAATGTTTCAAAGCTGTTCTAGGCACCATAAATGCCAAAGGCCTCAAAGAGCTCCAGGCTTGCAGGGCTACATCTTAGAGTGTCTTTGCCTCTATCTGAGCCTGATGTGGGCTTGCATGAATGTGTGTTTATGCCTCTTGTTTAAGAAAGTTGTGTTACTAACATTCATACCAACTCTGAAAACATGGAAATCACAGTAGGGCCAGTTGTCTGATTGACAACAAATAGATGAAGTGGCACAAGAAAAAACAGTATACTCCACAGTAAATCTAAATATAAAAACAGCAACAAAAAAAACGTTGTTTCTACATATGTTTTCATACATTTCTACACATTTTAAATCAGATAAATGGTGAACAAAACATTTGTTCTATGAAGAATATTTGAAGGTTAGCCAAGAACATTTTTTAATGCAAGACTGTGTATCTTAGATATTGATTTTTAACATCTCAAATCCTTCTGATGTATAATGCAATCCCCTACTCACGAGGAAATAGAAAGAAATGAATTACTAACCCAAATCCATCCCTGAAACTATGGGTGAATTGTAAAGTGCACCTTTAAATGTGACTAGCGTTTGGATTGATTATCTTGCTGCTCCCCGGCGCTTGAAATTTAAATGTAAATGATGAATGCAGTCTTTTTGCAATGCTTCAAATATGTAGATCCATCATTTTCTCATTTTAACTTACTCATATAGTCTTTTTAATATATCTCCTCACTAATGCCAACCTCTCTGCTAACATAGGAGCAGAGGAAGCTGGGAAGTGATGAAGTAGCTCATGAGAGTCGTGGTATAGGGATGGACTGCGCTGCTCTTACCTCCATGGTGCAGCTGGCACAGGTCTTTGTGGGTGCAGGACTGGGCGCACTGGTCAATGTGGCAGGCAGTGTGATTGTGGTGGTGCTCTCTGCCTCAACAGTATCTCTGCTGGGATGCCTCTTTATTGCTATATTCATATGATGTATATATTAAGTTGCAAATAAATGTCCTTTCTCTGATGTACAAGTTCCTTCTCCTCTACTCACTGACAGAAGAGAAGAAGACTTTTTTATCTAGACTTCCCTAAGTACACACATTTATTGACTTGTTCTCTGAATCAGTCTGTTTGTCTCTGATGTATTGCAATTATAATGTGTTTACGCAAGGAAGCGCTGGGTAAAATGTCATGTTTGGATGTTTTATGTGGCTTTGCATCTCTTAAAGAGATTTGGGCTTTAAAGGAGTCATGAACACGATTTTTTTACTTGCTTTTCTTAGATGTACAATTATATGGCTATTTTTACCTCTTAAAAAAATGGGATTTGAAGAAATACCTGTTTTTTTCTATCTATTTAATCATTCAGTCAGGTTTTAGAAGTGGGTGGGGCTTTGTACCGGGCCATCATTGACACCTCTCTCTCAAAACTGAAAAATGCTTTCGAAAGTTACTTTGTAGGTGGTTGCCATGGCAGCTTCCATTTTATAGCAGATCTTTTGTTTGTTTTGGAAAGCAGTGCAGTTTCTACTTCTCAGTGCAATCGTTTCTGTTCAACAGTCAGCCGTTGTCACACCAGAATATATACATCAATCAAATCAGATCAGAGACTTAAATGTTTGTGAGATTGTGTGGTACGAGCACGGTTGAGGAAGAGAAAGAGTAAAAGCTTTGTGTGTGGCACAACTCAGTTCAGATAACTGCACAAAAACAGTCAGTTTGGATAAAACGCCATAAGTATTAATGATGGCACTGCAATAAGACTGCAATAAGCTGTAATAAACTGTGACAACCAGATTAGAGAGGTCAAATACATGAGTTTTTCGACAACTCAATATGAAGAAAATGTTAATTTTTAGGATAGCAGTATTGCAATTTTATTGTGAATTAGTGAACACTTTTTTCCCCCTATGCCGGGATATTGGCATGTTCTACACTGGCTAAAATTATATTTTATTAAATAAAAAAGTTGAATCTTGAAACTTTCCCTTTAGCTTTATTGTTCCATCAATTCTTATATCTCAAAAGATTAAACACTTCTTTTCAGTTCATGACCCTTTTAAAAGCATTTTATCTTACTGATAATCAGTGAGCCCTAGTCATGGAACATGTAATCTATTTCTATATTGTTTATCTTTTACACATCACTTACACGTAAGACAGAAAAAATACAATGGAGTTGTATTCAAATTTTAATCTGACAATGGAGGTGGTCAAAATAAAAAGCCTTTGTAAAATTTACATTCGTACATTTACATGAAGGCCTTTGTTGATAACATATATGCTTTATGATCCACTGGATCTTTGCCTTACTGGAAAACCATTTCAGACCATTCTCTGGTTGAGTATATTTTCATCAGTAGGTTTTATAAGTCAACAAGCATGGCATCACTTTTGATATGAGATTATTATTTTTTTTTCATCAGGCTATAAGTACTTTGGCAATTGATTATACAAAAATATTTGTGGAAAAAGGTTCAGTTGTATATACATTGTACCAAAAAAGTGTGAGAACATACATCCTCTCCCCATTCTTTTAGTATAAACCAAATTATAAAAATGCAAATGCATTGAATGAATTGTCCAAGTGCTAATTGTTGAAATTAATTATTAAGATTGCTCTCAATGCGATGCAAACACGACATTGCTGTGCATTCTATTTGCCAAGAACACTTGTGTGAAATGGATATGGTTTACACTTTCATTCCAGAACAAGAAAGTAATGACCCTTTAATTCCCTCAGCACACTTGCATCGTGTGACATCAAACATGTCCTTATTTCTGTATTTTTAAACCAAACTTCAGAAAGAATTGTTGGAAAGCAGAACAAGAGCCTCCTATTCAGAAATCACCATCTGCTTGTTGGGTATGCTCCAGAGTTCAGATAGCGGTGTTCACGCTTTTTCAAACAAGCCATAGAAACAAAATGCACTGGATTTTTAATCATTTAGTCTTCCAAAATGCTTTGGATAAAAAAAGTAGATCAAAGTTTAATGGTAATAAGGCAATATGCTGCTACATGGTGTCCCCTTCAATACCACCACTATTTTTCTGTCTTGCTCATTAAAAATCTTACTTTTACCAACATTTTGAATGTTCTTTTCCATTGAAAACTTTGGTTGTAAAGCACCCAAACATAAACTTACCAAAACTGCTACTTGCCACTAAATGTTAAACATTGATAAACGATTAATTTTCCAGATGTAAAATCCTTAAATTACTAACATTTGCTAGCATTGAACAAAAATGTTGACAAAAATGGCACTTGGATGAAACTATTCAAATTGGATTCAGGGGCGGGGTCGGTGTTATCTTTTAATACTTCCTGTGTTTTGGTTTAAAGGGGAGGATGGAAGATTTCGATGTCATTTGCATATTAAAATATCAAGAAAAATCAGGTTTAGAGACAGGAAGAAATTAGCTAAAGCTAGCATAGCATACACTTCAGCAGTAATCTTATCTGTAGTTTCAGTCATTTTAACGTTCTTATTAAAGGAAAATGTTTTCTTAATTACAATGGAAGAGTGTATAGTAACTTTTAGAAGTTCTACGAGTATAAATATAATATAGTTTCATAGATGTTGTTAACTATGATCATCTCTAATTTTAATCTTCTTACTTGGTGTGCATGCAAATTATGTTAAATTTTCTCTCAAAGGTCCTCCCTAAAAAGGTTTATTCCTAAGCAGGTTGAATGTGGTGCAGCATTGAAAAATAGAAAAAAAAACAGCATAGTAAAAAGATTTTGGTATCCAACAATATATTAGAACATATTTATTAAAACAACAATATAAATCATTTCCATCACTCTATGGTGCTAAACAAATATTTTTAAGATCTATTTATCTTGATGGTAACAATTAAGTTTTGTTCTTTTCCGTTTAGTTTTTCCAGTGCCATACCTTTTTTTTTTTACAATGCCAAAATTACCATATAAAAATAACTTTGATGAGAAAGTGTTTTTTTTTTTTTTTTTTTTTTTTTACAAAGGTATTTCCAATGCAAGTTATATCACTTACTAAATCAATAAATTATGTCGTTAAGGGCTTTTCTCAGGTTTTTTTAGCTTTGTGTTGGTTAAAAAGTTAAAATTGTTTTATGTAACAATTAAGTATTATTAAGTTTATTCATCACTATGCACTATTATTAATAGTCACTAAATTACTGGCACTGAGGGCTTTTCTCAGATTTCTTTTTTCCTTAAAAAACAGTTTAAATGGTTTATTATGGTTTTACACCAATAGTTATTTCACCACCCCAAATGGCACACATTCATATTCAATAAATAAGTAAGTCACCAAGGGCTTTTTTTTTTCAATTTTGTGTCTGTTAAAAAGTTAAAATGGTTTGTTACAAAAGTATTTCCAATGTTTTTCATTTTCTTTCCAATATTCATTAAATGATAGTCATTAAGGATCCATTTTCTTTCAGTTTTCCTTGAAAAAAAAGTTTAAACCTTTTTTTTTACAAAACAATTTCCAGTGCAAGTTATTTCTTTAACTTTTTTCGATATTACTATTCAATAAATTTTAGTGTGTCAATCTGTTTTGTGTCAGTTTTCTTTGAACGAAAAAAGTTAAAACGATCTCATTGATTGATTTGTTAGTCCGAAGCCTAATAATAAATGTTCATTACGTGCTGTTCGGAAGAAGGTCATTTCTGCCGTTATACATGACCGCCCCTGGAGGGTAGAAGATAAGCGCGGGCTCCGCCGGGCTGAGTGGAACCATGGCGGGACCGTGGTCGTCCAATTCCGGTTTAGTTGAGGCGGTAAACGGCCTCATGTTCGTCGTAGAAGGAGAGGTAATTTGCCAAAACAGCTTTTTCAAAGCTTTCCTGAACTCTCTCCTCATCAAACAGTAAAGAATTGGGTTGAGGCAGCTGTTTGAATGCGCCAAACAGACGGTGACAGGGAAAATGTACACTTGAGTGGTGTAGTACTCGTAGCTGAAGTGCACCACGTTGAGTTTTATTAAAATGCCCCACGCGGTTAACGCCTGGTTCGGCAGCCAGCACAAGAAAAAGGACAACACGACGATAGTCACGGATCTGGTCACCTTTGATCGCCGTTTGGCGCTAGAGGTGTTCACGTGTTTGTTGGTAATGAAGCGCAAGAGCAGCAGGTAACAGACGGTGATTACTCCGAGCGGAATGAGAAACCCCAGAAGTACTTTTTGCGCGTGGTACAAACCCAACCAGAACTGAGCGTCTCCGCTCCGGTCGGGGAATTTCATGAGGCAGAGTTCCTCGTTCGACACCGAGGCTGTGGTTGAGAATATGGCATTGGGCAGCGCGGCACCCACCGCGGCTATCCAGATGATGATACTCATCCACTGCGCGGAGAAACGCAGCCGTCGCCTCTTGCTCTTCAACGCAGAAGCCACCGAGCAGTACCTCGCGACGCTCATCGCCGTGAGGAAAAACACGCTGGCGTACATGTTCGTCGCCGTGACATACGAAACTATCTTACACATCGCCTTCCCGAACAGCCACGTGAAATCCATCGCGTTCTCCACCGCCCAGAAGGGAAGCGTCAAAACAAACTGAAAGTCGGTGACCGCCAGACTGGTCACGAACAGGTTGATGGAGGACTTCTTCCATGCTTGCTTGGACTTCATGAGGTACAGGACGAGGATGTTTCCTATCAAACCCAGCGCGCACACCACCGAGTAGATGACGGAGATGAGGATTCTCAGAACCGCAGATCCATCCCCAGTAAAGTCAGATTTATCCAAATCCCCAACATCCTGAAAACCAATCCAGGAGACATTAGTCCTGTTAACGGAGAAGCTCGCGTTGTAGTCGCCTAATGGGAGACTTCCAGACGCGAACTCGGTGCGCTCATCGTGTATCTCGGAAGTTTTCTCCATCGCTCTTGCTTAGAATTTATCCATGTCGTTCACGTTTCAAACTTTTCACCTGTCATCGATGATTTCCTCGGGCAAAACTCTTCCCTTTTGCGCGCGCATTGCACCGGTGCTATGGTAAGCCATGCGCATTAACATCGATTGAAATCATCTTTCAAGGCTGTTATAAAATCATATAAATGTTACCACAGAGAGAAAGAGAGAGAGCTGCCGTCAGTCCACAGTTTCACGCGCACTGACAGATCGCTGCGTTTTTATAGAGTCAAATGTCACTGGATTGGATGGCGCGCGCTTTTACGCAGCACAAGACAGTGGCTCTCCATGTGATGCGCTGCGCTGGGGGGATGAACAAAATATAGATTGTGTAATACCAACACATTTTCAGTAATCGGTGGTGTTCGTATCGTGAATGAAAATAGAGTTTCAAATTATAGTTTGATGATTGAAATAAACCAATCATTTGTTTATGTTTATAAACCAATTTCTCTAAGTGGAATTTTTTGGGAGGGGAAACAATAAAATACAATGTATTTATTTGCTTTTCAAGTGGTGCAAAATAGATTTGTTTCTTTATGATTAAAAAGGACGTTTTTTTGAGACAGATAAGAGCTGATGGAACAACAAATGTTTTGGGACTCAATATATTTCTGTTTTTATTAAAAACCTGCTTTTATTAGAGTTAGCGAAAAAGTGACGTAAGTTAAATATCTCTGCGCATACATGTCTTAAGATTACCACAAGATGCTTTGTTCCAGGTTTTAACCCTTGTGTTGTGTTAGAAACCTGTTTACACCTGTGGTGTTAGCGGGTCCATTTGGACCCGTAATTTAAAAATGCTTGAAAATGCTTAAAATCACCAGTTTTCTTCAAATTTTGTTTTTCAGCTAATTGCTGGCTTAGTATGTATTCATATAAATGGCACCAGTGTGTGAATTGTTTTTAGTTGGCTCCACAGACACAGTATTTTAAAATATACCACTCGTTTTTGATTGCAAAAACTGTTTAAATTCACTAAATATATATTTTTTTCTTATAGAATGAGTATAAATTAACTGTAAATCTGTTAAAAACTAATATTAGAGTACACCTACCAAAATTTTCTTTTATTTTTTTATTATTATTTTAAATTATCAACAATAGTAACATCTTTGGTGTTTCGGGTCAAAACGGACCCGCATAGATAAATGGAAGGATAAAGACAACAAGTCAATTTTTTTGTCATAAAACAAATTTCTATTTTACCATACGAATTAACCAAACAATTTAACCATAAAAAGAACATCGATAAACTTCTCTGACACTCCACTCTCAGGTTTCCAGTATATTTGCATATTCCATGCATAGGCAGTTTTTGCATCCCATGCTGCCCATTTTTTGGTACCTTATTGTCCAGGCTTGCTTGGCATGTACTGCCTGAAGGAACAGTGGCCTCTGAATGGGACTAGCCATTCATCCACTGTCCACCTCTGGCCCAGGATTGTATACAAAGGGTCAATTTTCCACCCATTTGTCCCAAACCTCCCTAATGGGAGCAAGCTCGTCATTCTCACGACGAGCAACTCTTGTTTCCCTGTTGTCAAAACGTAGCACTCTTTAACACATGAAAGGCTTGAAACGACATTGTGGCATGAAAAATAGGACGTCCTGATTCACCATCCCATAAACTGGCCGTAGCTTCATTACAGGATCTGTATACCCCCGCAAGAAGCAACAGTCCCATGTAGACATCGAGCTGTGTTTTGTCCATCTCTGTCCAGCTATCACCAAATTCTCCCTTCCATGTTGGTCATCTCAAGTAGGATTTTCTGAATAGATTGTGGAAAGAACAGTTCAAACGTTGACTTGATGTCTTGGGCGTGTGACACAGCGTATCTAGTAGGCCCTGGAGTCATTCTGAGGATGTTCTCTGTCGGTGCCCTGGAATGGGTTTGAGGAGGGCTTGATAAACATGAATTGTCACCTTTTCTTGACTTGAAAACCTGTCTTTGATCATCTGTGACATTTGGGTCCTCTTCATATGTTTGGTCTTGTTCAGGGTCACACAGAACCTCATCCTCAGACACATCCTCCTCAGCTTCACTTTCCCCTCTATTCTCAGGATCACCATCATTGGCAAAGATACGACCCAGTGCCTCATGAACAGTATATCTTTTTCTCATGTTAACAGATGCTCCTACAGAATTCAACTGATAATATCCCAAACCCTCTTTGTATGTGCCAGTGTTTATGAACAATGTAAAGTTTGAGTTCACTTGGGGGGTGGTGTGTGTGTGTGTGTGTACATGTCTGTACCTATGCATGTGAAAGAGGCCTGTGTGCGTGGGTGTGTGTGCGTGTGCATGTGTGTGTGTGTGTGCGTGTTTGTGTATGATGATGTGGGCCATAACTGTGCATATTGGACCATAATTGATCATTTGGAAAACCCGTAGCTTTTAAGTGATGCATACAAAAGCCAGAATTCTCTACCGGGTCATTTTGGACCCGTAACACCACAGATGTAACTTTTTTTTTTGAGCCGTTTAGAATTTACTAAAATTGTGAAAATTGCTTTTGCTGCATTTAAATATGTGTGTCTGAGGATTAGATGAAGCCTCATTTCAGGATAAAAAAGGAAAGTGTACTTTTTACACAGTCAAACTTGAAAACGGGTCAATTTTGACCCTAACACAACAGAAGGGTTAAATAATAGATTGTTCCCAGTGTCACTATGAGTGAAACAAAACAACCCCCATGTCTCTAGCATTTTCCAAAGCTGATATAGGGATATGCCAATTTGGTTGCTATGGTAACCAGTATGGTTGCTATGGAGGGGTCAGTGACATTATATAATGTTCCCTGTGTGACAACAAGTCATTTAGACCAACTCCCGTGTCTCTCTCATTTTCCTAAGCTGAGATAGAGATGTGTAAATTTGGTTGCTATGGTAACCAGTATGGTTGCTATGGAGGGGTCAGTAACATTATATAATGTTCCCTGTGTGACTACAAGTCATTTAGACCAACTCCCGTGTCTCTCTAATTTTCCTAAGCTGAGATAGAGATGTGTCAATTTGTTGCTATGGTAACCAGTATGGTTGCTATGTAGGGGTCAGTGATATTATATAATGTTCCCTGTGTGACTACAAGTCATTTAGACCAACTCCTGTGTCTCTGGCATTTTCCTAAGCTGAGATAGAGATGTGTCAATTTGGTTGCTATGGTAACCAGTATGGTTGTTATGGAGGGGTAAGTGACATTATATAATGTTCCCTGTGTGACTAAAAGTCATTTAGACCAACTCCCGTGTCTCTCTCGTTTCCCTAAGCTGAGATAGAAATGTGTCAATTTGGTTGCTATGGTAACCAGTATGGTTGCTATGGAGGGGTCAGTGACATTATATAATGTCCCCTGTGTGACTACAAGTCATTTAGACCAACTCCTGTGTCTCTATCATTTTCCAAAGCTGAGATAGAGAGGTGTCATTTGGGTTGCTATGGTTACCAGTATGGTTGCTATGGAGGGGTCATTGACATTATATAATGTTCCCTGTGTGACTACAAGTCAATTAGACCAACTCCTGTGTTTCTGGCATTTTCCTAGGCTGAGATAGAGAAGTGTCAAATTGGTTGCTATGGTAAATAATTTGGTTGCTATGGATGAGTTGGTGACATCATGTTTAATCTACATTCAACTTAGATCAATATTAAACAACTCCCATCTCTCTACGATGTTCCACTTAGAAGATATTTGACATTCAAAAATGATGTTGAAAAGTGGGCGTGGCTTGATGAATTTTTGTTAAATCATAAGCAATGATTTGCTGGATTAGTTATATGCATCCTCAATGTTGCTTTGAATCTCCATTGTGAACCAATTACAAAAGCTATTTTACAATAGGATCATATGGGAATCAATTGCCCCATTGAAATGAATGGCAGCAATGCATCTCTATGGCCCATTCTAAGTCTATGAGAAGGCCAAGCCAATCAAATTTCGTTATTCAAATTAGTTGATTAACAGCTGCCTCCAACTGCCACTTTTTGAATCGAAGAGACATTTTTCAGATGTTGACCATGCCTCAAACAAATAAACATTACAAAAGAACCGTAAGACATATCGAGATGATTCTTTCTTTGTGAGAAGCAGAAGGCCTCAATGAAGATTATGGTGTACATTTTTTCAAGATATGTTGAAAATTCTATTAGTTATGGCGAGTTAGAAAAAGCCTTAATTTCAAACATTCAAGCATTATTTTCTGGGTGAAATGCATTGATCTCAATGGAGCAATGTGCTTCCCTCGTTAAGGTTAAGCCCTCCTAGTTTAAAAACCGTAGGTCCTATGAAAGAAACAACTGCATTTTCAAAAAGAGGACAAATTTCTCTACTGCTTTAATATAAATTTTGTGCATAAAGGTTAAAATTTAGTTTAAGAAAGAAGAATAGATGATGAAGTTTGAGATGTGAAAAATTAGAGTGGAAGCTAGAGTGGAGCAGAATTAGTTTCAAATTGGAAATCTTCATGAAACTTAAACTGCGATTAATAAAAATGTATAAAAGATATAAAAAAGTTGAAATATACATCTAATAGATGAAAGTGTGTAGATTTATTTAAAGTTTGAATGGTTTCTCTAGTGCAAAGTATGCTGAAGTTATAAAGGTTGAAAGAAGTGAAAGTTTAAAGGAAGGTTGAAGAATATCCCCATTCATTTCAATGGGAAGAATAATTTGAATAAAGTTAAATATTATAAAAAGTATAAAAGTTTGAAAAGTGAAACGTAATAGCAACCTAGTCTGAAAAAAGCTGAACGTTTTGACGTTTGAATGGTGTTTCTAGGCCAAAGTATGCGGGAGTAGTTAGGGTTGGAAAAAGGGGGGGGGAATAATAAAAAGAAGAAGAAGAAGAAGAAGCGGAATAATAAATACGTAGGATAACAATAGTGTGAATGCCTCTGCATTCACACTAATAACTAGATTTTAAAGTTTGCACGCAAACTTCGATGTTGGCTTGCGTTGGTGCCGTTAATACCTATTTTTTAAATGTTGTCAATTCCGCAACAATAACATAATCCAACTCTCATGTCTCTATGATTCTCATAAGCTGAGATAGGTACATGCAAAATTGGTTGCTATGGTAACCAGTCTGGTTGCTATGGAGGGGTCAGTGACCTAACATATTGTTCCCCATGTCAATACGAGTAAAATACATCAACCCCCATGTCTCTATGACTTTCTTAATCTGAGATAGAGATGCGCCATATTAGTTGCTATGGTAACCTTTCTGGTTGCTATGGAGGGGTCAGTGACCTAACATATTGTTCCCCATGTCAATACGAGTAAAATACATCAACCCCCATGTCTCTATGATTTTCCTGAGCTGAGATAGGTACATGCAAAATTGGTTGCTATGGTAACCAGTCTGGTTGCTATGGAGGGGTCATTGACCTAACACATTGTTCCCCATGTCAATACATCAACCCCCATGTCTCTATGACTTTCCAAAGCTGAGATAGAGCTGCGCCCTATTGGTTGCTATGGTAACCAGTTTGGTTGCTATGGAGAGGTCGCTGACCTAATATATTGCTCCCCATATCTATACGGGTAAAATACAACAACCCCCATCTCTCTATGATTTTCCTAAGCTGAGATAGA